>LPNX010496578.1:25274-126064 GCA_001517045.1 Pseudotsuga menziesii | reverse complement strand
ATGAGGGCGGACAATGCAGTTAATAAAATCATAGATATAGGGTGCTATGAACTTAAGGTTAACTCTAAGATCAGTCTGGAAATACCCCCATAATCTGTCTATGGACGGGGCGTTTTAGCGGATCTCTGTACTCCGGTTCAGCGTTTTAAGCTGTTTCTCTCATATTAATATAACCGTTTTTGTAAAAAAAAAAAAAATCTATATGGTATATGCAAATATGTGGCATTTTACGAGGTGAAACTCTTATTGCCACACACAAATTTAACACCAAGTGCACATCGATATATGTTAACTCATTTTCATAAAAAAAAAAACGCATCTCTACTTTCATGGATCTTACAATATTGTTGAAGCTTCTATCATACATAACAACAATATAATTCTTTGACTTTTTGTCAAACTTGTACCTTTCAAACTAGACCAACATTTATGAACAACATCATATTATTCTTGGATGAGCAATGAGAGGTTTGTAACTTGACAAGGGTTAATATATGTTAAGACAGATGTTGATGGTTAATTACTTAGGTATGCCATCCTAACATCATTTGCCAAAAAATATTAGGGCGAGCCTTTATTAGCATGCATTCAGTCTTAATCTGTAAAGTTCCAATCTCACTCTCTAGAACCCAGTGATGTCGTTATTTGTAAAAAGTCAACTATATTAATCAAAGAATGACTTCATCCATATATAATTGATTAAACTACTTAAAGTAATATATACCCCGCATTTGTCACCCCTCAAGACATTTAGTGCCTTATTAGCTTGTTTTTTTTTATTAAAAAAAACTTTTACCTTTTTTAGTTTCTTATACTTATGACTTCCTTTCATTAAATAGATGCATACTTTTCTACATAATTTGTCCATAAAAGTGATGAAGTAATTATTTCCTCTTTAGACACCTTTTTTGTCGATCCATATGCATTGTTTTATACTAGCTCTTACACCTTTTTATTACATCAACCAACCAATGGAATCATAGGTGTTCCTTTGAAACCTACTAAGCACAAAAGTTCTCAACAAGCCTCAAATTTGAGTTACTATCAATGGAATTTAAACTTCATATCATAAACATTTGTAAATCCCATTCAATGAATGTAGATTCGTCATCAAACATGGAACATTAAACATGCTAGAAACCATCTTTGACTTCCATACAAGGGACTTCCACAGCTCATCAACTAACAATTTGATGGCACGAGTCTTCATGCAAATAGACCTTTTCTTCGAAGACCTTTTGATAGGAAAAAAGAGAATGACTCCCTTTGGAGTAATAAATATACTCCTAAGCTGATAAGTCATAAATCAACAACAAAAATTATTTGATCAAGGTCATTAAAAGGGTTTCACAACAAAAATTATTTGATCAAGGTCATTAAAAGGGTTTCGTTAGATAAATTATGAAAGGAATAAATTACCCATATAACACACTCTTGTGATTTTAACATGACTCATACATCTAACAAATCACCGAACAAAACATTACATGGAATTTTGTGGGAGTATTTGTGTAGAGAATCAACTGCATATTTGTATTGAAAAAGTTAGATGTACCAATAATAAAAAAATATGAACAACGTAAAGTTTCTAAGCAACTACAAACAATCAACCATGTTCTTAATGTCACAAGGAGTATAAATAATCTAGCCAATGGAAGGGAGTGTTTCAACTTTCATCTCTCATTTATTTATACACTATGTGTTAGAGCACTTTATAAAAATGGAGGGAAAATGAAGAGGCGTGGTTATGAAAAATGATTTGTTGTGATTATTGGGATTTTAGACATGCTCGTTTTCTAAGCTATCTCAATGTGCCAAAACACTTCTATTTTAGCATTTTGTTTACAATAAGGTCAGTACATTAAGTTGCATGACAAAATATTAGCATGACTATATTTCATTCAACTTGTACAACCAAATTACAACAATGACCCATGCTGTTTGAATATAGCATGTTCATGAGACAACACCATGTTCAACAGTAAATTGCATAAAGAAAGAGTATTATAACAAACATATTTCAGTAATTCTTTTATGTTATTTTATATTTTAATTATATAATTTGTATTTAAACCAATTTTATTAAAACCCCACAAAATAACTCAAATTCCTTAAACTATGTCAACACTTAAACTCCTTTAAAATTAATTACAAATTTCAGTAATATAGGCCTTGAGTAAATCGTAGATGTAGGGGTCATCAAGGCTGACAGAATACTTAGGAAATATAGTACCAAAAAATGGGCCATTGTGCAAGGGGCCTTCAAAACCTCCAATTAAAGCATCAACAAAATCTAAGTGGCGGGTATCCAAAACACAACAGAAGGAAGAAACATTCATATAGGGTCGTACTAACAAACCAAGTCCTAATTTGACAGCGCCTAGATGTGCATACTTGTAACCTTTTGTTTTTGCCCAATCCATTTGGTCTATGTCAATTAAATTAATGTGACGGAAGAAGGTAAATTCATATACATGTTTAGTTATAAACAAATATACTGAAATCAAATTGAAATCAAGTGTTATAGTTTATATACGAAAAACACATATTCAATAAATTTTGAAGTTGAGAGACGAAGCACACCCAGCTATATAGATGGAGATCAAAACAATTTTAATGCAAGTCACTTAATGAGATGAGCATTACCGGGAGAATCATATCTTTTGTGTTTAAGTCATTTATTTTTTGTGTTAAAAAATGACTTAATATTTATGCATCAACAAGTGTAGCATGTGAAGAAAAGTATGTGGTTTGATGATAAAGCATTTTACAATATTTAATTTTTGATTTTACAAAGTGTAATGTGGTTTGATGATAAAGCTTTTTACAATATTTGATTTAACAAAGTGTAAGTTTTGGAAAGAGTTGTGGAAGATTTAGGTTGGATGACCATTTTTTTCTAGAATTTTGCAAATTCAGAATTTAACTGTGTGTTTAATAGAGTGTTTGATGGTAGAAATGGATTCAGCATCCTCAAAGATCTCTGGAACATCCAAAACTCTAGAACTTGATAAATGTAACCTGGATTTTGGAAAATCTAGGCCAATTTTTTTCAAAATCATAACATAAAATTTTGCCTATTTTGACTCAAAACCTTGAAGTCTTGAAGTTTTACACTAAGCGGTTCTGGAAAGAACAAAATTGAATTTCCTATTCAAGGTAAAAACCGCAAGCTACATTGGAAAGTGCTATTATGGATCTACTGTACTAACATCAAATGAATACAACATCAAAATGCCATCTCAAAGTGCATGAAATTTGCATAGTAGTTGTTGTATGCAATGTGTTTTTCTCTTCCATGTAGTAATATGAGATTGTTTTTAGCATTCAAAGTATGAAAGCATGGATGGGAAGTCGTTTGCTATGTATTTGCTATTTAGAGAAGGAACTTTATGGGTTGAAAACTTTGGTAGCTTTTGCTCAGCCTGCTGTTAAGACAATGATCATGTTGTTAGTTTTAGTTAAGTAAATTGTTGTTAGTTTTAGTTAAGCAAGTTCGGTAATTTTATTAAAAGTATTATTAAAAAATATAAAAGGAAAAAGCATACATATATATATGGCAGTGCATATTTAAGAATGTTGGGTTCATTGTCACTGAAAACATATATATAGGCTTTGAGAAGTTTGCACTGATCTGATACTAAGACCACAATTTAAGATAGTTAGGATAAAAGACTTGCTACAATAGTAGCAAAGGAATGTGAGCACTAACAACAAACAAGAACATCTGACAAAAGTCAAAATTTCTTCTATCATAGTCAAATACCAAATAGCTTCAGAACATTATAATGAAACGCTATTCATATATTAAAGAGCTTCAGATCGTCATGTAGTTTAGAGGCTCTAAGCAGATATGGCTACACATTAGGGATTTTTTCTATAGTCAAATACTAAAAACTTTCTAAATTTGTATGAGCAAGAGTGAAGGTTGGTTGCAGTGTCTATGTGTGCTGATGGCAAGAGGGATGAGGTTGGAGAGAAGTTCTTGAGTGTCTTACTAATATTGGTAGATAAACAGAAAAGGGAGAAAGTATGCGAATTGGATGAAGAACGAGGTTGGGTGCAAGTTCAGAATAATATTACTGGAACAAACCTAAAAAGCATTTAATGAGCCTTTAAAAGTCATAAAAGTCATTTATTGTGGTTGACAACAATAGAGCTTTAATCTACAAACAGTTTAATGTATTGCATATGCAAACAATTTCTCTCTTGAATAAGTTAAGTCTATTCATTAACAATTTGCTAACATACCTGGAATTGCGTTTGATGTTTTTTGCTATTTGATGCTTGTGAATGAGAAATTGTGATTAAGCTGTCTAGTTCAAACTGGTGTATGAGACACCCTTGTTTGTGGGAGAAGGGACCCACACCAAATTGGTGTATGAGACCCCCTTGTTTGTGGGACAAGGGACCCCCTCTTTGATGTTTTTTGCTATTTGATGCTTGTGAATGAGAAATTGTGATTAAGCTGTCTAGTTCAAACTGGTGTATGAGACACCCTTGTTTGTGGGAGAAGGGACCCACACCAAATTGGTGTATGAGACCCCCTTGTTTGTGGGACAAGGGACCCCCTCTGCGCAGCGATTTAACTGCTAAAGTCTACAGAGGTGTACATACACTACCCCTCTGGATTTGAACCCGTGACCTCCTAAGAGGAAACACATGCTCTTAACCATTAGGCCCACTCATGCTTTGTTTACTAATTGACTGTAAACATGCAATTATTAAAATATTTCAGAAATTGAGAACATTGTTCAGGCTTAGCAAAAACAAGGGAATGCAAATAAAAAAAGACAATAGAAGTAAAAGGCAAAATGAGGGGGCTAACCATTAAGCAGATTTCTGTTTTTAGATTATTTTGTTTGTAGTTCTTGTTAGGAGATCCATTTGGGTTAAGAGTTGATTTCTGCAAAATTCAAGGTTTCTATTAACACTAAATACAAAACAATAAATCTTGAAAAGATTGAGCTTTTGTAAAACATTTTGCTGGCAAACAAAACTAACTAGAAATCAAAATTACAGTAGCAAGGCCTGTATTGTAGAGACACTTGTTAATGCAATAACAAGGTGGCATTTCGCCATGTATGGAATAGAGATGCGGCAAGTGATAGTTTCGCTTCATTCTGAATTTTCTTTATAACATGTATCAATTTCCACTATGTTAATGGGCTTGGGAAAAGTGCCAATGCCAACGCATTATCTGTGTCCATATTTTCTGAGACAAGAAGACACTGTGTGTTAGATTTTTGCTAAAATTGAAGGTGGAGTTTTCTTAAGATTGCAAATAAGGCAATTGCTCGCTTAACAGGCTTTCCTGGTGCTAAAGTGCACTAGTTGCTATATGCAAGTTTGCAATCAATGCAATAGTAACAATAAAAAAGCAGAAATGACAATCGTTGTTCTTTAGCTTCTGACTTGCATATGGCAAGAGATAGGAAGATTGGATTAGCAGCCTATTAATCTGTTGACGTTGCTTGAAAGAAAACACAATAGATAGCAAGTGGACAATTTTAGAGAAGCAATTATTTACCATATGCTCGAGATGAAGACGCCAACAGCGAAAACACTATGTTTTTTTTATCAAATTAAAGGATTAAACATGATAAGAGTTGGACACTTCACCGTTTTTCTTTTTTGGAATCTTGTATCAAAAACAGTTGCTATGGACAACATAGGAATATAAGTGACTTTGCTCACCTTGCAATTTCTTCTTTTGCTATTCGCAGATTATTTTGGACCCTTTGTTGCCTTTTTGTGAGTGGAGCCAACATGACATTTTAGCAAGGCTCACCATTACCTCTGTGGTTTTTGTACAAAGACAGATAATTGCGAATATTGCTAATGAACTTTGAAATGAAAGTGTAGATTGGCTATTTGTCTAGTACAAATTAAAATATATTTTGCAGTGGCATAAAAACAGTTGGAGGAAATTGCATTTAACAACCAGAAGACATATATAAGGTATATCTATGTTTTTTTGCTATAATACCAGGACCACGTGAAGTTTAGATAGGAACCTTGAATGTTGAATGTGCAATTGCTCAAATTTGCAGCCATAGACTTTCATGCTAGTTGGAAATTCTAATTGTCGGCTTCTCATTTTTGAAAAAAAAATCATAGACTTTTATGCTAGTTGGAAATTCTAATTGCTGGCTTCTCATTTTTGAAAAAAAATCAATGCTACTTCATTGAAAGTATAAGTCTTTTTTTAACATTTGTTTTAAATATTTTTATGTTAGATTAAGTTATATGGTAACATCAGTTTTTTCTTGGATGAATAGTTCTAATATCTGACAAAGAGGAAGAGCATTAGCAATTAGTGATTCCATTTACTCTTCTATGTGTCAGTTGAATTACATCACGAAAGCAATAACACAGAACATGGAAAGAATAATGGAACCTAGGAAATTACATAATTCACTTTAGAAGTATCACATCATGAAAGCAATAGTGTCAAACGTGGAAAGAGTAATGGAACCTAGAAATGATATAATTCACTATTGATGTCTTCTTATCATATTGTCAAAGCAATAATGCAAAATGGAATAGCTTGAAAAGATGATTCACCATACTCAGCTTGAGGACAAGCTTGGAGGGGCTCATAACTTCCAAGCATGGAAGTACAAAATCTCTCTTATCCTTGAAGAAAATGACTTGGATCAGTTTATCACTAAAAATTTCCAGAACCAGAGGGAGATAAGGCTAAGGCTAAGAGAATCATTGCAGATTCTATTAAGGATCACCTTGTCCCCCATGTGTCTTCATTCAAAACACCGAAGGAAGTATATGATGCTTTGACAAAGATGTTCGAAGGAAAGAAAATCAACCAGAAGATGACTTTGGGGAACCAATTGAAGAATGTGAAGATACAGAACTCCGAGACTATACAATCTTACTTCACAAGGGTTGCTCAAATCAAAGAACAACTTGAAGCGGTTGAAGAAAATCTCGAAGAAGGAGAAATTGTAATGACTACCTTGAATGGCCTCCCTAGATCATGGGATTCATTCATTCAAGAGATTTGTGCAAGAAGAAGGCTGATCTCTTTCAGCAGACTCTGAGAAGAATGTGCACAAGAAGAAGCTCGACTCATGACAGGAGAAGAGAAGATGGGAGCAAGTGAAGATCAAGCTCTCACAGTTCACACCAAGAAGAACTTCAAGAAGAAGGAGAAGAAGGACAACTTTCATCACAACAACAAGAAGGACAAAAAACCGAAGAAGACCAAAAGAGATACTTCAAATGTTCGATGCTACACTTGTGATGAAAAGGGACATTTCGCAAGAGATTGTCCCATCGAGAAAATGAGACACCATGCTCATATTGCCGAAGATGATGAACCAACAAACAAAAGATTCAGATAGGAGAAGGATTATTCGGATAAATTCCCGATGAGCTTGGGATTTACCAAGAGTAAAGTGGATTTCAACCTCTACTTCAAGGTGGAAGACAAAAGACCTGTGATACTCCCGCTATATGTCGATGACTTGTTTCTGAAAAGCGGAGAGGACCTCATTATAGATGCAAGGAGGAGACTTGCTATAGAGTTCGAGATGAAAGACCTAGGTATGATGCACTACTTCTTAGGCATGGAGGTGTGGCAGAGTGCAGATGGAATCTTTCTTGGGAAAGGGAAGTATGCAGTGGAGATTCTGAAGAGATTCAAAATGTTGGACTATAAGGCGATAGCCACACCTATGGCTTCTAACTTGAAGCTTCTAAGTGATGCTTCATCTGAGTCGGTTGATGCCATGCTGTATCACCAGATGATTGGCTCATTAACGAATATGAAACCAGACATATGCTTTGCGAGAACACCTTGAGCCACTTCATGACAGATCCAAGACATGTTCACCTGATAGCTGCAAATCATGTTATGAGGTACCTAAAAGGTATAGTGCATTATGGGCTCAAATATGATGCAAATCAAAAGATTAAACTACATGGTTATGTTGATTCGGACTGCACAGGTAGCGCCACTGACAGGAAGAGCACCTCAGGTTGTTGCTTCATTTTGGGATCTGGCATGATCTCCTAGTTCAACAGGAAGCAATCATGTATGGCGTTGAGTACAGACGAAGCAGAGTATGTTGTCGCTTGCTCAGCTAGTTGCGAGGCAATGTGGCTGCGAAAACTATTGTCTAACTTATGTGACTTGTATCTTCTACGACAGTTAGATTTGTGTGAAGTTGTTGGAAACCCAATGTTCCATGACAAGCCGAAGCACATTGAGATCAAGTTCCACCATATTAGGGATATGGTGCAGAGAGGAGCAGTGAAGCTCCAGTACGTGGCAATGGAGGTGCAAATAGCCAATATGTTGACCAAGCCTCTTGCGAGAGTGAAGTTCAAGTACTTCAGAGAAAGACTTGGTGTGATCCAGATCAAGATCCCTTGAAAGAGGAAGTGATGTGTTATAGCATAGCTAGAGAGATAGGTTGTCTGAGCATAACATCCTGGCGAAGTTCATAGGTTGCTCAAATGTAATCAGTCCTGTAGGTTATTCTTAGATAAGTCTTGGAAAATGTCACATGCCCCAATTTTGTAAAATACATTTGTTATTTGTTTTAATTTGATTCATAAGACATTATGTTAAATTTAGTGCTTATTAGAAACTGATGACTCAGCAGAGTCAAAAGATGTGGAATGTAATTCTGAATATTTTATTTTTAATAAATAAAAAGTGGAGACAACAGCTTGGGAGAGATGTTAATAAGAGTGTTACTGGTCAAACTGGTGGAAGGAACTAGGTGGAGAGCAAAAGACAAGTGGCAGTATCCTCAAACACTTCCTATGTTGCAGGTGGCAACTTTCTTACATTTGGGGTCATGATCCCCCAAGAAAGTGGGATCAGAGCAGGTGGCTCAATTAATGACAACTAACCCAAAAAGACCTAGGCAATCTTTTAAAAGTACCCAATGTAGAGAGCTGGGGCTGCTCAGATATTTTCCAGGAGAAGAATCATTCAAGTGGAATGCACTTCAAGGAATTCATTGGGAAAAAGAGAAAACTGTAAGGAAGGTGTTTGAGGGATAAACTGCAGTAACTTGATCTGATACAGCTTTCTAGCTGAGAGATTTGACTGACAAGTTCAGGACTGGTACTTAATTGTTTGCTGCACCTAGTTCCATCCAGGGAGACCAGAGCAAGCTCGAGGGTCCTGAGGAGTCGCTGTTTGAGCGCTCTCCAGGAGTTGGTAGGGAGGAACGGCCTCCCATTGCTGTTGTCGACCAAGCTCTAAGAACATGTTCTGTTATTTATTAATTTCTGTGTTATTATCTGTATATGATTGAATGATGCATTTGCAGTTTATGATGAAAAAAAAAACTTAGAGAATATGATATCTTAGTTCGTTTAGTAATGAAGTTATTCTTAATGAGAAACAAATCCTACCTGTGTTTTTCCCCATCTGGAGTAATCCAGATCGTACTCTAACACAGGTGGTGTATTTAAATGAAGATATTATGATGTAAATATAGAATAAGAAGTTAGTTTGATTAATAGAATGTTTTCTTTTATATGTTATCAGAAGAATTACTAACCTGTACATAGAGTAGGGTTAGACCTAGACTGTAAATGTCAGATTATTAGTAAGGGAAAAGAAGCTATATCATTGTATTAACAGTAATATATTTTGGTAGATAACAGTTCTCTATACAGTTTTCATTTTTGTAATCTTATTACTTATTTTGAAACCAAAAGAAAATGATATATTAGTTAAAATAGAGTAGGGTTAGACTAAATAAAAATGCTTTTAACTTTACAGTTTATTTCTTTCAGCTTAGGATAATTAACTACTGTATGTATAGCAACTAAAATGTGAGTAAGAATAGCTAAAATCTTGATTTAATTCTACAGATAAACTAGTTGGTTTCAGAATTTACTTATGGATGGTAGTGTAATTAATTAATTCATTTTTATGTAGCTAAGCTCAAACAAGATCTACAGTTACTAACCTATACGTTATAAAATGTTAACAAATATAGAACATAGATAGTTGTTTTCTTTCTTTTATTTTTTAAATGCTAATATTATAACATAAACATGATAATATAGAATACAGAAGGCATTTTTTTTATAAATTATTTAGTGTAGAAAGTATAAGAATACAACAATAAAATACTATCTTATTATATATTTATAAATAGAAAAAGAATAAAGATAATATATATAATGGTAGGAACAACTTTACTTGCAGGTAAAATAACATTTATCTCACTATAATAAATATTAAGTAATACACATTTTATACTTAGAAGATGTAACTATCAGTTACACAAATACAACCGCAAGAATATTAAATTACATAAGTTCTGAAATTTAACAAATACAAAACAATATTTATAACCTTACTAGAACATAATGAGTTAAGGTAAGTTCATATAAAAACATTATACAGTTACCCTGAATAATTTACAGGTTATAAATTAAATATATTAACTTGCAGGAATCCAAGTAACAGAACATAGATATGCTCAATTTATCGAGCTTAAATAACCATTTACACAATACAAATAATAACCAAATAAATTACAGTAGTGCATTGTAATTAAAAGATAATTTAAAGAAGCAGTAAATACTTTTCCATATCGCCAAGTTAGGCTAAAACCCTAATATCTCAAAATTTACAACAGAGGTGTAAAACCAAGAGTTTAAGCTCTTCTAATGCCTCTCGGCTTCAAACAAAATTAACAGAGTAAGGCTTTACCAGCCTTCTTTCATTTTTTTTACATATATATACAAGTAAACAGATCAAAAATCAAAATTTACAGTCACGGCCTAAGCCGGAAGCCTCACATAAAGCAAGGGCCTTTTCTTAACAGAGACAGCGAGCAAAATAAACCCAAGTAAACCAAAACCACGAGGGTTTTGCAGGCCACGATGACCAACCGTCAAGTATCCCGAATGGGACTGAAGAAGGATGAACTGCCATGGGGTATCCAAGGCTTACTTGTGAGCAACGCTTGTTCCAGCCCTGCACCAACCACGCAGAAGGACAGGTCGGCAACTGTGTAACATCAAACATTAAAATTGTTATTATCTTGCTGTATATAAGCTGGAACGTATTAAAACAAGAAACGAAGTAGCAGTAATTGCTTCTTACCTCAAATCTTAACTAAAAAGTAACCACCCACAAACAACAGTGCAGTTACCAACGCGAGGAGGAGCCAAACCTTCATCTACTGCAAGAAAGAAGGAGTTTACTAACACAGTAAACAACCAACAGTGACTGAAAGCAGGAGCAACAAGCCAAGCAAGAGAAACACTTGAGTCGTCACTTGTTTCCAGCCAAAGAAACCACCCTGCGGCGAAACCCTAGGACCCATTAAACCATACGATGTGAAGCCATGACCCCACTACTGAGCCAAAGAGAATTGAAACTACACAGTCCGAAGATTCTTGTCTGAGCTAGGCTTGGTGGTGAAACCCCCGAGAAAAATCACTAACCTAGCCCAAGCAACAACAATTCTGTTACGACATTTCTCTATTGAGCGTTCGGGCGTGCTCACGAGGTGTAGAAGTAAGCAGGTTTATGAAGGGTGAAAGACAAGAAACAAGAATTGGAGACTGTCACTCAAACTAGTTGCAGAAATCGGCATGGAGGTCGAATGCAGTAGTAGAGCAGCCGGAGGCCGAGAACAACGGAGGGAATGACGAGACTAGCGTTGCAAACTGCCTTATAACCACACAACACTTGGCTACGGTGTTGCCACGTCCACAAAGAAATTATTTGCATGCAGTGGGTAATCTCTATAGTCCCGACGAGCAATCACGAGAAGACTCATATTCCAATCATTTTTGTTGTTTCGAAGGTTCCACCATAACTCTCAGTCCCGAAGTCAACCTAGCATGCACGTTATGATGGTCAAAAGAAATTATTAATATACAAACTATGCCATAGAACTCACCAAAGGCGTGGGGAATAATACTACCCATCATTATACAAATATGGTATACATTCATTCAAACAATTATAACCTTGGTAATAGTTAAGCCTTGGTTTTTGTTATAAAAGAAATTCGTAACGTTTATTTTAGTGAATACATTGCTTCAAACAAGCATTCATTCAACCAAATAATTGAAACATAGCAAATGTATAAAACAATACATGACCTAGCACGTTATGCAAGTAAGGAGGCATTTAATAAAAGATTATAGAACTTTAAATCAATGTTAAAACTATAGACTGTCATGGGCGCGGTATATTCTATGACCCCTTTGTTTATATAAACATGACATTCATTCATTAAACCAACTTTAACTCTATCCATAGTTAGGCTAATTGAGGTTTATAAAAGAAATTCATAAAATCAATTTATGGTAAATATCCTTCTTGCTAGTGTTAGTCTCATTGCCTTTGAATGTTTAACTGTTAAACTAGTAAGGTTTGCATTGAATGTTTAACTATTAAACTAGTAAGGTTTGCATTGAGCATGATAAGTCTTAAAATGTTGAAGGGCTTGACATTGAAATTTTAATGTTATATTAACCATAACTGGATAATATTTTCCAAGCAAATATAGTGCAGAGGAATTTAATTCTTCAAACACTATTATAGTCTAATTGAATGTAGTATGCAATAAGGTTATAATCCCTTTAAACTTCAAAGTTTTGGAAGTGGGATTATTGGTACATAAACTCATTATCAATATACATTACGTTCATATCACAAGTAACCAAATCTATCATGACATAAATGGTATTTGTTCACAATTTAAATTAAACCTTTAACATAATAACCCTGCCATTCTTGGTCTGTATGCAAAGAAAGATTAAGACGTTTACACACACGATGACCATGGTAAACATCGAAGAGTCTAGTACACAATAAGAACTATAAATTACAACTACAAGAGAGAAAGCAACTGTCATCAATACTGATAGGACTGAATCTCGTTTCCATGGCGCCTTTAAAAGAATAACGATTTAATGGTTTTATCTCATAAAGCATTGGAATTGAATAGCAGTTATATTATTTTACTGAGCTATTATTTTTGCAACGAACTTATATCTGTATGCGTAATGATTAATGACAAGCAACACCGGATCTTTCTTACCTGTAATCTGTAAGAGCAGGTAAACTTTCTGCGTTAGCTCAAAAGCTAAGTAAGCCCATAATACCAAGACAGTTCCACCTTGTGGTCGCAAAGAAAAATAAGTCATTAAACTGAAAAAGAATTATTCTATAAGATAAACATAATCAAGTAGATAATTCAGATTATGAAATCATTAACATATAACTAATTGAAACAATTAGTTGACCGCAATAATGAAGTTTATCTGTATTTACAAAATTTTAAATTTTTTGGAAATTATGGGGTTTTGACATGTGGTATCAGAGCACAAGGTTCAAACACTAGGCTTTGATGCAGCCCAACTAGCTTTCATAGAACAGTAAATTAAAAAAATATGCTAACATATATTTTGTTTTATGTTAAGAACAAAAAATTTCATTTTCTGAAGTTTAACAGGCAAGTATGGAAAAGCTGGGAGAGTATGCATAGGAGGAGTCTCCAGATACAGAAACAAGAAATTTGCCCAGAGAACCTATGTTAGAAGAAGGGACTGCTAACTCCTCAGAGCTGTTACAGACTGTAAAAGAGTTAAAAACGGAAATGGAGTCTATGAAGAAGGAGAATGAAAGAATCCTAAAGGCTCAGGAAGAATTGAACCAAATTTTAATAGAAAGGTTCCAAACTGAAGGAAAGAGTAGGAGATCAGAATCTGAAGATGTCAGTCATCAAAGAAAATTAAAAAAGATGAAGCTTGCAAAAACTGAAAGTAGTTCATCATCTAAAGGGTTTGGTGAACGACAAAGTTACCATACTACTAGTGACAGTAGTGAAAATGATTTGTATGACAGAAAGAATAAATACAAACCATATGAGGAAATTTCAGGGGAGTTCAAAAAGATAAATCCCCCAACTTTTAATGGAGAGACTGAGAAAGGGGAGGAAGCAAAGTCCTGCCATATTCGGGATGAAGAAGTATTTTCATATATATAATTATTCTAATCAGTTAAAGGCAATGATGAAAATATATAACCTCTCAGGAAAAGCTGACATATGGTGGCAAGACCTGAAGAGAGTCAAGGGTATAAGAGAGAAGGAAGTTAATTGGAGTACCTTTAAAAGGTATTTCAAAAAGAAATTTCTGTCTGAACAGTATTACAAAAAGAGAGCTAAAGAGTTTTATGAACTAAATTTAGGTTCAATGACAATGAAGGATTTGAACAGCAAATTCTTAAGTTTACTTAGGTATGTACCCTACCTAGTAGACGAGAAACCTAAAGTACAACGATTTCTTAGCTGTCTACCGTATCATATCAAAGACAAAATTGAATATGATAACTCGAAGACTTTGGAGGAAGCTACGAGGAAGGCTAATTTTTGTTTTGAGCGAAACCGGAAGAAAGAAGACTTGACCAACTGGAAGGCTAAGAAAAATAACAATCAGCCTGAATTTAAGAAGAAGGAATTTGTACCTCATAGGAATTTCAAGAATAATAAGACCAAAAATTATTCCAACAAGAAGAATTTCCAGGGAAATAGGAATGGTACTTCCAACAATTCGAATAATTTTAAGGGCAAGGAAGCTGCAAATAACCATGGAAATTTTATTAAGAGTTTTGAACGTAAAGAGCCTGTTAAGTGCTGGGAATGTAATGGCCCGCACTATGCCTCGGTCTGTCCAAACCGGAAAAAGACTGCTAGCAATATTCATCTGCACAGGAGGAGATGACCGTCGGGGAACTAGCAAGGAGCATGCCCAGAATTAATGCGGCTTTGGAGAACCGCCAAGCTGACTATCAGAATTCCATGGTGGAAGTAGAAGGTATGATTAATCAGACCCCTGTAACCATTTTAATTGATCCAGGAGCTAGTCTCAGTTATATTGCACCTCAAATAGTGGAAAACTGTAAGTTGTCTGTCGATAAGTTTGAGAATTCTTGGTTAGTTCAATTAGCCACTGGGGCTAAAAGAAAAGTAACTTGTTATGTCAAAGAATGTGCTTTATTTATGGGTAAATTTGAAACTGTAGCTAAGCTTAATGTTTTGCCACTTGGCTCATATGATTTGCTGATTGGCATGGACTGGTTAGAACAACATAAAGTAATTTTAAATTGTTATGATAAAACTTTTACATGCTTAAATAGTGATGAACAACCAGTAAACGTTAAGGGAATTCTTAGAAAAACTATAATAAGACACATTTCTGCTTTACAACTTAAAAGAGCTGTTAGAAAATGATGTAAAGCCTATGCAGTAACTATTACAGATGAGGAAGGTAAAACTAAAACAGATAAGTTAAAAATCGAAAATATTCCTGTTTTAAAAGAATATACTGATGTATTCCCAAAAGAAATTCCAGGATTACCTCCAAAGAGGGACTTGGATTTCACCATTGAACTGGTACCATGTGTGGTACCTAGTTCAAAGGCTCCTTATCGAATGAACATTTTAGAACTTAATGAGCTAAAATCACAATTAAAAGAGTTAATTGATAAAAAATACATTCGACCTAGTGTGTCTCCTTGGGGAGCACCGGTCATCTTTGTTAAAAAGAAAGACGGAACTATGCGATTATGCATAGACTACCGTTAGCTAAACAAGATGACTATTAAAAATAGATATCCGTTGCCCCGCATAGATGATCTGTTTGATCAACTACGTGGAGCCACGGTGTTTTCGAAGATAGATTTGAAATCAGGATATCATCAAGTAATAATTAAAGATGAAGATATCTTTAAGACAGCCTTTAGAACAAGGTATGGACACTATGAGTTTGTCGTAATGCCATTCGGGCTTACTAACGCCCCAGCTGTCTTTATATGCTTAATGAACAATATAATGCATAAGTGTTTAGATAAGTTTGTGGTCATGTTTATCGACGACATCTTAATTTACTCTAAAATGGAAGAAGAACATAAAGAACACCTAAAAATAGTTTTACAAGAGTTGCGAAAACATCAACTCTTCGCGAAGTTTAGTAAGTGTGACTTCTTTAAGGATGAAATTCAGTACTTAGGTCACGTAGTGACTAATGAAGGAATTTCAGTAGATCCTGAAAAGATACGGGCAATCGAAGATTGGCCGGTTCCTAAAGATGTAACGGATGTTAGGTCGTTCATAGGAATTACCGGTTATTACTGGAGATTCATTGAAGGCTTTTCAAAGATAGCAAATCCGATAACTTCCTTACAAAGGAAAGGAAATAAATTTGACTGGAACTAGAAATGTGAAGAAAGTTTTAAGAAGTTAAAAACCTTATTGACTAGTGCACCTATTATAAGAATAACAGACCCTAATAAAAACTTCGTAGTATGCACTGATGCCTGTAATGATGGCTTATGCGGTGTTTTGACTCAAGAAGAGCATGTCATTGCCTATGAGTCTAGAAAGTTAAAAATTCATGAAAATAATTACGCGACTTATGATCTAGAACTAGCAGCTGTAATACACGCCTTAAAAATGTGGCGACATCATTTAATCGGCAAAAAAATTATTTTAATGACTGATAATAAATAACTGAAATATCTTCTAGATCAGCCTAATTTAAATGCTAGACAAGCTAGGTGGTTAGCTTTCTTAAGTGAGTATGACTTTGAAATCTAGCATATAAAGGGTAAGGAAAATAAGGTGGCTGATGCATTAATCAGAAACACAAAGCTGAACTTTACAGCAACAATCAGAACCTATGTTTACGATTTAAATGAACAGTTTAAAGAAGGGGTAAAACAAGATGAAATTTATCAGAAATTGCAAATTACAGCTAAGAAAGAACCTACAAAAAGCTTAATAAAAGGTTATAGTTTAAATAAAAATGAATTTTTATTATTTAAAGATAAACTGTATGTACCTAATGTACCTAAGGTTAAGTTGTTAATTCTGGATGAAGTCCATAAAACACCATATTCAGGACACCCAGGTTATCAAAAGACTATAACCATGCTAAGGAAAGAATATTTTTGGCCAGATATGAAAACTGAAGTAGTTGAATACATTGCAAGGTGTTTAGAATGTCAACAGGTGAAAACCGAACACCAACACCCAACTGGTTTGCTACAACCTTTACCTATTCCTAGCTGGAAATGGGAAGTAATTAGCTTAGATTTTATTACTGGACTGCTTATAAATCAGAATCAAAATGACTCTATTATGGTAGTGGTTGATAAGTTAAGCAAGGCAACACATTTTATTCCTGTTAAAACTACTTGCAAGGCTGCCAATATAGCTGATATCTTCTTAAAACCGATTTTTCGATTACATGGAGTACCGAAAGTTATAATCTCAGGCAGAGATCCTAAATTTACAGGAAACTTTTGGAAGTCCTTGTTTATAGGATTAAATACAACATTGAATTTTAGTACTTCCTTCCATCCTCAAACAGATGGACAAACTGAAAGAGTAAATCAGGTACTGGAGGATTTATTGAGGTTGTATGTGAAAGATCAGCTAGGTAAGTGGGAAGACTATTTACATCTAGTAGAGTTTGTATATAATAATAACTATCAGTCATCAGCTAAATTTAGTCCATTTGAAATTTTATATGGATGCAAATGTAACACTCCTATCTCTTGGAATAATCCAGTAGATAGATTGGTGTTAGGACCAGAATTATTGAAGAAAAATGAGGAAATTGTGAAGCAAGTACAGGGAAATTTGAAGGTGGCACAGGATCGGCAAAAAAGTCAAGCAGACTTGAAAAGAACTCCAAAGGAGTTCCAGGTAGGTGAACATGTGTTCATCAAGGTAAGGCCCAAGAAAAGCTCTCTAAGACTGGGGAGTTGTGCAAAATTGGCACCACATTACTGTGGTCTGTTTGAAATTTTATCTAGGATTGGCCAAGTAGCCTACCAACTAGCATTGCCACCTAACTTGAAAGTACATAATGTTTTTCATATCTCTGTTTTAAAGAAATATGTTCATGATGCTACTCATGTGGTTGATTGGAATGTTGTACAGGTGGAACCAGAAGGAGAAATTCTTGTGGAATCGGACTGTATACTCGGGAGGAGGGAAATTACACTTCGAAACTGCACCATTGGACATGTGAAGGTGCAATGGAAGCACCTTAGTCCTGAAGAGGCCACCCGGGAATTGGAAAGTAAGATGCGTGAAGCATACCCAAATCTGTTCCAAGGGACTTCGGAAGATGAAGAATAAGTAACATCGAGGACGATGTTACATTTTAAGGGGGTGTATATGTCACATACCCCAATTTTGTAAAATAATGTTATTTGTTTTAATTTGATTCATAAGACATTATGTTAAATTTAGTGCTAAGTAGAAACTGATGACTCAGCAGAGTCAAAAGATGTGGAATGTAATTCTGAATATTTTATTTTTAATAAATAAAAAGTGGAGACAACAGCTTGGGAGAGCTGTTAATAAGAGTGTTACTGGTCAAACTGGTGGAAGGAACTAGGTGGAGAGCAAAAGACAAGTGACAGCATCCTCAAACACTTTCTATGTTGCAGGTGGCAACTTCCCTACATTTGGGGTCATGATCCCCTAAAAAGGTGGGATCAGAGCAGGTGGCTCAATTAATGACAACTAACCCAAAAAGATCTAGGCAATCTTTTAAAAGTACCCAATGTAGAGAGCCGAGGCTGCTCAGATATTTTCCAGGAGAAGAATCATTCAGGTGGAATGCACTTCAAGGAATTCATTGGGAAAAATGGAAAACTGTAAGGAAGGTGTTTGAGGGATAAACTGCAGTAACTTGATCTGATACAACTTTCTAGCTGAGAGATTTGACTGACAAGTTCATGACTGGTATTGAGTCTCAGGACTAGTACTTGATTGTTTGCTGCACCTAGTTCCAGCCAGGGAGACCAGAGCAAGCTCGGGGGTCCTGAGGAGTCGCTGTTTGAGTGCTCTCTAGGAGTTGGTAGGGAGGAACGGCCTCCCATTGCTGTTGTCGACCAAGCTCTAAGAACAGGTTCTGTTATTTATTAATTTCTGTGTTATTATCTGTATATGACTGAATGATGCATTTGCAGTTTATGATGAAAAAAAAAACTTAGAGGATAGGATATCTTAGTTCGTTTAGTAATGAAGTTATTTTTAATGAGAAACAAATCCTACCTGTGTTTTTACCCATCTGGAGTAATCCAGATCGTACTTTAGCACAGGTGGTGTATTTAAATGAAGATAGTATGATGTAAATATAAAATAAGACGTTAGCTTGATTAATAGAATGTTTTCTTTTATCTATTATCAAAAAAATTACTAACCTGTACATAGAGTAGGGTTAGACCTAGACTGTAAATGTCAGATTATTAGTAAGGGAAAAGAAGCTATATCATTGTATTAACAGTAATATGTTTTGGTAGATAACAGTTCTCTATACAGTATTCATTTTTGTAATCTTATTACTTATTTTGAAACCAAAAGAAAATGATATATTAGTTAAAATAGAGTAGAGTTAGACTAAATAAAAATGCTTTTAACTTTATAGTTTATTTCTTTCAGCTTAGGATAATTAACTACTGTATGTATAGCAACTAAAATGTGAGTAAGAATAGCTAAAATCTTGATTTAATTCTACAGATAAACTAGTTGGTTTTAGAGTTTACTTATGGATGGTAATGTAATTAATTCATTCATTTTTATGTAGCTAAGCTTAAACAAGATCTACAGTTACTAACCTATACGTTATAAAATGTTAACAAATATAGAACATAGATAGTTGTTTTATTTTTTTTTATTTTTTAAATGCTAATATTATAACATAAACATGATAATATAGAATACAGAAGGTATTTTTTTATTATAAATTATTTAGTGTAGAAAGTATAAGAATACAACAATAAAATACTATCTTATTATATATTTATAAATAGACAAAGAATAAATATAATATATATAATGATAGGAACAACTTTACTTGCAGGGAAAATAACATTTATCTCACTATAATAAATATTAAGTAATACACATTTTATGCTTAAAAGATGTAACTATCAGTTACACAAATACAACTGCAAGAATATTAATGAGTTAAGGTAAGTTCATATAAAAACATTATACAGTTACCCTGAATAATTTACAGGTTATAAATTAAATATATTAACTTGCAGGAATCCAAGTAACAGAACATAGATATGCTTGATTTACTGAGCTTAAATAACCATTTACACAATACAAATAATAACCAAATAAATTACAGTAGTGCATTGTAATTAAAAGATAATTTAAAGAAGCAGTAAATACTTTTTCATATGGCCAAGTTAGGGTAAAACCCTAATATCTCAAAATTTACAACAGAGGTGTAAAACCAAGAGTTTAAGCTCTTCTAATGCCTCTCGGCTTTAAACAAAATTAACAGAGTAAAGCTTTACCAACATTCTTTCATTTTTTTTACATATATACACAAGTAAACAGATCAAAAATCAAAATTTATAGTCACGGCCTAAGCCGGAAGCCCCACATAAAGCAAGGGATTTTTCTTAACAGAGACAGTGAGCAAAATAAACCCAAGTAAACCAAAACCACGAGGGTTTTGCAGGCCACCACAACCAACCGTCAAGTGTTCCGAATGGGACTGAACAAGGACGAACTGCCATGGGGTATCCAAGGCTTACCCATGAGCAACGCTTGTTCCAGCCCTGCACCAACCACGCAGAAGGACAGGTCGGCACCTGTGTAACATCAAACATTAAAATTGTTATTATCTTGCCGTATATAAGCTGGAACGTATTAAAACAAGAAACGAAGTAGCAGTAATTGCTTCTTACCTCAAATCTTAACTGAAAAGTAACCACCCACAAACAACAGTGCAGTTACCAACGCGAGGAGGAGCCAAACCTTCATCTGCTGCAAGAAAGAAGAAGTTTACTAACACAGTAAACAACCAACAGTGACTGAAAGCAGGAGCAACAAGCCAAGCAAGAGAAACGCTTGAGTCGTCACATATTTCCAGCCAAAGAAACCACCCTGCGGCAAAACCCTTGGACCCATTAAACCATACGATGTGAAGCCACGACCCCACTACCGAGCCAAAGAGAATTGAAACTACACAGTCCGAAGATTCTTGTCTGAGCTAGCCTTGGTGGTGAAACCCCGGAGCAAAATCACTAACCTAGCCCAAGCAACAACAATTCTGTTACAGCATTTCTCTATTGAGCGTTTGGGCATGCTCATGAGGTGTAGAAGCAAGCAGGTTTACGAAGGGTGAAAGACAAGAAACAAGAATTGGAGATTGTCACTCAAACTAGTTGCAGAAATCGACATGGAGGTCGAATGCAGTAGCAAAGCAGCCGGAGGAAATGACGAGACTAGGGTTGCAAAATGCCTTATAACCACACAACACTTAGCTACGGTGTTGCCACGTCCACAAAGAAATTATTTGCATGCAGTGGGTAATCTCTATAGTTCCGACGAGCAATCACGAGAAGACTGATATTCCAATCATTTTTGCTGTTTCAAAGGTTCCACCATAACCCTCAGTCACGAAGTCAACCTAGCATGCACATTATAATGGTCAAAAGAAATTATTAATATACAAACTATGCCATAGAACTCACCAAAGGTGTGGGGAATAATACGACCCATCATTATACAAATATGGTATACATTCATTCAAACAATTATAACCTTGGTAATAGTTAAGCCTTGGTTTTTGTTATAAAAGAAATTCATAACGTTTATATTGGTGAATACATTGCTTCAAACAAGCATTCATTCAACCAAATAATTGAAACATAGCAAAGGTATAAAACAATACATGACCTAGCACATTATGCAAGTAAGGAGGCATTTAATAAAAGATTATAGAAATTTAAATGAAAGTTAAACTATAGACTTTCATGGGCGCGGTCTATTCTATGACCCCTTTGTTTATACAAACATGACATTCATTCATTAAACCAACTTTAACTCTATCCATAGTTAGGCTAATTGAGGTTTATAAAAGAAATTCATAAAATCAATTTATGGTAAATATCCTTCTTGCTAGTGTTACTCTCATTGCCTTTGAATGTTTAACTGTTAAACGAGTAAGGTTTGCATTGAATGTTTAACTATTAAACTAGTAAGGTTTGCATTGAGCATGATAAGTCTTAAAATGTTGAAGGGCTTGACATTGAAATTTTAATGTTATATTAACCATAAGTGGATAATATTTTCCAAGCAAATATAGTGCATAGGAATTTAATTCTTCAAACACTATTATAGTCTAATTGAATGTAGTATGCAATAAGGTTATAATCCCTTTAAAATTCAAAGTTTTGGAAGTGGGATTATTGGTACATAAACTCATTATCAATATACATTACGTTCATATCACAAGCAGTAACCGAATCTATCATGACGTAAATGGTATTTGTTCACAATTTAAATTAAACCCTTAACATAATAACCCTGCCATTCTTGGTCTGTATGCAAAGAAAGATTAAGGTGTTTACACACACGACGACCATGGTAAACATCGAAGAGTCTAGTATGCAATAAGAACTATAAATTACAACTACTAGAGAGAAAACAACTGTCATCAATACTGATAGGACTAAATCTCGTTTCCATGACGCATTTAAAAGAATAACGATTTAATGGTTTTACCTCATAAAGCATTGGAATTGAATAGCAGTTATATTCTTTTATTGAGCTATTATTTTTGCAACTAACTTATATCTGTATGCGTAATGATTAATGACAAGCAGCACTGGATCTTTCTTACCTGTAATATGTAAGAGTAGGTAAACTTTCTGCGTTAGCTCAAAAGCTAAGTAAGCCCAGAATACTAAGACAGTTCCACCTTGTGGTCGCAAAGAAAAATTAGTCATTAAATTGAAAAAGAATTATTCTATAAGATAAACATAATCAAGTAGATAATTCAGATTATGAAATCATTAACATATAACTAATTAAAACAATTAGTTGACTGCAATAATGAAGTTTATCTGTATTTACAAAATTTTAAATTTTTCAGAAATTATGGGGTTTTGACAGAAAAGCTCGTAGATTATCCTTGGATGTAATCAGTCCTGATGTGTTCTATACTAGAAATAATTGATGCATGATATCTCACATGAGAAATGTGACAGGTTGTCCGAGTGGGAAAAATCCTGGTGAAGCAGGAGGCTCGAACGCAATCAGTCTTGTAGGTTGTCCTCGGATGTAATCAGTAGTGGAAAAGCTCGCAGGTTTTCCTTGGACGTAATTCGTCTTGTGACAGGTTATTCGAGTGTAAAATGAGACCTGGCGTGGTACGCAAGTTACTTGAATGTAATAAGTCTTGTGGGTTGTTTGAGTGTAAAATGAGACTTGGCATGGTACGTAGGTTACTTGGATGTAATACGCCCCGAAGGTTGTTTGAACGTAAAAGATCCTGGATGCATGTTGTTCATATATAATAAGTCCTTGAGGTTGACCAGGGAACGTAAAAGGTCCTGATGTAGCAGGTTGTTTGGTCATAATCCGTCTTTACATATATATTTATATATATGTGTTCCCATGTTGAAATGATAAGGTCATGAAGCACAAGAGGTACACCTAGGTGGTTTTACTCATAGAATGCAAGTTGACAGCGCAAAGATGTAATGCATTGAGTGTGCTCCTTGGTGATTCTCGCATAGTAGAAGTTGCAGGTTATCTTATGACATGAAAAATATCCTTGCTTACTACTATGGTGAAAGAACATAGGTGGTCTACATCTAAAGCTGTGTTCTTTGTTTTGTTTTGTGTAGGACAAAAAAGATGATTTGAATACGATGAGATAAAGATAGGATATGCAGGTTATTATCGTGAGAATGTAAAGAAGGCCCTGAACCGTTCCTAGGAGATGGCTTGCTCGAGATGTGATGAAGACGTGGATAAAGACTAGGCCTTGAAAAAAAAAACTTATACTTTCAATGAAGTAGCATTGATTTTTTTTTCAAAAACGAGAAGCTAGCAATTATAATTTCCAACTAGCATAAAGGTCTATGATTTTTTTTTCAAAAACGAGAAGCAGGAATTAGAATTTCCAACTAGCATGAAAGTCTATGGCTGCAAATTTGAGCGATTGCACATTCAACATTCAAGCTTCCTATCTAAACTTCACGTGGTCCTGGTATTATAGCAAAAAAACATAGATATACCTTATATATGTCTTCTGGTTGTTAAATGCAATTTCCTCTAACTGTTTTTATGCCACTGCAAAATATATTTTAATTTGTACTCGACAAATAGCCAATCTACACTTTCATATCAAAGTTCATTAGCAATATTCGCAAATATCTGTCTTTGTACCAAAAACCACAGAGGTAATGGAGACCCTTGCTTAAACGTCATGTTGGCTCCACTCACAAAAAGGCAACAAATGGTCCAAAATAATCTGCAAATAGCGAAAAAGGAAATTGCAAGGTGAGCAAAGTCACTTATATTTCTATGTAGTCCATTGCAACGGTTTTTGATACAAGATTCCAAAAAGGAAAAACAGTCAAGTGTCCAACTGTTATCATGTTTAATCCTTTAATTTGATAAAAAAATATCTTAGTTTGATTAAAAAAATCTTAGTGTTTTCACAGTTGGCGTCTTAGTCTTGGGCATGTGGTAAATAATTGCTTCTCTAAAATTGTCCACTTGCTATCTATTGTGTTTACTTTCAAGCAACATCAACAGATTAATAGACTGCAAATCCAATCTTCCTATCTCTCGCCATATGCAAGTCAAAAGCTAAAGAACAACGATTGTCATTTCTGCTTTTTAATTGTTACTATTGCATTGATTGCAAATTTGCATATAGCAACTAGTGCAATTGCCTAGTACAAGCGGTTCTGTCTAGCATTCCTGTCTGCTGGTTGGGACTAGCCCCCATTTTTGTTTCTATCATTAACAAACTCAGGAGTATTATTTTTGCTTTTTTATGGGGCTCTTCAGGTAATAAACACAGATAATGGGGGATGGGGTATCAAGAATTTGCACTGGTTCAGTATTGCTTTAAGACTTAAAAACTTTTGGATGGTCCTCCAGAATGATGATTTATGGCATCAGGTACTAATTAACAAATATTTGAAGAATATCTCTGTTATTGAATGGATTTGAGGTAAGAATTTCATTTCCCGTGGAGGTTCTGTTATTTGGAGGGGTTTCTTACAAACCCTACCTTGGTTGGGTCGTGGACTTGCTTGGCAAGTGGGCAATGGAAACAACATCCTGTTGGGCATTGACCCTATTGTGGGTGCCTCCAACTCGCTGTCACTGCCTACGGGACTTCTTGCTTACCTTGCAGATCTGGAAATCACCACCCTTGCCAGTGCTCGCAACATCCTCCCAGTGCTTCACAGCTACTGGTATACTGCTGAGGATCTCTGCATCAGTGGAGAATGGAAAATAGCTTGGGAATCTTTCACCCACTGTCTAGATCGGGGTGGAATCCGTCTGTATGCACAATCAGACTCTCTTGTCTGGGCACATAATTTACAAAATGGGACCGTTACTACAAACTTGGTTTATGATTCCATTGTCCAATCTTCGAGTCCCCCTATTGGTAGCAGCTTTATTGATCTCATCTGGAATGACACTTTGCCTAAAAAGATCAGTTGTTTTGTTTGGCTGGCTTTATCAAACAAACTGCTCACATGGGATAATCTTCAAAAGAGGGGCTGGATTGGGCCTTCTATATGTGCCCTCTGTTGTGCAAATGTTGACAACGCACAACATTTATTTATTCACTGCTTGGTCTGGAAGAACTTGCTCTCTTACCTGAGTGATCAACATTACATTGCACCTTACACTCAGAATGATGATCTTGTGGTGTTTTTGGAGAAATGGATTGCTCGATTTTCAAAGCACTCCATCTGCTGTTACCTTCCCTTCCACACTATGTGGGTATTATGGAAAGCGAGGAATTACTGTTTATTTGAAGGGAAAAAGCTGTCTGTGCTCAATATGATTCAACAGGTGGTATACTTCTCTCAGATGTATGGCCCTATAGCAGAAAAAAGAAAAAAACCAAGAGTTCTGGGACCTAGACCAAAACTTGATTATCCTATTGGTTTTTTTGATGGTGCATCAGCAAAAAATTGTGGAGGCATTGGCTTCAGTCTGCACCTGAATGAGTCACATACTTTCGAGTTCGCTTTGGGGATTGGTCTGTGCATCAATACAAAAGCAGAACTGGTTGGGCTTTGGGCCCTTCTGCTTACCACCCAAATGATGGAGATTCCCTCACTCCAGGTTTATGGTGACTCCTCAATCATCATCAATTGGGCAAAGGGTAAGTCTACCCTTTCTCCACCTGAGCTCCATTGTTGGTGTAGGGAGACTAGAAAGCTTTGCACACACTTTCTAGCACTGTCTTTTGACCATATCTACCGTGAACATAATCAGCAAGCTAACCGCCTCTCTAAAGTTGCTCTTACTTTGGCTCCGGGAATTGGCACATACTCTGAATTTTTCGATGGTCTTATGACCTCACATGACAATATTAAACTCTTTTGAGTTGGTGCAGGAGCTTGCTTTCCTTTACTTTTTTTGCACCCTTTTATATAGGTATGGAGCTGGCTCCTTTAGTTAGCTGATAATTGCTCATTTTGTACACGGTAGATATGGGATGGCCTGACATAACTGACTGATGGGTATTATTTGTCATATTAGATTAGCACTGGACCCTCCCCCACAACACTTGTTGAGTTGTGTCTCCTTAGGATGTTTGGCGGTATGCCACATTATTGTACTCCTCTTTGATTGTAGCCCACTTCATGGGCCGGCTCAGCAGATGCCCTTTGATTCAAATGAATATCAAGGATAGGATTTTTTCTTTCTGAAAAAAAAACTAGTGCGATTGCTTGTTAAGCGAGAAATTACCTTATTTGCAATCATAAGAAAACTCCATTCTTCAATTCTATCAAAAATCTCACATACAATGTCTTCTTGTCTCAGAAAATATGGACACATAATGCGTTGGCATTGGCACTTCTTCCAAGCCCATGATACATGTTATAAAAAAAAAAACATTGAATGAAGCGAAACTATCACTTGTCGCATCTCTATTCCATACATGGTGAGATGCCACCTTGTTATTGCATTAACAAGTGTCTCTACAATAGAGGCCTTGCTACTGTAATTTTGCTTCCTAGCTAGTTTTGTTTGCCACAATAGCAAAATGTTTTCCTCAAGAAAATTACAAAAGCTCAATCTTTTCAAGATTTATTGTTTTGTATTCTAGTGTTAATAGAAACCTTGAATTTTGCAGAAATCAACTCTCAATCCAAATGGTTCATCTCACAAGAACTACAAACAAAATAATCCAAAAACAAAAATCTGCTTAATGGTTAGCCCCGTCGTTTTGCCTTTTACTTCTATTGTCCTTTTTTGTTTTTGCATTCCCCTGTTTTTGTTAAGCCTAAACAATGTTCTCAATTTCTGAAATATTCTCATAATTGCATCTTTACACTCAATTATAGTAAACAATTCTTTGCAATTTCCAATAAGACAGTTGGATATCACGAAACTAAAAAGATACATCCAAAATTGCAAAGGGAGAAAACATTTAAAAAAAATAAAATTGCACAATTCAAAAAAACAATTCTAGGTATGATAGGGTATTTTTTAAGGATTTTAATATTATACTTAATTATAGTATTCTAGGCAATATTTTATGTAAATATATTTTATATAAAAAAACAAAAAATGACCCTAAAATGCTATTAGACACATATTTTATGTAGAAAAAACATAAAATGATTAAAAAACATATTTTATGTAAATATAGGTCATATTAGACCATAAAAATGACCTAATGAATAAGCTTAACATATTCAAGATATATAACCAATTGACTAAATTTAGTCCCTAAAAATTACCTAATGAATAAGCTTAACATATTCAAGATATCCGTCTTAGATTTTTAGTGAGAAGAAAGCATACGTAAATATTATTTAACTACACTGGTTTCCTGACTATTCAATAAATGCCTTTGATGTAGATAGAAATTGTTTGCATATGCAATACATAAAACTGTTTGTAGATTAAAGCTCTATTGTTGTCAACAGCAATAAATGACTTTTATGACTTTTGAAGGCTCATTAAATGCTGTTTATGTTTGTTCCAGTAATATTACTCTGAACTTGCACCCAACCTCATTCTTCATCCAATTCGCTAACTTTCTCCCGTTTCTGTTTATCTACCCATATTAGTAAGACACTCAAGAACTTCTCTCCAACCTCATCCCTCTTGGCACTTGCCATCATCATACTTTCTACCTCATCCCTCTTGGCACTTGCCATCATCATACTTTCTTTACGTTTGTGTTTCTTGTACCAATATTACTCAGAACCTGCAACCAACCTTCACTCTTGCTCATACAAATTTAGAAAGTTTTTAGTAAGTTTTTAGTATTTGACTATGATAGAAGGAATTTTGAATTTTGTCAGATGTTCTTGTTTGGTGTTAGTGCTCACATTTCTTTGCAACTATTGTAAACAACAATTCTTTTATCCTAACTATCTTAAATTGTTGTCTTAGTATCAGTGCAAACTTCTCAAAGCCTATAAATATTCTCACTAACAACGTACCCAACATTCTTAAATATGTACTGCCCAAAAAAAAAATGTTTGTTTTTTTCCTTTTATATTGTTTATTAACGCTTTTAATAAAATTATAGAACCTGCTTAACAAGAATTAACAAAATGTTCATTGTCTTGACAGCATTATGGCAGCCTGCACATATAGGAGCAAAAGCTACCAAAGTTTTCAGCCCATATCGGATCCTTCTATAAATAGCAAACGACTTCCCAGCCATGCTTTTATACTTGGAATGCTAAAAACAATCTCATATTACTACATGGAAGAGTAAAAAACATTGCATACAACCATTACTATGCACTTTGGGATGGCATTTTGATGTTGTATTCATTTGATGCCAGTACAGTAGATTCATAATAGCACTTTCCAATGTAGCTTGGGGTGTTTACATAACTAGCTGAATCGGAAATTCAATTTTGCTCTTTCCAAAACTGCTTAGTTTAAAAATTCAAGGTTTTGAACTAGAATAGGCAAATTTTTCTGGCATGATTTTGAAAAAATCTGACTGAGATTTTTCAAAATATAGGTTATAACTTTTGAGTTTTAGAATTTGGGGTGACCAAAGATTTTTGAGAGTGTTGAATCCATTTCTACCATCAAAACTCCATTAAAACACAATTAATTTCTGAATTTGCAAAATAAAAATTGCAAAATTCTTACTAAAAACGGCCATCCAACTTAAATCTTCTAATTTTTAGACAACTCTTACCAGAGCTTGCACTTTGTTAAATCAAATATTGTAAAATGCTTTATCATCAAACCACATTCTTTTGTTCACATGCTACACTTGTTACACTTGTTGATGCATAAGTATTAAGTCATTTTTGAACACAAAAGGTATAATTCTCCTGGTAATGCTCATCTCATAAAGTGACTTGCATTCAAATTGTTTTGATCTCCATCTATAGTTGGGTATGCTTGGTCTCTCATCTTCAAAATTGGTTGAATATGTCGTTTTTCTATAAACTCTAACACTTATTATATTATAACTGAATATGCATATGAATATGCATATCAATTCAGCTTCTTCCTCTTCTTACTTTTGCAATTTCTCTAACCCTTTTGCACTTTCTATAGTTTGCTCTTGTTAATGTATATGCCTATTATTCTTTTGATTACTTGAAATTTGTAATTGATTTTAAAGGAGTTCAAGTGTTGACTTAGTTTAAGGAATTGGAGTTATATTGACTGGAGGTTTTGATAAAATTTGTTTAAATACAAATTATATAATTAATTTTTATTTTACAAGTATAAAGTTGAAGATGGTGTTGTCTCATCAGCATGCTATATTCAAGCATGTTGTAATTTGGTTGTACAAGTTGAAATATAGTCATACTACTATTTTGTCATACAACCTAATGTATTGACCTTGTAAACAAAATGCTAAAATAGAAATGTTTTGGCACAGATAATTTATCGTATTAAAATTTAACCTTCTTTTACTCAATATTTTTTCTTACTGTTTTACGTCTAACCTTCGACTCTCGCCCATCTCCTTAATCTGTCTTCAACTTGGATTTCATTGATTATCAGAAGTCATCTCTCAGGCTGAAAGTAGTCTTCGCATCCTTGGAATCCATGGCTAGCATTCTGAGTTTGATTGTTTGGTTTTAAATAAGGAATTTCTGTTTTTAATGGAGACCATTAGCAAGTAACCATCCCTTTCGAGCTCCTTTATCATTTTTATAGGTATGAGAAATTTTCAGAGTACTTATTGTGTTTTGTTTTATATAATATGTTGATGATGGGTTCGCTTTACAAGGGAACCCATCAAATAGAGTTGAGGCTAAAAGCTAACCTGCTTGCGACTGGATACCTATAAGTTTTATGGGTATACTCGGCTCATTTTCACAAAGCTATGGTTTCAGTATCGAGTCTACCATAATTAGTGTGAAAATAAAAAACTTATTTTACAATAGTTGCTTTGCATTATCTTATTCCAACACATTCTTACAAGTTTTTTTTTTTGTAATCTCTATGTAGGTATTGGAGGTTCAGAGTATCATCTCCTTGGTTGGGGATTCCGAGTTGGATCCATAAACTCACAGCTCTAGTTGTAATAGTGCATGACTTATTGGGGTTTTATATTTTAGTTTCTACTTGTTTTTCTAGTTGAAGGCATTCATGGTTATAATATCTAGATTTTGATCTCTATTGCATCAAAATTGTACATGATGTAAATAGCATTATTAAATCATGGTGAGGAGCTCAAGGCCAAGGCCTCACCATTGATTTAACGTTTTATGTATGGGCAATTAAAATTGATGCATATGGTTTGTTTTATGTGTGGGCAATTAAAATTGATGCATATGGTTTACATCATGTAAATATGCAATTTAATAAAAAATACCCACAACTAGCTATGCAATGCAACAAGAGATGGGGTCAAACCCTTGAGCCAATAGTGTAAAGCCAAATGTCAATGAGAGAACCCATAAACTCTCAACTACCCATTTTGTCTTATGCACCTAATAATTTAATTCTTCCAGAAGTTGGTTGAGGTAGTTAATGCATTGGGAATGGAGAGGCATGGCAATAAATTTCGTATTGGGGCAAGCCATCAATTTTGGAAAATCGAGTTTTTACTCATGGGGCAAGAAAACACCCAAAAATTGGTGCCCATGCCATTCCTTATCCATGCGTTTCTCTTCCTCACGCAGTTGGAGCTAGCTGGGGTGTTTCCCTCATGATTTTCTGCAGTTTCCTCATTTTCTCCATGGTTGGGAATTCGTTTTTGTGTTGCACAGAGAATGGGATAAGAGATTCACGATTTTGGGGTTTATAGAGGACGTTTTTGCTCCCATAATGCCCGTAGACGTTTTTTGAATTCAAATTCACGATTTGGGGGTTTGTAGAGGTCCTTTTTTCCTACAAATGTTTTTTGAAATCAAATTGCTCACCCATGGTTGATTTTCCCATTTACCAATCCGTTTTTGGTTTCCAAGATGTTTTTCTTCATGCCCAACATTTGTGTTTGCTGTTATGTGCATCCTTGTTTTGGTCTGAAAGACTTAGGAGTGGAAGAGGCCCAAAATTGGCTTGATAAACCTAGTGAAGAGAGGAACCTCACAAAAGGATCAAGAGGGGCTGGCTATTATTCTATGCACACCCTTGAAGAGCACTGGAAGAGAAGGTATGGCCTGAGGGACTATGTAGCAGTGAAGGCAATACTTCTTTGTGTTGGGTGTGTAGGTATTATGGAGGCCAAGCTAGATAGATCTTGTAGAGGTGTCCATAGCTCTGTGGTTGAGCTCACTAGCTTAGCAATTCTTCCTTTCCACTGCCTTCGCATCCTGGTAAATCTAACTGTAGATTGAATTGGATGAAACTTGATGTGTATTTGGCTATGTGTGAGCCTGTTGTTCCCTTAGTCCTTGCGGAAATCATGCCCAAATCAGGGGTGGCAGTTGTGCTGAGAGATTGATGAGCACAACTGACCTATGGTTTGATGGAACATTGCAGCAACATAGCTAGTTGCCTGGGGAAGCTCATTTTCAAAATAAGTGATCTTTTGTATTTAATCTCTACAATGTAATTGTTTTAAAAATTATTATGAACATATTGAATGCTTGAATGAGATTTGCTTCTGCTGTATATTTTTGCATTATACATCTGCATATGTTTTATTTTCAATGCATTATTGTTTATGTTCATGAGAGCTAGATCCCCGGTTCAATAGCAACAACAGTGAATTGGGTCCTCTCCAAGCGAGAGACGAAAGAAGAGAGGACGTGCCAATCATTGTCATTGATTTTACTTGCCTGACCTCTATGAAATATTGCTTTTGTAACACCCATAACTTAGTTGGGTACCTAGTTGACTTCACAGGTCTGATATTTTGTTGACAGACGACCTTTAACTTGTATAATTCATTCTTCTTTTGAAAATCATTTCCTATACCTTACCGTTGAGGTAGGGTTTTATCTTGGACTATGATTATATCGTCCAACTCTTAAGTTATATAAAGGTCTTTTGTAATGGCAAGCTTGGTTAGTGTTTTGTTTGTTTTTACAAAGTACAAATATAAAGGATATTATTCTTCTGTTTCTCTTCATTATAATTCTTTGATGTTTTAGAAAAATGGATTTAATGACCTAGAAATCAAGTGACAACATCCAAAGGCGATCTTGCTGATATTTGGCATTGATCCATTACTTCAACTGCATCTCAACAAATTGAATAATAGACCTGACAAAGCACGACTACAGTACTGGCTGAAGAAACGTTGTTGCAGTTAACACTGTCCATGAAACACTCTGTATGCCTAAATAATTTTACTCGTATTTTGCTGGTGCAGACGAAACGAGTATCAATTATTTTTACTCAATTGACTTGTTTATGTTGTATGTTTAATTGGAGTCATATTTAATTTGTTTATCAATATTATCGATTCTGTCCAGAAGAGCCATGAGGTCCACATATAGAACTCTATGGAGTGAGCTAAACTTTAGACTATTTGTACCATTTTTTGGGGCGAATATTCTGATCAAAATTCAGCAAGAATTGTTGAAATTGCAGTTTTAGTTTGTTGAAATTGCATAGTGGGGTGTTCCAGTAACCAAAATTGCAATTTCAGCAAAAATTCTCTCCCTAGATTCTGACAAATTTCATCCTCCAAGATGCAAATAGTCTAGAGTTCAGCTCACCCCGAACTCTATTTCTGCATACATACCATGCGCTTATGTTTGCTCTATTTCTGCATACATACCATGCGCTTATGTTTGCTTTTCGCAGATCATTTATTTTCTATTGACAAAAACGGTGGTTTGAAATTAAATTATTAATAATAATTCCATTTTCAATTGACAAAAGCGATGGTTTGAAATTCAATTGTTAATAATAACTCTGTGAAAAATTCTAAGGACTCTATTGTGTTGTTGTTCTTCTAATCGTGTGATATGTTCACATAAATTATTTGGCTATGCATGAATGGGTAACCCTTCTATTTCGTGGCATATGTATTTAGTTTATACCAAATATTGATTACACATGAGCATAAGTAATAAAATACAAGCTTTAATTTCATCCAAAAACATTAAGAGCCCAATTACAGATTAACCTTCATCTCCAATCCAATGTCTATATACCAGGTCGAATTCGATATTTATTGTTTAGATATTTTTCAAGTTGCATGCATACAACATACAATGAAACCATATATAGCTTTAGAGACTATAACTCTCACTAATTGATTTTTCATGAACACATTTGTTGTGTGCACGTCTTTCAATCACCACTTAAATACATTCATTCAAAGGAAGTCAGTTTCTGAACACACACCTTGCTCTTTTATTTGCTTCAGAATCCAATAATGGCTAGTCAAAACTGTTTTCTGAAATAAAAATCAGTTGTAAGTAATAAGTTGCTTGCTTAAATAGAATGGTTATCAGTTTCTGAAATAAAAATCAGTTCTAAGTAATAAGTTGCTTGCTTAAATAGAATGGTTATCATTATGAAATAATGAACATATAATGGTTTTGATAGCAAAATAATGAACATAGGACATAAAATTCAACAAGGTTGTGTGACCCAAGAATAGTAGGGAAAGGACCTGCAAAACTAAAACACAAACCTGTAGTAGGGAAAGGACCTGCAAAACTAAAACACAAATTAACATTATGTTTACAAGGTGTGACAAGATTCGAGTTTCAGGGGGAATTGCTTAGTCATTCCTAGACCAAAATGCATGCATTTTCATGGTGACTCGTCACGTGAACAATGTTATTGCAGTTTTCTAAATTTTATATCTAATTGAATATACCATCATGCATGAATTGGTTGAGTGTTAGCTACTGCTCCAATCCATATGGATTCCATCGCTTCCGCAATGTATAATATATTAATTTCAGTCCACATTGTTGGCATCAAAGCTTTAACATTATTTATCCTATCCCTTACTTATATCTCTCATTATTCTTTAACCATGTTTGTCCTAAGTTCTTCTCATTATTCTTTCAATCATGTTTGTCCTAAGTTCTTCCTTTCTCAGATTAAACATTATTCATTTTTCCATCTCTATTATATTGGACCATAATTCCATGTTGAGAAACCCAAAATATAATACACAATATTTGTTATTTCATCATAACAATACTATATGGATTATGCAAAATGAAACCCATAATTAAGTTAATTAATGTGGTCTCCCTTCCCTATCAACATTGATGCGGGTTATTCTATCCCTCTTCTAAAGCACTATAGCAATCAATACTATATGGATTATGCAAAATGAAACCCATAATTAAGTTAATTAATGTGGTCCCCCTTCCCTATCAACATTGATGCGGGTTATTCTATCCCTCTTCTAAAGCGCTATAGCAATCCATGCTATCTATACATATGCTATTTTGGGAGAGGGATATTCGAGAGTATGATTATCTTGCATAGCAATGTAAGAGTCCCCTTCATAACCATCTAATCAAATATCTTTAACACCCCAGCTTTCAAATTTAAAGGCAAATATATTTTACATCTCTATCTAAGAGAAGGGAAGGGAATATGCAGCCTTGATGCTAAATCTTGTTTGGATAATGATAATATATATCATATTCATGTATCATCAATATATAAATTTGTTAAAATTTTAAGATCTCAATATTAAAATTACAAGTAAAATAAAAATATAGAGCTAAAATTTTATCAGTAATACATATGTAAAGAAACTATTATAAATATTAATAAGAAAAATATAAACATATATAATTAAGAGTTAAAATAATTTTGACATGGTAGTCACATTTTCTTGGATGGTGGTGTTGATCTCATAAATATCAATAAGAAAAATAGAAACATAGAAATTAAGAGTTAAAATCAATTTGACATGGTAGCCACATCTTCTTGGATGGCCCGATGTCGACCTTCTCATGAGAGCGAGCTCCTTGGTTGGTCAAGTTTTCCATTGAATGGATCAGTGTCGACCTCCTTCGTTGTTCAATTTTTCCATAGAAGCATCTAGAGATATAAAATTTACATGACTTGCTAGTTGAGCCAACATGTCTTAATGGCATAGATGGATGCGTCTAGTTTTTTCATACAACCTTGACAGATAACCAAAAGGGAGACATTAAATTGGTCTCCCATTCTCATAAATCCATAATGTGATTTGTAGCATCAACATGGAAGTGTTCTTTAGTTTTTTCGAACTCATTGAACCTAATATTTACAGGTTTCATGTTGTTCCATGGATGCAAACATAGAGGCCTTCATAGTCATTAATTTTGTCAAACATGAGCTCATGCAGTCACACACTTACCACATGTTCCAATCATTGAAAGGCAATCTACATAATGCTCAAATATTAATTGTTTACCCTTGTTGGATAGGGAGGGTAACCATGAGAAAAAATTAGGGAGCACCACACAAATTGAATGATGAAACTAGGAAGGAATTCAAATCAAGATAATGAAGGGGAGAATTGAAGAGATACCATGCATATATATAAGAAGTTGAATTCTCAGATTAGGTTAAAAGACCTTATGCATCTTAGAGAGGAGGGAAAACGCCTTAGGCTCAAATATCCCTTAGCAACTAACCAAATGATAAGAGGAATATATAACCATAGTTAGTGACTTGATAAGAACTCTGACCTCAAAATGATAATTCTAACCCTAAAAACCCATATGTTTGGGTAGAAAACACCAAAATCAGCACATGAATAAAAAAGTGGTGCTCCTAACATCACCCTTTTTTGGGGGTTAAAATTACAATCTTTTTGCAACCATGACATTAAAACCATGTAGTGTTGTGAATAAAAACCTTAAAATCAACCCCTAAATAGAAAATTGTTGCTACCATTAACACTTTTTGTTTATTTTTGCTTTTGTCTAGGGTTAGAATTAATCATGTTTGAAATTGTGCTCTTAACAATCGATACTGTTGTAACCAAAAGATTAAAATCAACCCTCAAATAAAAAAGTGGTGCTACTAGTAGCACCCCCTTTTTTCTCGAGGTCAAAATTACAACTTGTTCGAAACTGTGGCCATAACAATCTTATATTGCAACCAAAATCTTAAAATCAACCCTTGAATTGAAAAGTGGCACTACGAGTAGCATCCATCTTTTCAGGGTTAAATTTATAACTTATTTGAAATCATGGCCTTAACAATAGGTAATGTTACAACCAAAATCTTAAAATCAAATCACAAATTGAAAAGTGGTGAACACCTTTTTTTTAAGTTTAAAATTATCTAAATTGTTTCGAACCATGGTATTAATAATCATACCATTAAAACCAAAACCTTAAAATCAAACCTTGAATCCAAAATAGGTGTTACCAATAACAACCTTTTTTTAGTGTTAAAATCACAATGTTTTTAAACCATGAGCGAAAAACGAGTATTGTTGCAAACAAAATCATTAAAAAGTAAAATAGGGAGGAAACCAACTTAAAAGTATGGGAAAACATGTTCCAAAAAAGATAACAATACTTAAAAATAGTAAGAATTAAAGAAAGCTCACCCACGCTCACCCTTGTTTTAGAGGAAAAACTTAAATAATAATAATAATAATAATAATAATAATAAAAGGATTTAAAAATCAGTTTTTAGTCCCATTATTAAATTTATTTATTTATATAAAAAATGTATAAAAAAATTCCAATGTTAAGGGGAGGGGGTGATTACCATAATCACCCCTACACCTTTTACCCCTCATGTCCCTCACTAACGTCCCTTCCTTCTCCCTCCCCCTTCATGGCCTTCCCACAACACCTTCACCACCCACCTAAATGAGATCACACAATGATGCACTTACCCTTGTTTCTAACTATCATTTGGTAATAGATGTACTGCTCCATTATTGATTGTTTACTCTTCTGGTTGTTGGGGAGCCATGGGAAGAATGAGTAAAAATAAATGATCACCATAATAATTAATGATAAAAACCAATAATGAAGCCAACATCAAGTTAATGAAGGGGAGAATTGAATAAAGACTATACATATATATATGAGAAATCAAATGCTCAAATTAGGTGGAATACCTTATGCATCCCATAGAGGAGGGGAAATACATTGGGCTTAATGAGTTATTAACAAAATGTTGAATGATGAGAGAGTATGTGACCATAAATAACCAAGCTTTCAATTTACCATGACCTTTGTATCCATGATATGTTTGATGAATGTGTAGTGAAACCAAAGTGATATACTTATGCACATTAGTTGTTTCAATGTTAGAGGAAGCCTTAAGTCTTGAGCCCCCTCCTTTCCAATCATCTAAATCCACAATCATGGGATTAGGGTGAGAGTGGTGTTCTCTTTCTCATCCATCCAAATCCCTAGGCTATTTTCATATTCTATAGTTTGTTCATTATACATTTCATCTACTTCATGGTTGAGGAGCCTTTTACTTGATAGAAAGACATGTAATGTCATGAGGAGTAATTTCCTTTGAAAAATGCTCGCTGGATAGGGACACGATAGGGAAAGGCAAGGGAAATCCCCAAATTTAGAGCTTGAATGATAATGGACAAATCATCAATGACAATGACCTTGCCTTACCTAGATCTTCGAAGAACGTAAATTCTTTGATAAGTTGTTTGAGCCTCTACTTATTGTTTGTAAAGTGACCCAATCCCCACACAAACTTTATCTTCTTATTTCCTTTAGGTTCAATATGATCTCTCTCTTTCTCTCTCTCTCTCTCTCTCTCTCTCTCTCTCTCTCCTGCCACTCCTTCAATATAAAAAAATTGTGATTATGTAGATGAGGAAACAATTGAAGGAGTTAGGAAGAGAATTGAAAGCAAGAAAAATTAGAAGTCAACATTTGAAGAAGAAAATATCAAGGTTGTATAATAAAATACTTGCCATCAAGAATATGAATACACGATCAACGTAAATCAAAAGGAAAAGATCAAAACATGATAAATGATTTCTAAAAACACATAATAATTACGAGCATGAATCAATCACATAATCAAAGCAAGAGGGGAGAGTAATCAATAACATTTAAGTTATAGTTTCAACCCATATAATATGTTCACTAGTGGGCAATGTTAAATTCCCTTTAAGAGATTTTTTGAGAGCCATGAGATCATCTTGAGGTAGTCGTTAAATGTATGGCTGTAATTAAATAAGTTATATTAAATTATCTCATAACCTACACACACATAAGTGGATTAAATCCCAACCCCATACCCTTCAATTTGAAAAGTCCCAAAGGTTCGCTTGATTGGTAGATGCTCTTGTAAGAAAATTCATGAAGTTATTGGGATCAAATCTCACCGAGTCCCTTGTGGCTACTAGTTGGTATTTTTTCTAATTGTTACTATTGTCCTCCATCTAAAAAATTGGGGAAGAGGGAGAAATTTGTAGGGGCTAACAAGGTACTAGTGTCCTCACTTGGAATGCCTAATACTTGGGTGAGTAAGGGACAATATTTCTTCAAAAAAATCTTCTATTAAACATCCCTTGCTAATTATATATCACTTCATTGATGTCCAAACCATTTTACAATAAGTCTTTGAGATGCTCCTTAATGCTTATAACTCATCATGATCCACAACAAATGATATCCATATGGATTCAAGTAGATGAATAAAGATATCATGAGAACCTCAATATAAAGGCCATGCTTATGAGAGGACATCTCTACATAATGAAGGTGGAATAAATAAAACTCATCTATCAAAACATTAAAGGCATAAAGATCCACATAACTACTTATTTAAGTAACAAGAGTCATATAAGTGGCCTTGTACGACCTAAACATACCCCATTTCATGGACATCAATTCCTCACCAATGGTGACCTTCATTGTTACACATGTCATATTAATGACACTAAGTACATACATAAATGTGGCCACTATATAACAATACCACGTATTCTAACATTATCCCTTAATTTTACCTAGGGGAGCAATTGCATATGCATAACAATATGGTTGGTCATTAACATTCCCTCTTCATGAGAAATTCATATATCCTCAAAATGTGGTGAAGGTAGAAATACTTCGCTTCCATCAAGTGCAAGTTGCTTAGTGGCATAAAGAAAAATGCAATTATTAATGATATCCTCAATAAGTTGCAAAGATGAATGAACTTCACTTCTATTAAGGACAAATGCAAGTATGATTAGTGTTGAAAAAATCAACCTACCCATGTTAAAGTGCAAACAAACTAAAAATGGAATGTCGATATGCAATCTCCAAATTCTTCACACAAATATCTATGGATTCGACAAAGCAAACAAAGTGTCCAATTACATACGTATTACCTCCTAAGAACAACTTCACAAAAACCTCTTTGGATCAATGAAGTAAACATGAGGATACTTTATTTCAAGTGTTATGGAGCATGTGCCCAAATGATCAAAGCAATAACATAAATCCACAGTGTGGTCAAAGAACAATGTCCCCCAAAAGACAAAAGATGGTAAAAAGCACATTGAAGTTGAAAGTGATCCAATAATCTATCAGTCATTAGTAAGCAATAATGCTTAACCTGACCAAGCTTTGATATGGCCAAGAGGCTCAAAAAGCGCTCCAAACGCCCCATGATAAGGTGGTCTTCCCATCACAGTTAAAATGTGGCAACCAAAGCACCATACAAAGGTTGTTATTAAAAAAATATCCGAACTCATAACCAATCAATCAAAATAGTGCATCTTTGTGATTGATTCCATTGTTTTTTAAATAAATAATAAACATCAAACCCTACATTTTCAATATGCACATGTACTCCATTTGATATTATATGTGCAATGAGGGCTTTGGCTGGTTCATATTGCTCTTCCCAAACAACAAGTTGTATAGAATTTGTAGGCTTTTTGATGTCACCATTGGCTAACCAACATAAGTTTTTACCCCTGAGCACATCGACCATATTTATCCAATCAAACTCAAGCACACTTCCAAATTTGCAGGTCATTGTAAGAAAACTCCAAAAAATGATACTAGAAATAAAATGTGACAAATTTGATAGCACCAATGAAAATTACATGAAAAATTAGCTAATATTTAAAATACTACCATAGCCATATAAGGGGTTACATAAACTCTAATCATTTCCAAGTACACGTACATAAATGCCGCAACAATGATAACCTTTATTATTACACATGTTGTTAAGCCCTAGGTCTTATGCCGTTACACTGTTATTGTTATATTACTGTTGTCATCATTTCTCAACTCATTATTTGTAATTGCACCCTTTGTATCCTATATATATCAAGGGGATACAGTTTTAGGGATTATCAAGCATTATTTATAAACATAACATGCAAATTACGTTGCCCGCTCAAATGACATTGTTATTGATTCCATTTTTTTTTATCGTTCTTTGACTGATCTGACATTACTAAATTGGAATTTTTATGATTATTTGGCTATTTAGTCCTTAACACTTACTATCAAAGTGGACCTTCCTTGGTTTGGATCCTTCAAATGATTCATCTTACCACCTTTTTTTCATTGGAACTATGTGAGAATTTTAGGGATGATAAATGAAAGAACAAAGTACATTGGGTACAATTTTTAGACTTTAATTTCTCACATTTTCAAAGTTACAATAAATTAAGTTAGATTTTTTGTCTAGCCCTCAAACTAGGCTTAAATGGGTGGTTTTAGTAAAAAATCATCTATGAAAAGTGTGGGGTCCAAATTGAATGCCATTACGAAATTGGATAGAAGAAAAATATAGGTATTTTAAGCCCAATTTTCAGACTTGTCAAGAAAATATTATCAAAGTAGTAGCTCATGCAAGTTCACTCTCCTAAAATAGGGCAAAAACAACATGTTTTGGTAATTCCACCATAAATTTCCCTTGGAAGGTACAACACATATGGGATCATTGGGAAACAAAAGATGATGTGTTATAGTGCCTCTTCTAAAAAAATTAGCAACCAAATATTACATTTGGAAAAGTTGTAATAGGTTCAATGTTCGCTAGTAAAGAATATCCCAAATCAAGGATTTACAAGGTGTGTAAACTTAAAACTATCATAACTTTTGATTAAAAACATAGTTTTTGGTGATTCAAAATGATTTATAAAGAGGAATTGAAGGATAATATATGGGTATAAATTTCGGTACCATTTGAAGAAATTTCTTCAAAAATATCATTATAACAAGAAGAAACAAGACAATACTTATAGGAGCAACACAAATGGAAGACCTTGCCAAGAGCAATTATTGAATTCCTCGTCGTTGAAAGAACCTTTTGACAAAAGCTTCAGCCTAAAAGGATGATTTCTTCATATAAAAGAATCCACAACTAAGCAAGCATTGTGGCCAATGTTTCTTTATTCGGGTGGGGCCTATTAAGCCCCAAATCTCATGTCATTATATTGCTAAATTATATATTGTTGTTATTATTATTGACCAACTTATTTTTTAGGAGTGACATTTATTGAGTTGGAACCTTTTTATGTTTATTTGGTTATTCATCAATAACACATGCCATCATACTGAAAGTAAGTACATCTAAAAATTTGACCACTAAACAATACTACCATATATTCTAACATGACTAATGAGTTAAGAATGATAAATTTTAATAAGATAAATTTATGCAACATACACTAATTTTTGGTGATGGATTTGACACAATGTTGATAGAAAACACATATCCATCTAGATCATGGTTCCATCATGCACCAAGTGGTTTTGGGGACCATTGAAATTTACCCAAAACTTAAAAAAATACAAATCCCACTAGATCAGTCAAAGCCATGAAAATTTGTTTTATCAGAGTTTGACAGAGGCACATTTTACAACAACTATGTTATGTGTTAGATGAAATACCATATAATAATGAAGAAGGAACAAGGTCACAATCTAATTATAAAAAATATGAAAATTGAAAAGTATTTAACCTTGCGTTGACGAGCCTTGTTGAGCTAGAAATTGTATTATTTGATGAGGTACATAAAATAAATGTTTAGATGAATCACATCTGTTAAATACGACCCATTAATAAAGTACAATGGTTAGAAAATATTTGAGTTGCATGTACTTAAGGGATTTATTAGAGTTGCATGTACTTAAGGATTTATTAGTTATAGATGGGTCTACAAGATTAAGGTAAATTGCTTTATATATAAATTGAAACAAACTTATTTGTAGAGGAGAAGAGGAGGGAATCAATTATGATGAGTAGTTGTTTTCATTATATTTGATTTATAATTGTACTAATAGGCAGGCCTGGAAATTCAATTTTCTCGTGCCTATCTATAAAAATTCAATGACAGTTTCAAGTTTTTAGTGCCTATCATTTGATGGTTTAACCAATTTTGCTGAGTGTCAATTTATTTACTGTAAGTAAATTATAAAATTTTAAAGGAGAAAATTTTAGAGATTCTTTTTGGAAAAATCTGAAGCCTCAGAGCGGAATACTAATAATATAATTAGAAACACAAAATATAAATAAATACAATACACATACATGGAAATAAAGAAGTCTAGAATTTATGTGTTCCTCTATAAGAGCTGACCCAACACAATGACTAATAATTGTTGGCTAAGTTTTAGTAGTTCATATAGGTATTAAAAATTTTGACGGGGTATCTAAATTTATAAACATCAAATAGGCGTTTTAATTTTTTTTTTACCTGTCAATGTTGATGGGTTCATTAAAAACTTACATGTCAAATACGTGTAAAAATGATACGTGTAAAAATGAGAAAAATGTTCTGTGAAACGTTGAATTCCAGGTCTCTTAATAGGTTAATATTAGTTTAGAAAGTGCATAAAATAGATATTTAAAGTAAATTATTAATGATGATGTATTAGTAATAATAATGATTCTCATTTGTCTAGTTCAACATTATTATTATTAATTGATAATATACTTTTGGCATCTATATGAAAGAAGATTTTGAAATCAAAGAAAAAATACTTCGTTTAATTAAAAGATGTATCAAACAATGGTAATCAAACAAAATAAACGTTGAATGAAGGTTTTGAATTCAAAGAAAAAAAACAAGGGTTTACTTAAAATATGTATCAAATAGTGAATAATGATGTGGAACAAAATAAACGTTGACTAAAGGTTTTGAATTCAAAGAAAAAATTATTGGTTTACTTAAAAGATGTATCAAATAGTAAAAGGTAAAAATAATATAAAAAAAAAAGTACATTATTAATAATGATGTGGAACAAAACAAATTTTGAAGTCAGAGAAAACAACTCTTGTTTGCAAGTATTAAAAATCAATGTATAGTTTAAAAGATGATCCTATGGTGGGTTTAAAAAAATTGGTGATCGTATCACATATCGTGAGGATTTCAAAAACAGTACTTCCGTTGTAAAAAAGATTAGTGGTCATGTCCCACAACGGATTTCAAAAGAAAACTTAGCCATATGTGTATACACCAAAATATATACACATATCCACACATCGTGACACCTTTGACAAAATATCAAGGATATTTTCATAACGAATGCTAAAAATAACTATAATAAAAAGTTTCGTTTCAAATTACCCTGAATGATATGGTTAATGCGACCTTTACTAAGAAGGAGAGTGTTAAACATAACCTTAAAAATTAACATTTTACTTAGGGAGGTGGTCAAAGTGACTTTTACTCATAAGGGAGTGTTAAAGTAGTTTAAATGATTATGTTTTTTTTTAACAAAAACTGAAAAGAGAGTAGTATTAAACAAGCTATGCACAGCTATTCATTACAAAATAACAATAGTTAAAGCATTCTTACAGGTTTGAGGAAAAATAAACAAAGCTAGGCCATGAGATAGACCTTAGTATGCCGCAGAGAGTTCTAACATTTTGATTAGTTACAGACATAGTATATAATCGGACAAACTGCTGATTAAGTAAGATAGAAAAAAACATAAACTTAAAAGAGACACATTAAGGGTTGTCTGGTTGCCCCACAGGCTGGGTGACAGATTCCTCCGCCATATTCTGGATTGCTCCCACAAGATTTTCATGGGCTTGGCTTCCCTGGTTCAGCTGCACCAAGCTCTGTAGATCCTCCTAAATACGGTCTACTTTCCCCATAATTTCCTTCAGATTCATTTCATTATCATCTATCCTAGCATCATGGTTGCTAATCTGATAGGATGTATAGCCAACCACATCAACAAGATTTTTTACCTCCTTAGCAGTCTCTCTGCTGTCCATAATTCCTATGGCCACCATTTCGTATAAACGTTGTATGTTCACCTTCAAATCTTCAAGACCAGCATTTTCCCTTACGCGGTCCATTTCCTAAATTTGGGGAAGGCCTTTGCCGGAGCTGTGGTTATGGAGATTAAGACTTGACAGCTTATTGAGAACATAAACAGTAGAAACAAAATCTTGTCCACAGCAATGACTGTGACACCAACTTAAAAGAGACAAATTGTTGAAAACAGAGACGAGAATGGAAGGTTCTTACTGCAGAGAGTCACAATCCTTTCTATTATGACAAGAGAGAGTGCCTATCGAATTTTCCTTCAAACTAGAGCAGTGACAGCCAAGGGTGGAAATATTACCTTCAGAAAGGAGTTGCCTGAAGGAGAATTCCGTGGTCGCAGAAGAAATAGCTGAGCACCAAGTAGAGATCCAAGGAACGTTGAGGTTGGAGCAAAGGTGGTTCAGGAAATCAGCTTGTGCAAGGCCCTCTCTCATGAAACTCCTAAGCAGAGACAAGACCTCCCTAGAGATCACCTGTGCAGAATCTCGCTGAGAGAGAATGCTTTCATCGATACCTGATTGAGCGACGAACAAGACTTCATCTAAAGAGGTGATGGAGGGGTCATTACAAATAAGGCTGTCGAAAGGAGCAAAGGGGCAAATGGAACTTCCAGTCGAAGCCATGGTACACAGCTGGAGATGGCTTGAAGCGTGCCTTCTGCGCAGGCAATTAAGCCTGAGGGGATGGAAAATAAAGGCTGGGGATTGCGTGGAGAAACGGAGGGAGAGTGGAGGCCACATGTCGCCTGAGAAAACCACAAGAATAACACCATAATCCAATAAAATATTTTTGGAGAGACTTAGGTTAGTAAAATTTATTAAGGATGGAGGCTTACAATGCATTAGGGAATTGGTTTAGTGCCAATATCTAAATTGTTTATGTGAATATGACCTTGAGGAAGGGAGGCCCCTAGATTAGCGAATGCATCCGCAAGAGCATTGTTTGCTCGTAGAATGTGGAAAAATTCAACTCTACTTGAGAGGAGGGGGGTGATTCTGTCGTACAACCTTCTACAGTTGATGGAGCCTGTGGAATATCCGTTGATCATTTTGTATAGGACTTGCCTCAAGTATCCAAAGACTACTAGCCTGGGGATAGGTATTGTGTCTAAGAATTCCAGGCCCTGCAAGAGAGTCATCCACTCAGCTTCATTGTTTGTCTTGTGGCCCAACCCCTAAGCGAAGGTTTTTTCTATTTGTCCTCCGGGATCAAGTAAGATCCCCCCTGCACCTGCCAGTCTAGTTTAAATGACTATGTTAATAGTGTGTAAATAATGTAATAAATTGGAGATGGATAATCCCAACTCTCGTTGTTGAGGAAGGAGTGTTTTTATATTAGTATAGATATATTTTAAACCTGAATTTATTAAAGATCGAGAGGGATCCAACTTTTTGAGGTGTACATTTTTTTACCATTTGGATCCCTCTAGGTACTTAATAGATCTGGGTTTAAAATGGATCTATGTTAGTTTAATTATTTATTTATTTACCTCCATATGTAATTTATATTTTTCATTTTTTATTTTTTAATATTTTTTATTTATGTCGGCTAGCATAACATGACTAACCTGATAGGATCTCCCCCATACTGGGTTGGAGAGCACCTCGCTTCTCTCAGTGGAACGAGGAATTTGTAGATGATCGGAGGATTGGGGCTGGCTCTTATCTGTTTCTGATGCAATGATGATTTTTTTCCCTTTTTGGTTTTTAGTTTTGTGCAGATTTTGGATGAGACTTTGTCTATAGCTCGTTGTTTGCAGCTTTACTTTGTTGGTTATGGTTTTTATTCCTCTAGTTTATTTTAACTGTTATCTTTTTTATCCACATGTAATAGTTTGGACCATACTATGTGAGGGCATGTTTTTTTCATGTAAAGCAACTCATACACTTTTGTAAATCCTAAGAAGGTTTTTGTTAGCTTTGATTCTCAATGAATAACAAGGAATACATTTTTCTGCTTGAAAAAAAAAGCTCCACGGAACCCCTCCTAATACGGGATGTGCGATGGTTGACTAGTCTATAGATTGATAAGGTAAATTGACTATATTTTTTTCTCTTTTGTTCTTGTAAAATAAAATTGTTAATTCCTTAGTTTTGTTGACGGAGATTTAGGAGTTTTCTGAAAACCTTATGAGATTTCGTTGATGGTAGCCAACTTAGAGTCCACTCAACCTTTTTGGTTCGCTTAGCACCAACCAAGGTTAAAAAAGTGGGAACTCATTTTTATTTTTGATGATTTTTCAATTAGGGGTATATGTTTGTTAATACTCTTTAGGGTTTACGTGAGGTTTTTCCAATTGTGTCAAAAAAGAAAAAGAATGCATTTCTTCCTTGTCAGTGGGAGCTTGGCTTTCATCCATGTGGAAAGATATCGGAACAAATCATTGCAAAGGAGGACAAATGTCAAGTGGTGGAGGGTAAAATAGTCACATTGCCAGTTGGCAAAAAAACCTCGACTGAGGAAACGACTACAACTCCAAACCCTACCCTAGACTTGACAACAAAAGAGTGGTCAAAAGCACATAGACTTTTTGTCTCTGGGGATTGAGGAGTGGAATGAGGGATAGCGGAGTTCTCCATTAAGGATGAGGGTGCACATAATATTATAGGGGAAAGGGCTCGCCTTAGAAGGAAAGACAAAGCCGTAAAAGTTAAGCAATATGTAGCGGATTTCACAGTGAGCTGGGATCTAACTTCGGAAAAGGTGGAAGGATTTACTAGAAGAGCTCTGGTCATCCACATGGAGTATGTAAAAATGAGAAGACCAGAAATGATAGAGTGGGCGTTTGAGAATTGGAGTCGCTTATAGATTATGGGTCATGTGCAATAGGTCTACCAAAGGGTTGGTTTTGTTTTATTTTCTTATCAAAAGACCATGCACAACAAATTTTGGATAGATTTTGGGTCATAAAAAATGGTTCCCTGCTATTATGGAGACGAAATGTAAATTTTGACCCAATGAAGCAAGAAGTTGACAAGGGGCACCTTTGAATGCCCCTACCTGGTCTTCCAATTCAGTTTTAGACTAAGGAGATTATCATCAATCTATCAAATCATCTGGGTAAGTACATTTATCTAAACTCGAAAATGTTTTGTTCAGGTGATAGAAAATTTGTTAGGGTTTTGGTAGAGTTCAAGATGGATGAAGTTCTATCGAAAAAGTTACCTTAAGATGGGGGGAATAGGTCTTTGAAAATAGAATAGACTATAAAGGAATACCCTTTCATTGTTTAGTTTGCAGAAGTACTGGACATTTGCAAGTCGTTTGTTCTTGGTCGAAAGGGAATTTTCTAAGGTTTAAGGACTCATCTTGGAAGAAAAAAAAGTCGTTTCTTCAAGACACCTACTTTAATTCACTGGAACTAGATCCAGAGGTTTTCATGGAAGAACATTCTTATGAAGGTAAGTCTTCTAACAAATCTCCTATTCCATACAAAGACTTGAATTCTAAGGAACTACGTTTCATCAAATCAATGGAGAAAGATTTGATAGAAATTTTGAAAACAAATTTCTTGTTATAAATTTGATGGCTAAGGAAATGAAACATGTAGAAGATGGGGTTTTGAATGAGAACGAAACACTCTTAAATTCCTTTCAAATCAACGGAGAAAGATTTTTGATAAAAAAATTGAAAACAATTTTCTTGTTATTAATTTGATGGGTAAGGAAATGAAACATGTAGAAGATAGAAAGAAATTAGAATATTGGGTTTTTAATGAGAAAGAAACACTCTTTAATTCCTTAGAAACATTTAAATATTCTAAGGGTTTGAAGCACAAAGAAGTAAACTTTGATTCCTCATGGTATTTGACTCCCTTGAAGTCTTATGATGGGGATTTTTCACAGATGAATTAGTTTCAGGAAAATTGCATGGTATCTTTAAAGGATTTCGAAGTAAATGGGAGGAAGGTTTTATAAGGGAGTTTATTGCTTCTCCCCTGGCTACTCATGTTAACAAGCCATCTGAATCTCCTTCTAAAGATACCCATAAATTCCATAAGACATAAAAATGTAACCATTCGTAGGAATAATAGGAAGAAGAATACGAATAAGGGGGACATGAGTAATGAAATGGAAGATCTGAACATAGAAAGGGATTATATACCCATGTAAGAAAGAACTAAGATTGCAGAAGTTTCTTCTTCTAACATATATTATGAGGCTCTTAGAGTAGAAAAGCCTCTGACAATTGTTTCTTAATGTTGTGCATATCCTTCAATCTAAGAGGACTAGGGGGAAGTCCTAAAATTCGATCCCTCAAAAGGTTATAGAGACTAATCTAGCTTATACTTATTTTTTTCCAAGAAACTATGACAAATGTTTTGAAGGCTTGTGAAGTTATTCTGAATATACTGAAGGACTGGGAAGCATGTGCAATAGATTTAGAGGGTCTTTTAGGTGGTTTGATAGCCATTTGGAATCCCATGATCTGTAAGTTAAGTCCTTTCAAAACCAGAGTAGGCATTTGGTTGTGATTTTGCTAGAGGGGAGATTTTCAGGATTTAAAGATACGATAATATTGCTAAACATTTATGCTATTTTTAGAGATTGCAGACACTTCTGAGAAATTGTTGAAACCAATGGTGTGCTCAGGCTTCCCAACTTGATAATAGGAGGAGACTTGAATTTTACTATGTATGCTCACGAGGTTTGGGGCACAATGTCTTCAATTGATCCATTAGTTTCATTCTTTTCGGACCTTTTTAGAAGAAATAATCTGATAGACATCCACCCTCCTACGTTAGCACCTACATGGAAGAATAAAAGGTAGGGAGATGAAGGAGGAGAAAAGAGACTTGATAGGTTCTTCATTACAAAGTATTTGATTAATAAAATAGTTTGTTATAGGTCGTTGAACATTTTCTCAAATTTATCAGATCGGTATCTGATAGCCATGCAGGTGGAAGGGGAAGTAGGTTTTTCTAAGTTTCCCTTCAAATTCAAACAAGTTTGGTTAAAGGAAGATTCCTTCTACAGTATGGCTTGAGAGGTATGGCCTTCTTTACAAGTTCAAGATGGGCTAAATGTAATGGATAAAATGGTTCATAAATAAATAAAAAAATGGAAGAAAGTGGTGAGAGATTAGATAAAAAGAAAAGGGGAAGAGGATAAAAGAGAGCTACTTCAAATGGAGAATCTTATAAAGTACATTTTATTAAGGAACTTGACTGTCAATTTTCCATAGGAAGACATGGTTTTGATGCCATAACTAGAAATTAAGAAGGACAAACTTCGAAGAAGAGAGGAATAATTTTGGAGGGTGAAAAACAGAGCAATCTAGTTTTAGGCAAGTGATAACAAGACTAATTTTTTTGAGAAGTACGCTTCCTAGAAAAAAAATACCAATACTATTTGGGACATTTATACTCAGGAGGGTGAAATTGTACATACCCAAGCTGATATTCAAAAAGAGGTTGTTAATATCTATAGTACTCTTTATAAAGACCCGAGGAAAAAATAATATTGGTGATCAAATGGAACTCCGTAAGCATCACCCCTCTTTCTGTTGGAGGTTTTGTGGTCAGGGGAAGACTGCTGGAGGATTTGCGATCATATGGAAAATAGATCAGAGTGTGATATGGTTGTCATTGATGGCAACATAGTTCCAATCATGATCCAGATGAACAGAGGACTCAGAAGAATCCATGGTTGATGGCACAAAAGAGTTCCAAGCATGATCCAGATGAGTAGAGGACTCAGAAGAATCCATGGCCGGTGCAGAGATCTGACGATCAGGAATGACTTTGCAAATGGGAGCAAATCCAGAAAGTTTGAAATAAGATTTGATGAACATATCCGATGGACAAGAATGAATTAGCAAAAGAAATCAATAGTCGGGAGCAAATCCAAAATTTTGAGAATAAGAAAAGTTAGATTTCTGATTTCCGAAGTCGGAAAGCGGAAAGCAGGAGAACAAGAAAGGACTAAGGCTAGAAGTTGGGTCTTCAGATCCGGAAGTGCAGAAGTGTGGAAGTGCGGAATCTAGACATGCGGAAGCCATAAGTGCAGAAGTGTGTAATCTGGAAGTGCAGAAGTGTGGAAGTGCGGAAGTCGGAAAGCGGAAAGAATGGAAGTTGTTTAACAAAATGTTGAAGACCCGAGATCCACATCTCACACCGAATCTAAGATCGACAGCCAGGAAAGGGATTACACTAAATCAATGACACTAAAAGAGTTTTGCATGCGGAAGTCGAAAAACAAAAAGAATGGAAGCCGTTTAAAAAAATGTTGAATACCGGGGATTTGCATTGTTAGATTTTTATCGTTTAAGTAATATGATCTAGGATCTTATTTGAGAGAATAACATGCACAACAATAATCACAAGAGACAAGAGACACAAATATTTTCCTTAGGGAAATGATAAAGGAGAAAACCTCGCAACTTCCTCAGAGATAGAATGAGCACCAATGGCAGCAGTAAAACCCAAAGATAGAAAGATGATCCCCAATAGCTGTTCTCTCTCTCACTTGTGTGAGCACTTCCTCTCTAACTCATGCGCCCCAGTTGAGTGAGTGTGTGTGACAAATAGAGAGTCTCACTTTCTATTTATACTAGTTTCTGACTTGACAATTACTTACCAGGGCCGACATCTCTAGGAGAGTCTAATAACCCTAGTGCCCCTCAACTGTGGGGACTCTTCCCTCCTGATGAACAAGGAGGGTTAACGTCAACTCAATTGTGGGGAATATTTCCTCGACTTACAACAGAGGGTTAACCTCATTGACTTTGCATGACTCTATTATATTAATGATTATCCTGATAGGAACATCGAGGTATAATGAAATACAAATGATTCTCCCAATAGGAAGATCGGGGTATAGTATAAGTGAATACATTCCAAAGTTACAAATACATCAACACTCCCTCTTAACTAGGATTGTATTCTCTTGACACAACTTATCAGCACAAGTCTTCTTCTCTGGATCATCACTGCTTCTACTATCTCGATCAACTGGTGCTATCTCTCAATTCTTCTCGTCATAGGAAGCTCTACAGAGCTAGCCCTTTTTCATGCTGGTTGTAGGCCTAGCCTCCATGTAGGTCTTCATCTTCTTCATCACTTATATCTAACCATGGGAGGAACAAATCCAAGAACCATGTTATAAAGGACCGCACAACACTTACATCTAACCATGGGAGGAACACATCCACCACAATGTCAGAAAGGCACGCCCAACACTCACATCTGACCATGGGAGGAACACATCCACCACCATGTCAGAAAGGCCTAGCACTCAAATCTGACCATGGGAGGCCCAGCCTACCACCATGTCAGAATGGCCTAGCACTTAAATCTAACTATGGGAGGCCCAACCTACCACCATGTCAGAATGGCTCGGCACTTACATCCGACCATGGGTGGAACACATCTAAGAACCATGTCGGAAAGGATCAACACTTATATCCTACCATGGGAGGAACACATTCAAGAACTATGTCAGAAAGGCTCAGCACTTATATCTGACCATGGGAGGAACACATCCAAGAACCATGTCAGAAAGGCTCAACACTTATATCTGACCATGGGAGGAACACATCCAAGAACCATGTCAGAAAGGCTCAACACTTATATCTATCCATGTGGGGAACACATCCTGCATCCATGCTAGAATGGCTCAGCACTAATATCCAACCATGGAAGGAGCTAATCCTACCATGTCAGAAGGGCTCTGCACTTACATTTGACCATGTGGGGAACACATCTCGCATCCATGTCAGAAGGGCTCTGCACTTACATCTAACCATGTGGGGAACACATCCCGCATCCATGTCAGAAGGGTTTGCACTTACATCTGACCATGGGAGGAACCAATCCTGCCACCATGTTAGAAGGGCTCAACACTTATATCCGACCATGGAAGGCCTAGCCTGCGACCATGTCGGAAGGGCTCACGGACTCATCACTTCCCCTTAGAGGGAACCTCGATTTAGAGAACAACAAGCTTCTCCCTGAAGTACTCAAACTTCACTCTGACCATTTATAGCATAGAACCACATCAAGGTTGATTACGTCCAAGGATAACCTGCAAGCTTCGCTAGGACCGATTACATCCGAGGACAACCTACATGACCATTTTACGTCTGAGCAACTTACGAGCTTCGTCGGGATTTTATGCTCAGACAAACTGTCTCATCAACTATGCTAGAACTCCCTCTTTCAAGAGATCTCAATTTGGATCACATACTGGAGATTCACTGCTCCTCTCTCGGCTGTTCTCAATGACATGGAGGACTCCTTCTTTCTAAACCAAGATATCACACCTGATCTCATATTGAAGCAGCACCATGAAGTTCTCTTCCTATCAATGGCACTACCTGCCCAATCTGAATCCACATAACCCTCCAGGTTAATCTTCTGATTCACTTCATACTTGAGCCCATAATCAACTGCACCCTTTAGGTACCTCAGAATATGCTTTGCATCAATCAGGTGAACATGTGTCGATTTGTTCACAACAAAGCAAATATTTGGTCTCGTATTCGTCAAGTACATCAAGGAACAAATCATCTGACGATACATCGTGGCATCAACTGTCTCTGATGAAGCGTCACTTAATAGCTTCACATTCGATGCCACAGGTGTGGCCATTGCCTTGCATTCCATCATCCTGAACCTCTTCAGGATCTCCATTGCATACTTCCCTTGTCCAAGGAAGATTCCATCCACACTCTACCACACTTCCATGCCTAAAAAGTAATTCCCATACCCAAGTCTTTCATCTCGAACTTGGCAGCAAGTCTCTTTCTTGCAATTTTAACGAGTTCCTTTTTTCTTGTCAGGAATAGGTCATCGACATATAACAGGAGCATCATTGGTCTTTCGCCTTCAACCTTGAAGCAAAGGTTGGAGTCTGCTTTACTCTCAGTAAAGCCTAGAGCCATCATTAAGCTGTCCATCTCGTTGTACCATGTCAAACCTTAGGATCTTCTGCAGTCACTTCCTCTGAAGCGGAGCATCATTCTCCCTCTGCCTTTCGTACTCTATGTATTGAAACATTCTGAAATGGAGTGACAAGTAACTTCCTCTGTTACTAATATTCTATGTATCCATCTAGGGTCACTGGATACCAAGATCCTCTATCTTGAACATTTTCAAAAGTTCTTCTCGCACCCATCTGTGAGCTTGTCATCCTCTATAGGATTTCATCTTCAACCTTGTATCAAAGGTTAAGATCTTTATCACTCTAGGTGATCTTCAAGCTCGTCATGTATGTGTTGTCCCATGGGTGCCTTTTGAGCTTGTACAAGGCCTTCTTTAATTTGCACACATGAGTCTGTCTGTCATGTGCCTCAACTCCCACTGGATGCAAATGTCTCTTCGTAGTCTATGCCTTCTTTCTGTGAGAAGCCTCATGCTACAAATCTTGCCTTGTATTCCATGATGTTTCCATGTACTGCATGATGGATCTTGCAGATCCACTGCGGACTTCCCTTCAGGTCTCGATACCGCATCCTAGACATCAATCTTCTTGAATTGGTACTCTCCTTCCCTTTTTTCTTAGCTACTTCTTCATAGCTGGAAGGTTCTGCATCAATGATGTCGCTCAACAATGTCACATAACTGCATTCGTCATATTATTCTTCATTCTTGGATTATTTCTCGAACTGTCGTCACTTGTTCTTCGGAACAAGTCTCATCCTTCTTTTCTTGTAGGTGATTGTACGCGATCTTTCCTACAAGTCAAATGCATTAGTTGTATGGTTAGAAACATTTCATAAGGCATATTCATAATGGAAAATTCTTATGCATAAAGATATAATCATGCAACTATTTTAGCCAATACAACATTCATCCATATCTCACAAAAACTTTCTAGATGCCTTCCATCTGTACCATGACATCATTAAGATTATGCACTAATCCAATATGTCAGCAAAGAGGTTTCATTCTAGATAAGTAGCAATGGAGAGTTGTATAACACCATGGACTACTTACCCATCACTTGCATAACAGTAGTATACTGTCATTAATGCAAACATTCTATCATGCATAACACATCAATTGAATATAAACAAATGCATAAAATAATATCATGAAATGAAAATTGAATACTTACCTTTATTCATTTCGTGGGTAGACACCTTCTTGAGCCTTCAGCTTCATCAGATTCTTCATTCATAACAACATCGTTTCTTATCCAAATGCTAAGATGGATAAGAGGTTCTTCAAGAGTTGAGTCCTTCAGATTCGTCATCACTTGAGGGATCTTCTTTGGATGGTGATAGATTGATCTTCAATTGCTCCCATTTTTTCCTTCTCTTATTTGAGTCGAGCTTCTTCTTGTGCGCGCTCTTCCCAGAGCCTGCTGAAGGTAATCACTTCCTTCTAGAACACATTCCTCGAATGAATAAATCCCATGATCCTGGGAGGCCATTCAAGGTGGTTATAGCAGTATCTTATTCTTCTTCGATTGCTTCGTCATAGCATTGAACACTTCCTTTTGGTTTCTTCAAGTATGGCACATGAGGGATGATATGATCTTTAATAGAATATGCAATGATTCTCTTGGCTCTAGCCTTGGCCTCATCTCCCCCTGGATCCTAGACCTTTCTTACTGAAATACTAATCCAAGTGAATTTCTTCAAGGATCGCGGAGTTCCTATGCATATTCTGATTTATATTCTCCCCTTCAAAATAGCTTGGTAAAGGAATCAAACATCTCTTTAGGTGTCTTTAGGAAAGACACATGTGGTATAAGGTGACCCTCTTGGCCTTGACCAAGTTCTTCTTGTGTAAGGATTTAGCCTCATCTCCCTCTGGAACTGGAACCTCTCCACTTATGTAGGTGTCTAATTCATTTCCTTCAAGAACCAGTGAAATCCCATACGTCCATGCTTAGAAGTTTTCAGCTTCACCAAGCTTGTCATCAAGCTGGTGTGATAGGTTATTTTGAAATAAGAACCTCAAATGTAAATAGAAAAAGATTAGATCTTACCGATTTGAGGTGTCCGTCCTGGTTCCGGATCTGGCTGATCTAGGGTTTGTCAGAGAAACCCTAATTTTTGAAACTTGGAATATTTCAGATCTGATTAGATAGAAAGATGTGCCTCTTCAAGGTGAGCTGTCCAATGTACTCATTTTTTGAAATCAGTGGAGGGAATCTCCCGAAACAGGAAGCCCTAGTTTTCCAATTTCCTCTATAGAAATCCATGATATTGTTTCTGTGGTATCTCTAAAAGTAATGCTCCTTTGTGCCTGAAATTTTGTACTGAGGTAGCCTCGTCTTTCCTCTTTCCAACACCATAGGTGTGAGCAGAATTGGTTTCACCAATTGGGACTTATGATAGTTTTATCCAAGGTGACTTATTTCAGGATTGTTCAGCATCACAAACTTGTACGGACTGCCATTGTTTCATCTTTGGGGTATGAAATTTTTACCACCGAAATTACAGTCCGTGCCCTATCTAGAATATCTTGAAAAATTCCATTTGGACCTTTGTAGCCCAAGATATATCAATTATCCTTAGGTGTCTTGTTTAGAGATGAATCCTGGAAGGGGTTGGAACCCTGATTTGGAGGAATCATATCTCCTGAAATATATCGAATGTGAGGCTAGAATTTTTACACAGGGTACATCAAGATTTTATCTTCGACTTATTGAAAGTTAGACCCCTGAGATTTCTTCAATCCATAGATATAGCGAATGTACCAAAACTACCAGTTTTAGTATTTTAGGGGTTTTCAGGCCCGGGGTCAAACTAGGGTTTGACTTTCCCAGAGTTTTACTCAACCAAAAACTTCGAACTTGGTCTCTAAACTTAGATTTTGATGAGGAGATAAATCCTATACTGGGCTCACTCAAAACTTCCCATTCTGTAAAAAGCCCTAATTTCCTGCAACAAAAACTGAAAAATGCTCGGAATCAAATTCTGCTTCGACAGAAAGATGCACCCTTCAATGCAAAATCAACCTAGCCTTCTTTTGCCGATGGATTGTGGAGAGAGACCCAAAAATTAAGAATCCCTAGCTTCTGCAGCTACACAATGTCTTTTTCTCAGGTTAGCTCTGATACCATGTTATATTTTTATCATTTAAGCAATATGATCTAGGATATTATCTGAGAGAATAACATGCACAACAATAATCACAAGAGACAAGAGACACAAAGATTTTGGGGAAACCATAAAGGAGAAAACCCTGCAACTTCATCAGAGATAGAATGAGCACCAATGGCAGCAGTAAAACCCAAAGACAGAAAGATGATCTCCAACAGTTTTTCTTTCTCACACTTGTGTGAGCACTTCCTCTCTAACTCATGTGCCCCAGCTGAGTGAGTGTGTGTGACAAATAGAGAGTCCCACTCTCTATTTATACTAGTTTTCGACTTGACAATTACTTACCAGGGTCGACATCTCTAGGAGAGTCTAATAACCCTAGTGCCCCTGAACTGTGGGGACTTTCCCCCCTTTGATCAACAAGGAGGGTTAACCTCAACTCAATTATGGGGACAATTGCCTCGACTTACGACGGAGGGTTAACCTCATTGACTTTGCATGACTTTATTATATTAATGACTCTCCCGATAAGACCATCGGGGCATAATGAAATACAAATGATTCTCCTGATAGGAACATCAGGGTACAATATAAATGAATACATTCTGAAGTTACAAATACATCAACACGCATCCCACACCGAATCTTAGATCGACGGTCGGGAAAGGGCGCACACTAAATCAACGGCGCAGAAAGAGTTTTGCAAGCGGAGTTTGGAAAGCGGAAAGAATGGAAATCATTTAACAAAATGTTGAAGACCCAAGATCCGCGTCCAGCATTGGATCTAAGATCGACGATAAGGAAAGAGCGCACACTAAATTGTTAGGATATTTAGACACTTAGGAGTTAGTTAAGATCAAATTGTGTAATATATCCGTTAGGTAAAAGTGTGTTTCTTTAGTATGCATTAGTATGCATTTGTAAATATTCTAATTTGACGGTCACGATATGTTCTAGACATAGAGTGATCTGATGGTTCAACTTCTCTTAGACCATACCTACCATGGATCCATGGCTTAACACTTGATTGGTCCATGATCTCTATTTAAAGAGCATGGAGGGTCCGTGGCTAGTTGATCGATTATGAGAAGCTCATATGTAACTTTCTTTTTTTTGCATAATAAATTGCTCCAAGTAGCTATTTGGCTGGGGCCGTGGACTGTTTCCCTCTTAAGGGTTTTAACCATGTGAAAAACATCGGTGTGTTGATCTATGATCTGTTTGTGTGAAGTGGTTGCTCAATGTGTTCGGTCTTTTGGGTGTACCCTATGTACCTGAACATGGTATCATAGCGTTTATGAAGAGCCGCTTTAAGTTTTGATCAAAATCTGGAACTAGTGTTGCCGAAATTTTGAAAGGGTTTTTGGTTATGGAGTTTCTATGAATTTGTGACCTATGGGATCTATTCCATTGCGTTCAGAGCACCGTTTCCATTGGAAAATAGTTTTCGTTTTATCGAAAATAGATTCTGTTTGATCCAAAAACACCAATTTCGGCAAATCTGAAGGTATAATATTACAGTGACGGATTTGTTTTTTTTATTTTAAATCTCTCATATTTTATCAATTTTATTATTAGATTTTTACTATTTTAGTCTCAGAATGTTGCCTTCCCTGGCTGTGTATGCTCTTTTCCGTGCACCTTGTGCAATCGCGGTGAATCAAAAATAGAAAGGGAAAGTTTTTTTTCTTGTCTTCTCGGCTATATATGCTCTTTGCCGTGCACCTTGTACGATCACGGCAATTCAGAAACAACTAGAAAACTTGAAAACGTAGACTGTCTGAGTAAGCTAACCAAGATCTAACCCCATTGTGTGGAAAAAGTTTTTTTGTTTTTCATTTTTTTTTGTGATTTACAGGAAAAAAGGGCAAACTTGGAGAACGAGAGAGAAGAGTTAAAAAAAAGAAAAACCTCCTTACTATTTCCATTCTTTTACGTACCTTTTAAAATTAGCTCATTTGGTCAAAAGTTGCTTTATTCTTTAATAAGTCTTGAGTTCAAGTCTTATTAAACTACTTTTTAATGCATGCAATTTCTATTTTCAAGTTACTTTATTGTAAAAGTGCATCTCACTTAAATAAAATAAAATAAAAAGTGAGTCACTAAAGTCTTTTAATTTATTGCCGCACTATTTAAAGTAACATTATTGTAAAAGTAAACATCACTTATTCTACAAAAGTGATTCACTTAAAAACAACTTTATTGTAAAGTGATTGTCAAATGTCGATCTTGGGAAGAGGAGGGTTATTTTTTTTAGTTGGTGAAGTTAATATCTGCCACGTCACTATTGGGGACATCTTCAACATTTTCTTTGATCAAGCATAACTTCATCATCGAGAATCAGTTTTCAGTGCCGTTTTTTTTAAACCACATATTTTTTTGAGCTCTTTGCATCTAGATAGTTAGTTTCTGTTATTTCATCTAGAGCAATCTAGTTTTAGGCAAGTGATAACAAGATTAATTTTTTTCACAAGTACGCTTCGTAGAAAAAAAATACCAATACTATTTGGGACATTTATACTTAGGAGGGTGAAATTGTTCATACCCAAGCTGATATTTAGAAGTAGGTTGTTAATATCTATAATACTCTTTATAAAGACCCGAGGAAAAAATAATATTGGGGATCAAATGGAACTCCTTAAGCATTACCCCTCTTTATGATGGAGGTTTTGCGGTCAGGGAAAGACTGTTGGAGGATTTGCGATCATATGGAAAACATATCAGAGTGTGATATGGTTTTCATTGATGGCAACATAGTTCCAATCATGATCCAGATGAACAAAGGACTCAGAAGAATCCATGGCTGATGGCACAAAAGAGTTCCAAGCATGATCCAGATGAGCAGAGGACTCAGAAGAATCCATGGTTGGTGCAGAGATCCGTCGGTCAAGAATGACTCTGCAAACGTGAGCAAATCCACAAAGTTTGAAATAAGATTTCAGGAACAGATCTGACGGACAAGAATGAATTAGAAAAAGAAATCAATAGTCGGGAGAAAATCCAAAAGTTTGAGAATAAGAAAAGTTAGATTTCCGATTTCGAAAGTCGGAAAGTGGAAAGCAGGAGAACAAGAAAGGACCAAGGCTAGAAGTTGGGTCTTCAAATCAGGAAGTGTGGAAGTTAGAAGTGAGAAAGTGTGGAAGTGTATAATCTAGAAGTGCAGAAGTCGAAAAGCACAAAGAATGGAAGTTGTTTAACAAAATGCTGAAGACTCAAGATCCGCATCCCACACCAAATCTAAGATCGATGGCTGAGAAAGGGTGTACACTAAATCAATGACACTGAAAGAATTTTGCATGCGGAAGTTGAAAAGCGAAAAGAATGGAAGCCGTTTAACAAAATGTTGAAGACTCGGGATCCGCATTGTTAGATTTTTATCATTTAAGCAATATGATCTAGGATCTTATTTGAGAGAATAACATGCACAACAATAATGACAAGAGAAAAGAGACACACATATTTTCCTCAGGGAAACGATAAAGGAGAAAACCCCACAACTTCCTCATAGATAGAATGAGCACCAATGGCAACAATAAAACCCAAAGACAGAAATATGATCTCCAATAGTTGTTCTCTCTCTGTCACATGCCCCAATTTTGCAAAAACAATTTTATATTATTTGAGGAACAATATGTTAAATTTTATGCTAAGTTGTAATTGATGACCCAGTGGTGTCAAGGATATTTAATGTAAATTCAGAATATTTTATTTATAAATAAATAAATGAGGAGACAATAGCTTAGGAGAGCTGTTAAAAGAGTGTTTATTGGTCAAATTGGTGGAGGAGACTGGGTGGAGAGCAAACTGACATATGGCAGCATCCTCAAACCACTTCCAACTGTTGCAGGTGGCAACCTCCCTATATTTGTGGTCATGATTCCCCAAGAAAGTGGAATCAGAGCAGGTGGTTGAATTAATGAAAACTGACCCAGAAAGACCTAGGCATCTCTATAAAATTTCCCATTGAAGAGAGATGAGGCTGGTAATTCTAGAGAAGTGATCATTCAGGGTGAATGAATTTACTTTAGAGAAATTCAATGGGGGGGGGGAATTGGAAAGTGTTTGAGGGGATAACTGCTAATTGATCTTGTTGCAGCTTTTAAGCTGAAGATCATACTGTTGAGAGCAGATTGTTGTTACTGAGGTATTGAACTAGTCAGGTGACAGAGGGTTCTACAGTTTCATTCTCCACCTAGTTCTCAGCCAAGAAGACTAGGAACAGGCTCGGGGGTCCTAAGGAAGCGTTGTTTGAGTGATGTCCAGGATATTGGTAGGGAGGAACGACGTCGTAAAGCTATTGTCGTCTTGTCCTCAATAGGTTCTATGTTATTTTATTTTATTGTCTTAGTTAAATCAATCTTAGTTTATCTGATACATGAATGTTAAAAGTTCTGAGTTTGTGAAATGTTAGATTTAGTATTTTTATTGGATTGTTATGGAAATGAAAATGATTTAGGAAAATAAGGAAATAGAAAGGAATTAAATTTCTAAGCTGTGTTTTTTCACACCTGGTTACAGGCCGTACTCTAGCACAGTTAGATTGTTTAAGGTAAATGGAATAATTTTTGTAATGGATTGAGAATAGTAAATATGATTCTGCATCTGTATGTAAATGAAAATAGACTTTATTTCAATGTTTACAGTACAATGAAAAGCAGTGTTGTAGTTGTTTATATTTACTGTTTTATTTAGTTTATCTAGATTGAAATGTAGGTAAAAGAAATAGTCAAATACACTAGTATTACAGTAATAGTATACAGATAGGAAGTAAAAGTTTATGGAAGATAATAACTCATCTTCAAGAAAGTATATAGTAACAAGTTAATAACTAAATAGTTCTTCTTTTAAAATATTAACTTAGTCTTAACTATTACTTAATAAAAACTAGATTTGGGTTTCATTTATAAATCCTTTATTATGTAAAATAAACAGAGTTCAGAGTTAACATTCTTTTCTCTATAGAGCTCCAAATAGTTATAAATTACAAGTAGTAAATAAAAATAAAGGTACTTATAAATAATAAACAAAATAACTAAGAATTATATATAATTATGGATTTTTAAATTTTAAAAACCAGACATGTTTATATCTATCATAAACTAAGGGTCGAAACCCTTTCGACTAGTCTATTCAAATACAAGTTAATCCTGTCTAAAATACATCCAGTTACATTGCTAATTGAGATTCAAAAATAACAAGAATACTATGAACTGTGCATTAGACTGACTACAGTCTTATCCCTAAATTTTAAAATGTATTTATATACATATTATTGGTAAATCAAATACTTCATTAACAGGATAATGAAACAATAGTCCACCTGTAATAGCGAAACTGAAGCAAACGAGAAATAGAGCCCAAATATTAATTTATATAAGAATACATTTACAGAACGGTATTTTCCATTAAACCCTAACTATTATATTTCTGGACTGAAAGTATAAAAATTATAGATTTTATATTATGACGAAGAAGAAAACCCTATTTACAGTATTATCATTTAAAGGATTGATTTGAACAAACTAGAGTAAATGAAACAGGAGTCATTTAAAAACCATGAGTACAGGAAAAACCCTTTTAATCTTAAAACCAGAATATTATATTATCAAGCCGTAAGGTTGGAATCTCTGTTACATAATAAAAAACGACATATAAACATTGGCTTAAGAGCCGGAGCTACGCAATGAACAATGCAAGGGTTATCAAAACAAAGACTGAGTAATAACAAAAACTAAGCATTAAAACCATTGAAGGAACCGAAGCCATGCTTCCTTTCAACTGTAAACTCCTTCCAACAACCATTGCAAGTAGGGAGATCCCACGACAAACCGGGGCTTACTCGTTATGGCCACGAAGCTAACCAACGCTGGAAAGGCCTACCTTCCAATCTAAATCCGTGACTGTAACCTGCAAGTCCAAGCCAAATTGATAGTTAGAATTTTTTTTTTATCTTATTAAAACCATAACTAAAAATTAATGAAAGAGATAAGAGCAGGGTAAGACTTTTACCTACAAATAAGAAGTTTGGAGCCGAGAAGGAGACTGAACCAGTTCGAGTGTTTGCACTAGGAAGAAACGAAACCCTCGTGCCAAAGCTTGTGACAGAGGCAACGAGATTCTTATTCTAGATTTCACCGATGAAGGAGCAAGTCACGAGCAGAGACAAGGGAAACGCTATGTCCAGTTCTCAAAAATACTCACAAGGTTAAGAAACCACTCTCATGATGTTCCAATAACTTCCAGAAAGAAACCAAATTACAAACTACGAATCCCTTAACACTTGCACGAATGATACAACACTATACTACACGCAATGGAGCTTTCAAACGTTAAACCAACATGCCTCTCACGGCCACGAAGAAACGCGCACAGCATAGAACAAAACCCTCGAAGAGAAATGAAGAGCATAGGGTTTCCAATTGCGTTTTAATTCAACCAATGGATGGTGGAGACACATCCACGTGGCCATCGAAAATTTTAATCAGAAGAGGGCGATCCCTATAGTCAAACCTGCATTGTCGGGTGAAAACACATATTGTTGCCAATCATTTATACCATATAACTAATGATAATGTTTTGTTTTAAATGTATCTTATCATTTGTCATGTTGGATAACATTGCAATCGACAATTTGGTAAATCATATATATTGTAATCAATTTTGAACTTATGACTTTGGCCTTTGGTCTTATGTACCTCTAAATGCTCTTCATACTAACCTTGTTCGATGTTTAAGCATTGTTTGGGAACTAGTTTTATGTAAGAACAAAACTAATGAAGTCATTTGTCTATAGTTCAACTTTATGTAAGTAAATGTTAGGTAGTAGTTCCACCCTAGTATAACCCTTACAATTTCATAAAGTCGACAGTGCTATGGTTTGAAAAATTCTTTGAAGTTAGTGTTCTTTTGGTTTCTATAAAGAACCAAACTCATATTAAAAAAAAACAATAATTAGACTACATCTTGGTAATTACAAGGTAGTAAGACTACCTAAGGTAAAGGAAAAATTACTAAGTAATATTAGTAATGATATGGTAATGTAATATTACAATAACGCATGTGACATGGTGAAACTTGGAAATCAAAATTTATAGCTCAATGACTAGTAGTTCTAGGAGATAATTATAACTGTGTTTAAATAAACAGGTTGATATTCTTCACTACGAGCAGAATTAAAAGTAGAGGTATGTGATCTATTGTAAACTTTTTCTTTGAAGGACTTAGAATTATATTCATGCTTATAAAGCAGTACTTTGAGTTTTAGACATAGCAATAGCAGTAAATTCATGCTTCAGAGAAAGTGTTTTCATGTTAAATTATGAGCCCTTTGCTCATTAGTAGAATTTGTAAGTAATTTGGCATATAACATCAAAAAGAAAACTTAAGTAGAACTCATGTCGGTAAAAGACACTAGTATGTTAAGGATATTGGTCTTTACGACTAACTTAAAATACTGTCATAGATTCAAAAACAACAAAGGAAGTTACTTTACCTCATCGTAGCCTTGCTTTCTATAATCAATTTACACTCTTGCATTTTTATTATGCTAAAGAAGTACTTCTTGACTTAACGCAAAAAAAAACAAACTCCTATTTGTTCAAAAGTTTACCTGCTGAACCTGTAAGAACCAGAAATCTAGCTGAGTTAGCAATTGCTAAGTAAGCCCCAGTTTAGAACATAGCTTCTCACCTACTTGACAAAAGCAAATCGTCAGTACAACTAGAAGCAACTAAATGCATGTCATTTATATGACTTATCAAAATTAAAGTGGTATTAGTTTTTATGTGTTGAAGTTAATCACTACATATTGTTCACTGTTTCATATTCCGCTAACCGCTAGCAGATATTAAACTGTGACTTTAGACATTTTATATTACATTAAAAATTTTAATTTTTTGTGAAAATTTTGGGGTTATGACATGTGGTATCAGAGCACAACGTCCAAAGACTAGGCCTTGATGAAGCTCAACTTGCTTATATGAAACAATGTATTTAAATCATTTTGCTGATGTTGTTTTCTTTTAATGATTATCGACATAGAAATTTGTTTCTGAGTTTAAACAACAGGTATGGAGAGACTGGATGAATATACGGAAGAGGAATATCCCTATATTGAACTAGATAATTTACAAAGAGAACCTATACATGAAGACATAACCACTAATTCCTCTTAACTTTTACAAACCATAAAAGAATTAAAATCTGAAATGGAATCTGTTAAAAAGGAGAATGAAAGGATTCTGAGAGCTTAGGAGGAGCTGAATCAGATCCTAATAGAAAGATTTCATACTGAGGGAATGGGTAAAAGAGTTGAATCAGAATATATAAGTTACCATCATAAGTATAAAAAGTCTAAACAAACTAAAAATGAAAGCAGCTCATCTTCCAAAGTATTTGGCGATCAACGTAATTCTCATTCTACCAGTGATAGTAGTGAGGATAACCACCACACTAGAAAGAGAAAATATAAACATTATGAAGAAATTTCTAGAGAGTTTAAAAATATCAAACCCCCAACATTTAATGGGGAAACTAAAAAGGGGAAGGAAGCAGAATCCTGGTTATCCGGGATGAAGAAGTACTTCCAGATTTATAACTATTCTAACCAATTAAAGGATAGAATGGCTATCTATAATATTTCAGGGAAAGCAATATGGTGGCAAGATTTAAATAGAGTGAAAGGAATAAGAGAGAAAAACATAAATTGGAGTACTTTCAAGAAGTACTTTAAAAATAAATTTTTATCTGAACAGTACTATGAAGAAAGGGCTAAAGAATTCTATGAGCTAAAACTAGGTACAATGACTATGAAAGATTTGAACAGTAAGTTTTTAAGACTGCTTAGGTATGTGCCATACCTTGTGGATGAAAAACAGAAGGTACAACGGTTCCTCAGCTATTTACCTTATCACATAAAGGATAGGATTGAGTATGACAATCCAAAAACTCTGGAAGAAGCTATGAGGAAAGCCAATTTCTGTTATGACCAGAATCGAAAAAAGGAGAGGATGGCCAACTGGAAGGCCAAAAAGAATAATAATTATGATCAAAAGAAGAAAGAGTTTGTGCCCAATCGAAATTCTAAAAATAGTAAGGTCATAAATTTTCCTAATAAGAATTTCCAGGGGAATAAGAACAATTCACCGAACAATCAGAACAATCAAAAGAGTAAAGAGTCTGCTAATAATCACAGTAATTACACAAAGAACTTTGAACGAAAAGAACCCATAAAGTGCTGAGAGTGTAATGGGCCACATTATGCCTCAGTCTGTCCTAATCGAAAAAAGACTGTCAGTAATATCCATACAATACAAGAGGAGATTACTATTAGAGATTTAGCGAGGACTATGCCTAGGATCAATGAAGCCTTGGAGAATCGACAAGCAGACTATCAAACTTCCATGGTGGAAGTAGAAGGTAAGATAAACCAAACACCCATAGCTATTTTAATTGATCCAGGAGCTAGTTTAAGTTATATTTCACCTAATTTGGTAAAAAAATGTAAGCTGCCTGTTGAAAAATTTGTAAGTTCTTGGTTGGTTCAGTTAGCTACTGGGGCAAAGAGGAAGGTAACTAGTTTTGTAAAGAATTGTGCAGTAATTATGGATCAATTTGAAAATTTTGTAAAGATTAATGTACTACCTTTGTTTTCATACAACATACTAATTGGTATGGATTGGTTAGAGCAACATAGGGTGATTTTAAACTGCTATGACAAAACCTTTACTTGTATAAATAAAGATGGAAAACCAATAAGCGTAAAAGGAATCCCTAGGAAAACAACTGTAATGCAGATTTCTGCTCTGCAGCTTAAGAGAGTTGTTAGGAAAGGTTGCAAGGCTTATGCAGTAACATTAACTAATGAGGAAAATTTAAACAACATAGATAAACTAAAATTGGAAGATATACCAGTTTTAAAAGAGTATGCAGATGTATTTCCAGAAGAAATACCGGGACTGCCTCCGAAAAGGGAACTAGATTTTACCATTGAGTTGATACCTGGTGCAGTACCCAGCTCAAAGGCCCCTTATCGGTGTTAAAATCACAAATTTATTTAAAACATGGGCGCAAAATGAGTATTGTTGCAAACAAAATCATTAAAAAGTAAAATAGGGAGGAAACCAACTTAAAAGTATGGGAAAACATGTTCCAAAAAATATAACAATACTTAAAAATGGTAAGAATTAAAGAAATCTCACCCATGCTCACCCTTGTTTTAGAGGAAAAACTTAAATAATAATAATAATAATAATAATAAAAGGATTTAAAAGTCATTTTTTAGTCCTGTTATTAAATTTATTTATTTTTATAAAAAATGTATAAAAAAATTCCAATGTTAAGGGGTGGGGGTGGGGGTGATTACCATAATCACCCCTACACCTTTTACCCCTCATGTCCCTCACTAATGTCCCTTCCTTCTCCCTCCCCATCCATGGCCTTCCCACAACACCTTCACCACCCCGCTAAATGAGCTCACACAATGATGCACTTACCCTTGTTTCTAACTATCATTTGGTAATAGATGTATTGCTCCGTTATCGATTGTTTACTCTTCTTGTTGTTGGGGAGGCAGGGGAAGAATGAGTAAAAATAAATGATCACCATAATAATTAATCATAAAAACCAATAATGAAGCCAACATCAAGTTAATGAAGGGGAGAATTGAATAAAGACTATACATATATATATGAGAAATCAAATGCTCAAATTAGGTGAAAGACCTTATGCATACCAGAGAGGAGGGGAAATACATTGGGCTTAATGAGTTATTAACAAAATGTTGAATGATGAGAGAGTATGCGACCATAAATAACCAAGATTTTGAATTACCATGACCTTTGTATCCATGATATGTTTGATGAATGTGTAGTGAAACCAAAGTGATATACTTATGCACATTAGTTGATTCAATGTCAAAGGAAGCCTTAAGTCTTGAGCCCCCTCCTTTCCAATAATCTAAATCCACTATCAGGGATTAGGGTGAGAGTGGTGTTCTCTTTCTCATCCATCCAAATCACTAGGCTATTTTCATATTCTATAGTTTGTTCATTATACATTTCATCTACTTCATGGTTGAGGAGCCTTTTACTTGATAGAAAGACATGTAAAGTCATGAGGAGTAATTTCCTTTGAAAAATGCTCATTGGATAGGGACATGATAGGGAAAGGCAAGGGAAATCCCCAAATTTAGAGCTCGAATGATAATGGACAAATCATCAATGACAATGACCTTGCCTTACCTAGATCTTCGAAGAACGTAAATTCTTTGATAAGTTGTTCGAGCCTCTACTTAATTGTTTGTAAAGTGACCCAATCCCCACACAAACTTTATCTTCTTATTTCCTTTAGGTTCAATATGATCTCTCTCTCTCTCTCTCTCTCTCTCTCTCTCTCTCTCCCCTACCACTCTTTCAATATAAAAAAATTGTGATTATGTAGATGAGGAAACAATTGAAGGAGTTAGGAAGAGAATTGAAAGCAAGAAAAATTAGAAGTCAACATAAAGAAGAAAATATCAAGGTTGTATAATAAAATACTTCCCATCAAGAATATGAATACATGATCAATGTAAATCGAAAGGATAAGATCAAAACATGATAAATGATTTGTAAAAACACGTAATAATTACGAGCATGAATCAATCACACAATCAAAGCAAGAGGAGAGAGTAATCAATAACATTTAAGTTATAGTTTCAACCCATATAACATGTTCATGTTAGATTTTTAACATTAAGATAGCATTATTAGGATCTTTAACTAAGAGAATAACAAGCACAACAATAAAAAACAAGAGACAATGAACATAGTGTTTTTCCTCAGGGAAACCATAAATGAAGAAAACCCCGAAACTTCCTCAGAGATAGAATCAACACCAAAATAGAAAAGCCCAAAACAGTAAGATGATATCCCGACAGCAGTAACCTTCTTTCTATCTAGCCCCAGTGTCTTCTCCTTCCTCAACTATGCGCTACACTTGAGTGTGTATGAGATGTGTGTAAAATAGAGAGGTCACCTCTCTATTTATACTTCTTCCCAGCATGAATAAAACCCTAGTAGGGCCGAATTCACTAGGTGATTCTAATAACCCTAGTGCCCCGGAACTGTGGGGACTTTAACCCTTAGACAATAGGAGGGTTACCCACAATGACTTGACATTACTTGTTTACATTATAGATCCTCTCGATTGAAACATTAGGGCATGACATCATGACTCAATTACATTACAAACACATCCTGAAATGAACATCGGGGTATAAGACATAAGATACATAGATAAATACATTCTGAAGTTACAAATACATCGACACTCCCTATTAACTAGGAAGGTATTATTTCAACACAATTTTCAACACTGGTCTTCTTCTTTGTATCGACTGGATCATCTTGTCATCTTCATCTTCTTCGTCTTCCTCGTCTTCAAGTCATCTTCTTCTTCAAGTCTTCTTCATCACAAAATCTACATCATGACGACTACTAGATCATGACGACTACTAGATCATGACTGCTGGATCATCATCACATCTGGATCATCACTTGATCTCGATCGTCATCAAGTCTGGATCATCATCATGTCTGAATCATCACTTGATCTGGATCGTCATCAAGTCTGGATCATCATCACATCTGGATCATCACTTGATCTAGATCGTCATCAAGTATGGATAATCATCATATTTGGATCATCACTTGATCTGGATCGTCATCAAGTTTGGATCATCATCACATCTGGATCATCACTTGATCTGGATCATCATCAAGTCTGGATCATCATCACATGCTATCTCATAATGGTGCTATCTCGATTCTTCTCGTCACAGGAAGTTCTACAGAGTCAATCCTGTAGGCCTACCCTTCATGTAGGTCTTTAACAGCGCTTATATCTGACACTTAAGTTAGAATGGCCCACCCAGCTCTTACATCTAACCTCATCTTGTCAAAAAGGCATGCCCAACACTCACATCTGACCTCATCTTGTTAGAAAGGCCCAACACTCACATCTACCCATGTGTAAACACATCGCGCCAAAATGGCTCAGCAATTATATCCGATCATGTGCAAGCACATCGCATCGGAAAGGATTTACACTTACATCCGAGCCCATCTTGTCAGAAAGGCACAACACTCACATCTGACCATGTGTAAACACATTGCGCCAGAATGGCTCAGCACTTATATCCGACCTCATCTTGTTAGAAAGGCTCTACACTTACATTTGACCATGTGTAAACACATCGCATCGAAAGGGTGTGCACTCACATCTGATCATGTAGGAACTAAGCCTATCCTCGCATCAGAATGGCCCCCAGTCCCAGACTGAGCTACCTGGTAACTGACCAGGTGCCTCCATTCTCCTAGAGAATGGTAGTTACCCTTACATCTGACCTATTTGTTAGAATGGCCAACACTCACATCTAACATGGGAGGAACCTAATCCTTTAGCCATGACAGAATGGTTCAGCCCTTACATCTGATCAAGTGGGAACACATCCCTCTCTCACATCAGAATGGCTTCTCAGTCCTACACTGAGTTTTTCTGGTAACATACCAGGCACCTCCATTCCCAGAATGACAATAACACTCATATCTGACATGGAAGGAACCTAAATCCTCTTACCATGATAGAATGGCTCAGCCCTTACATCTGACCATGGAAGGAACTTAATCCTCTCCCATGTCAGAATGGCTCAAAGACTCATCACTTCCCTTTGGAGGGAGCCTTAATCTGGAGAACACCAAGCTTCTCCCTGAAGTACTCAAACTTCACCCTAGCCAATGGCTTCATCAACACATTAGCTATCTGATCATCCGTCGCAACATACTGGAGCTTCACTGCTCCCCTTTGTACCATATCCTTGATATAGTGATACTTGATCTCAATATGCTTCGACTTGTCATGGAACACTGGATTCTCTGACAACTTCACAACACTCTGGTTGTCACAATGTATACAAGTAGCATCCAACTAGAGATCAAATAAATTAGATAGTAGCTTCCTCAGCCATACTACCTCACAACTAGCTGAACAAGCTTTGACATACTCTGCTTTAGCTGTACTTAGTACCACATAGGATTGCTTCCTGCTAAACCAAGAGATCACACCTGATCCAATACTGAAGCAACACCCTGAAGTGCTCTTCCTATTGATGGCACTTCCTACCCAATCTGAATCAACATAACCCTCCATGTTAATCTTCTGATTCGACTCATACTTGAGCCCATAATCAACTGTACCCCTCAGGTACCTCAGAATATGCTTTGCAGCAATCAAGTGAACATTTCTCGGATCTGTCAAGAACTGGCTCAAGGTGTTCACAGCAAAGCAAATGTCTGGTCTCGTGTTTGTCAGGTACATCAAGGAGCCAATCATTTGACGATACATCGTAGCATCAACTGACTCTGATGAAGCATCGCTCAATAGCGTCAGGTTCGATGACATAGGTGTGGCCATGGCTTTGCAGTCCATCATCCCAAACCTCTTCAGGATCTCTACTGCATACTTCCCTTGTCCAAGGGAGATTCCATCTACACTATGCCACACCTCCATGCCTAAGAAATAGTGCATCATACCCAAGTCCTTCATTTTGAACTCAGCAGCAATATTTATCTTCGTATCAACAATCAACCCATCCATACCTGTCACAAACAGATCATCTACATATAGTAGAAGCATCATTGGGTTGCCATCTTCAACCTTGTAGTAAAGGTTGGAATCTACTTTACTCTTGGTAAAGCCCAAACTGGATAGAAAGCTGTCAATTCTGTCGAACCAAGTCCTGGGTGCCTGTTTCAAATCATACAGGGATTTCTTCAATCTGTACACATGAGACTCCCTGTCATGTGTTTCAAAACCGAGTGGTTGTTCTACATACACTTCCTCTTCTACTACACTATTCAGGAAGGCAGTCTTGACATCCATCTGGTGTATCTTCCATTTCATCACTGCAGCTAGAGAAAGTACCGATCTGATGGAAGTGTATCTAGCTACAGGTGCAAAGGTTTCTTCATAATCTATTCCTTCCTTTTGTGAGAAACCACGAGCCACAAATCTTGCCTTATATTTTTCAATGCTACCGTCTGCAGCATGCTTGATCTTGTAGATCCATTTGGAAGTTACAACTGACTTCCATTCTGGTCTTGGAACAACATCCCAAACATCATTATTCATGATTGATTGATACTCTTCGATCATAGCATCCTTCCATTCTTTCCGTTATGCTGCTTCTTCATCACTGGAAGGTTCTCTATCAATGAAATCACATAGTAAAGCTACATATCCAGAGCAAGATCTGGTCCTCTTTCTTTCTCTGTGATTCTCTTCTGGAGCCCCATATCTTTTCGTACCTTGGATAATTTCACGTACCCAAGAAGGTTTACTCTTATGAGGATTCTTCTCTAGATGTACATCTATAGGTATTTGTGGCTCTTCAAATTCTCGATCTTCGTCTTGAGTTTCTTCGTTCATGGTTGTATCATGAATTCTAGGTGCTTCTGCTTCTTCAGTTTCTTCAGCAGGTCTCTTTATGGATTTGTTGTAAACTGTGTCTTCATCAAATGTCACATCTCGCTGATGTCAATCTTCTTGTATCCTAGGAAATATATTCTGTAAGCCTTTGAGCTTTCAGAGTATCCCACAAATATACCCTTCTTTCCTGAAGGATCTAATTTTGTTCTCTTCTCTTTTGGAATGTGTATGTACACATGACAGCCGAATAGTCTGAGATGGCTGACTTCTGGTTTCTTGCCAGAGAAGACTTCTTTAGGAGTCTTGTTCTCCAGTACTCTACGTGGAGTACGGTTCTGTACATTCACCGTTGTTCTGGTAGCTTCCTCCCAAAGATGCATAGGAAGATCTTGATCATGAAGCATTGCTCTTGCAGCTTTCATGATAGTTCTATTCTTCCTTTTCTACAACCCCATTCTGTTGTGGATTATAAGGAGTGGAAAACTCCCTCTTAATCCCCGAGTCTTTGCATAGCTCTTTGAATTCATTTGAAGTGAATTCTCCACCATTATCTGATCGAAAGGTCTTGATCTTCTTTTCAGTATGATTCTCGATCAAGGCTTTGAATTACTTGAACTTGCTGAATACTTCGTCTTTGTTCTTCATGAAGTAGATCCATGTCTTCCTAGAAAAGTCATCAATGAAAGAAACATAGTATACATACCCAATTAGTGAGCTTGATGACATAGGACCACATACATCGGAGTGGATGATTTCCAAGATTCCTTTTGATTTGCTTTCGCTACTTGGAAATGTCTTCTTTGTGTTCTTTCCTTTCACACATCCTTTGCAGACCCCATCATGTTTTGCTTGTATTTCTGGAAGACCTTCAATAGCTTTGCTTGCAAGAGGTAGTGCTCCGTAATGCACATGTGCAAGCATTCTATGCAAAAGTTCATTTGGCTCTACTGTGTCATGGACCAAGGCTTGTTCTGGATGGCCCTTCAATTTGTACAAACCTCCTTCTTTTTCACCAATCACTATTGGTGAAAAAGACCTTCAACAGCTTTGCTTGCAAGAGGTAGTGCTCCGTAATGCACATGTGCAAGCCTTCTATGCCAAAGTTCATTTGGCTCTACTGTGTCATGGACCAAGACTTGTTCTGGATGGCCCTTCAATTTGTACAAACCTCCTCCTTTTTCACCAATCACTATTGCATCATCAACTGTCTTTCGTTTTGGCCACATGATGACTTGACCATCTATGAATGCAACCCTCATTCCTTTTGCATCTCATGCAGATATGGAGAGGAGGTTCTTCTTGAGTCCTGGTACAAACAATGCTTCATTGTCATAGACTTTCCAGAGTCTAGCTTATAGGAAGATTCCCCACTACCCTTTATTGGATATTGGTAGTCATCTCCTAGCTTCACCTTGTGAGGTGATTCATGTTTTGAAAGTCTAACAAAGGATTCATTGAATCCAGTCATATGTTTGGAAGCCCCACTATCTATAAGCCAATCATTGCTTCCATGAGTAATGTTTCCCATGAGAGCAGAAATCAAAACATATTCATCCTCGCTTGAAGAATCTTCACTTTCATATCTGGTTCTCTTTGATGAAGGTTCGTCATCTTCTGCAGCATGATCATGATGTCTTTTCTTGTTTCCCTTCTTCTTGTGAGAGCTACTTTTGTTCTTAGGACAATCTCTGGCAAAGTGTCCTCTTTCATCACATGTATAGAAAATGAACTTAGACTCATCTCTAGGATTTCTAGATTTATTTCTTTGATGATAGTACTTACTTCTGTGATGGCTGGATCTTGGTTTCTTGGATTGTACCATGAGAGCTTGATCTTCACTTCCCATCTTCTCTTCTCGAGCTCCTATTCGAGCTTCTTCTTGAGAACATTCTTCCTACAGTCTGCTAAACTTAACTAACTTCTTTCTAGCACAGATCCCTTGAATGAAGGAGTCCCATGTCCTAGGGAGACCATTCAAGGTGGTCATCACAATTTCTACATTCTCCACTTCTTCATCTACTACTTCTAATTGTTCCTTGATCTGAGAAACCCTTGTGAAGTAAGACTGGATGGTATTTGCATTATGGATCTTCACATTCTTCAGTTGATTCCTCAGAGTCATCTTTCGGTTTATGTTCTTCTGTTCAAACAATTTGGTTAGTGCATCAAACATAGCTTTAGGTGTCTTGAGGGAGGACACCTGTGGTATAAGGTGATCCTTGATAGAATCAGAAATGATCCTCTTTGCCATAACCAACTTCTTCTTATGTAAGGCCTTAGCGTCATCTTCCTTTGGGACTAGAACCTCCTCATTGATGTAGGAGTCCAACTCATTCTCTTCCAGAACTAGGGAGATCCTATACTTGCAGGCTTGAAAGTTATTAGCTCCCTCAAGCTTTTAATCAAGCTTGGTATGATGAGACATCTTAACTGAGAACCTCAAATGGAAATACAAAAGATTTAGATCTTACCAGGTCAAGATGTCGGATCTAGATTTGGAACTGAAATCCTGCGATACTGGTTAAGGAGCAGATTAGGGTTTTTCTTTTTCGGAGTTCTGTCCAACCAAATTCTTTGAAATTGATCCCTAACTTCAATTTTGGGGAGGAAATCAATCCAGGCCTCACTAAAAAATTCCTCTTCTGTGAAAAGCCCTAATTTTCAGCAGTAGTGTCGGGTCTAAAACTGAAAAACCTCAGAATTGGATTCTTCTTTGACAGAAAGATGCACCCTAGGGAAAAGAGTTATTCCACCTTACTTTTGCTGAAAATATGTGGAGGAAGATCCACAAACTAGGAAGCCCTAGTTCCCGCAGCTGCACAGTGTCTTCTTCTCAGGTTAGCTTTGATACCATGTTAGATTTTTAACATTAAGATAGCATTATTAGGATCTTTAACTAAGAGAATAACAAGCACAACAATCAAACACAAGAGACAATGAACACAGTGTTTTTCCTCGGGGAAACCATAAATGGAGAAAACGACGCAACTTCCTCAGAGATAGAATCAACACCAAAATAGAAAAGCCCAAAACAGTAAGATGATCTCCAGACAGCAGTAACCTTCTTTCTATCTAGCCCCAGTGTCTTTTCCTTCCTCAACTATGCGCTACACTTGAGTGTGTATGAGATGTGTGTAAAATAGAGAGGTCGCCTCTCTATTTATACTACTTCCCGGCATGACTAAAACCCTACTAGGGCCGAATTCACTAGGTGAGTCTAATAACCCTAGTGCCTTGAAACTGCGGGGACTTTAACCCTTAGACAATAGGAGGGTTACCGATAATGACTTGACATGACTTGTTTACATTATAGATCCTCTTGATCGGAACATCGAGGAATGACATCATGACTCAATTACATTACAGACACATCCCAGAATAAATATCGGGGTACAAGACATAAGATACATAGATGAATACATTTCGAAGTTACAAATACATCAACAGTTCACTAGTGGGCAATGTTGAATTCCCTTAAGAGAGTTTTTGAGAGCCATGAGATCATCTTGAGGTAGCCATTAAATGTATGGCTGTAATTAAAGAAGTTATATTAAATTATATCATAACCTACACACACATAAGTGGATTAAATCCAAACCCCATACCCTTCAATTTGAAAAGTCCCAAAGGTTCTCTTGATTGGTAGATGCTCTTGTAAGAAAATTCATGAAGTTATTGGGATCAAATCTCATCGAGTCCCTTGTGGCTACTAGTTGGTATTTTTTCTAACGGTTACTATTGTCCTCCATCTAAAAAATTGGGGAAGAGGGAGAAATTTGTAGGGGCTAACAAGGTACTGGTGTCCTCACTTGGAATGCCTAATACTTGGGTGAGTAAGGGACAATATTTCTTCAAAAAAATCTTCTATTAAACATCCCTTGCTAATTATACATCACTTCATTGATGTCCAAACCATTTTACAATAAGTCTTTGAGATGCTCCTTAATGCATATAACTCATCATGATCCACAACAAATGATATCCATATGGATTCAAGTAGATGAATAAAGATATCATGAGAAAATCAATATAAAGGCCATGCTTATGAGAGGACATCTCTACATAATGAAGGTGGAATAAATAAAACTCGTCTATCAAAAACATTAAAGGCATAAAGAGCCACATAACTGCTTATTTAAGTAACAAGAGTCATATAAGTGGCCTTGTACGACATAAACATACCCCATTTCATGGACATCAATTCCTCACCAATGGTGACCTTCATTGTTACACATGTCATATTAATGACACTAAGTACATACATAAATATGGCCACTATATAACAATACCACGTATTCTAACATTATCCCTTAATTTTATCTAAGGGAGCAATTGCATATGCATAAGAATATGGTCAGACATTAACATTCCCTCTTCATGAGAAATTCATATATCCTCAAAATGTGGTGAAGGTAGAAATACTTCGCTTCCATCAAGTGCAAGTTGCTTAGTGGCATAAAGAAAAATGCAATTATTAATCATATCCTCAATAAGTTGCAAAGATGAATGAACTTCACTTCTATTAAGGACAAATGCAAGTATGATTAGAGTTGAAAAAATCAACCTATCCATGTTAAAGTGCAAACAAAGTAAAAATGGAATGTCAATATGCAATCTCCAAATTCTTCACACAAATATCGTTGGATTCAACAAAGCAAACAAAGTGTCCAATTACGTACGTACTACCTCCTAAGAACAACTTCACAAAAACCTCTTTGGATCAATGAAGTAAACATGAGGAGACTTTATTTCAAGTGTTATGGAGCATGTGCACAAATGATCAAAGCAATAACATAAATCCACAATGTGGTCAAAGAACAATGTCCCCCAAAAGACAAAAGATGGTAAAAAGCACATTGAAGTTGAAAGTGATCCAATAATCTATCAGTCAATAGTAAGCACTAATGCTTCAATCACACAAACCAAGAACCTGACCAAGCTTTGAGATGGCCAAGAGTCTCAAAAAGCGCTTCAAACGCCCCACGATAAGGTGGTCTTCCCATCACAGTTAAAATGTGGCAACCAAAGCACCATACAAAGGTTGTTATTAAAAAAATATCTGGACTCATAGCCAATCAATCAAAATAGTGCATCTTTGTGATTGATTCCATTGTTTGTTAAATAAATAATAAACATAAAACCCTACATTTTCAATATGCACATGTACTCCATTTGATATTATATGTGCAATGAGGGATTTGGCTGGTCCATATTGCTCTTCCCAAACAACACGTTGTATAGAATTTGCAGGATTTTTTATGTCACCATTGGCTAACCAACATAATTTTTTACCCTTGAGCACATCGACCATATTTATCCAATCAAACTCAAGCACACTTCCAAATTTGTAGGTCATTGTAAGAATACTCCAAAAAATGACACTAGAAATAAAATGTGACAAATTTGATAGCACCAATGAAAATAACATGAAAAACTAGCTAATATTTAAAATACTACCATAGCCATATAAGGGGTTACATAAACTCTAATCATTTCCAAGTACACGTACATAAATGCCCCAACAATGATAACCTTTATTATTGCACATGTTGTTAAGCCCTAGGCCTTATGCCGTTACACTGTTATTGTTATATTATTGTTGTCATCATTGCTCAACTCATTATTTGTAATTGCACCCTTTGTATCCTATATATATCAAGGGGATATAGTTTTAGGGATTATCAAGCATTATTTATAAACATAACATGAAAATTAGGCTGCCCGCTCAAATGACATTGTTATTGATTCCATTTTTTTATCGTTCTTTGACTGATCTGACATTACTAAATTGGAATTTTTATGATTATTTGGCTATTTAGTCCTTAACATTTATTATCAAAGTGGACCTTCCTTGGTTTGGATCCTTCAAATGATTCATCTTACCACCTTTTTTTCATTGGAACTATGTGAGAATTTTAGGTATGATAAATGAAAGAACAAAGTACATTGGGTATAATTTTTAGACTTTAATTTCTCACATTTTCAGAGTTACAATAAATTAAGTTAGTTTTTTGTCTAGCCCTCAAACTAGGCTTAAATGGGTGGTTTCAGTAAAAAAACATATATGAAGAGTGTGGGGTCCAAATTGAATGCCATTACGAAATTGAATAGAAGAAAAATATAGGTATTTTAAGCCCAATTTTCAGACTTGTCAGGAAAATATTATCAAAGAAGTAGCTCATACAAGTTCACTCTCCTAAAATAGGGCAAAAACAACATGTTTTGGTAATTCCACCATAAATTTCCCTTGGAAGGTACAACACATATGGGATCAATGGGAAACAAAAGATGATGTGTTATAGTGCCTCTTGTAAAAAATTAGCAACAAAACATTACATTTGGAAAAGTTGTAATAGGTTCAATGTTGGCTAGTAAAGAATATCCCAAATCAAGGATTTACAAGGTGTGTAAACTTAAAACCATCATAACTTTTGATTAAAAACATAGTTTTTGGTGATTCGAAATGATTTATAAAGAGGAATTGAAGGATAATATATGGGTATAAATTCCGGTACCATTTGAAGATGAAACAAGACAATACTTATAGGAGTAACAAGAAAAATATCATTATAACAAGAAAAGACAAAAATATAGGAGCAACACAAAAATATCATTATAACAAGAAAAAACAAGACAATACTTATAGGAGCAACACAAGAAGAAACAAGACAATACTTATAGGAGTAGTTGTTTTCATTATATTTGATTTATAATTGTACTAATAGGATAATATTAGTTTAGAAACTGCATAAAATAGATATTTAAAGTACATGATTAATGATGATGCAACCGACTCTTATCTCTTGGAGGTCGTCTTATACTTATCAAATCAGTGCTATCCAGTATTCCTGTCTACTGGATGGCATTGGTTCCGATCCCTCAGTCCATACTTGACAAACTCAGGCGCATGATCTTCTCATTTCTGTGGGGTTCATCCTCCAAGAAAAAGAAATATCATCTTGTCGACTGGCATATTTTAGCGCGCCCAACTTCTCTGGTGGATGGGGTATTAAGTAGCTGTCATGGTTTAGTCTCTCCTTGAGGCTTAAAAGCTTCTAGCTGACTATTAATGGTAAGGGCATTTGGTTTCAATTTCTATCTGTTAAGTATATGAGAAAACTTCCCCTGCACTCCTGGCTCCGTAAAAAGTCTTTTTCTCTTCGAGGTGCCTCCGTGATTTGGAAGGGTTTTCTTCTTACTATCTCTTAGCTTGGCAAAGGGCTTACTTGGAACACTGGTAATGGTTCATCAATCCGACTGGGAGTGGATCCCATTGTTGGTTTGGGGTCATCTTATCTTCTCCCTCACGATCTACGGGATTACTTGGAGGATTTTGGCATCTGTACTTTGGATCAAGCGTGAAATCATACTCCTTTTTCTCAGAGCTATTGGTTCATGACAGATGAACTGGATATACAGTGTGAATGGAAATTGAAATGGGATAGCTTCATTAGAGGGCTAGAGTATGGAAGGATTCGTCTTTCTGATACTTGTGATTTATTATTATGGGCACATAATCAACATGTGGATCCTTTAACTACTGCCTTGGGTTATGATTGTATAGCTTCCTCGTTTTGATCTGAGGGTCAGTCCTTTGCTCTTGACTCGCTCTGGAATCTTAATATCGCTTTGATAATTGGCTGCTTCATTTAGCTAACTGTTAAGAGTTGGATTCTGACTTGGGATCAATTACAACATCGGGGTATGTAGGACCCTAGTAGATGTGTCCTTTGCAGTATGGATGAAGAGAATACCCAGCATCTCTTTATTGATTGTTCATTTTCCAAAGGAGTCTTTTCCTACTTTGCTGTTTGATATGGACTTCCTCCTTCTCAATTTGTATCTGTCTCTTCTTTTCTATAATACTGGTTCAGCAACATCCCGATCTATGCTCACTTCAGATATCTACCGATTTTATTTTATTGGTGTATCTGGAATCTCAGAAATCGATGCATTTTTGACAATAAAACGCCCTCTGTCCACGCTCTTATCATTCAGATTGATAACCTTATGCACTTGTATCCAGTACCCCCAAAAAAGAAAAAGAATTATAAATATTGGTCCGTGTCCCATGATCATCTACCCATGTGGCTTTTTTTATGGGGTTACTGCAGGAAATATTGGTGGTGCTGGCTTTATGATACATCTTAATGCTGATTATTGCATTAGTTTCTCCCTGGGCTGTGGCTGCAGCACAAACACCAGAGCTGAATTACTGGCATTATGGGCTATTCTGAGAGTGAGTAAGTTGATGGGTTTACCCATGCACTCGATATTTGGTGACTCACTTGTCATTATCTCCTGGCTTAACAGACTCGCAACTCTTAATGTCCCTTCTCTGAGTCATTGGTGTGATGACATCCATTCTATGCTGCTATCTGCCCCTCATGTGATCTTCAAACATATATATTGTGAGCATTACACGTAGGGTGATGGTCTCTCCAAGCAGGCTTTGAAGATGGATATGGGTTTTGGTTTCTTTTCTGAATCTCTGGATGGCATGATCATTGATCATGGTCATTTTATGCTTTTCTAGTATGTGCAGAGCTATATGCTCTTATTTTCTTTTGGCACTTTCTGTTTTGATATGTATTTGTTCTTAGTCCACTTTGCAGTGACTTTTAGCTGGCATGCTTTGCTCAGGACTTGTTTGTTTTTTGATCACTCTTGATCTCACTATCAGCATATTCTGACCTGTTTACCAGGAATGATGAGAAAGTCTGCATTTGTCAGACTTTGTGCTCCTACTTTCTTTATGGGTTGTTTGTATGTCGCTTAAATCTTTGTTGTTCTTGTATTGATGGGGTTCCATTTGTGCATTTTTTGCCAGGACTGAGAGGCCATCTGCTGGCTATATGTATAAGATGTCTTTTGATTCTTGAATGAATAACAAAGGCTGGTATTTTTTCCTTTGAAAAAAAAAATGATTCTTATTTGTCTTCATTCAATATCATTATTATTATTACTTGATAATGTATTTGTTGGTATCTTTTTGAAGGAAAGTTTTGAAGTCAAAGAAAAAACACTTTGTTTAATTAAAAGATGCATCAAACACTAGATGGTAATCAAACAAAATAAACATTGAATGAAGGTTTTGAATTCAAAGAAAAGAAACACTGATTTACTTAAAAGATGTATCAAATAGTGAATAATGATGTGGAACAAAATAAACGTTGACTAAAGGTTTTGAATTCAAAGAGAAAAATATTGGTTTACTTAAAAGATGTATCAAATAGTAAAAGGTGATAATAAAAAAAGTACATTATTAATAATGATGTGGAACAAAACAAATTTTGAATGAAGATTTTGAATTCAAAGAAAAAAACTTGTTTATGAGATGATCAATGGTGGGTATTAAAAATCAATGTATAGTTTATGAGATGATCTATGGTGGGTTTAAAAAAATTGGTGATCATATCACATATCGTGAGGATTTCAAAAACAGTACTTCCGATGTAAAAAAGAATAGTGGTCATGTCCCACAACGGATTTCAAAAGAAAACTTAGCCATATGTGTATACACCAAAATATATACACATATCCAGAGAAGGATTCACCTCACACATCGTGACACCTTTGACAAAATATCAAGGATATTTTCATAACGAATGCTAAAAATAAGCATAATAAAAAGTTTCGTTTCAAATTATCCTGAATGATATGGTTAATGCGACCTTTACTAAGAAGGAGAGTGTTAAACATAACCTTAAAAAATTAACATTTTACTTAGTGAGGTGGTCAAAGTGACTTTTACTCATAAGGGAGTGTTAAAGTAGTTTAAATGACTATGTTTAAACAGGGTGTGCACAGGCATTCATTACAAAATAACAACAGTTAAAGCATTCTTGCAGGTCTGAGGAAAAAGAAACAAAACTAGGCCATGAGATAGACCTTAGTATGCCGCAGAGAGTTCTAACATTTCGATTAGTTATAGACATAGTATATAATCGAACAAACTGTTGATTAAGTAAGATACAAAAAAACATAAACTTAAAAGAGACACATTAAGGGTTGCCTGGTTGCCCCACAGGCTGGGTGACAGATTCCTCCGCCATATTCTGGATTGCTCCTGCAGGATTTTCATGGGCTTGGCTTCCCTGGTTCAACTGCACCAAGCGCTGTAGATCCTCCTGAATACTGTTTACTTTCCCCACAATTTCCTTCAGATTCATTTCATTATCATCTATCCTAGCATCATGGTTGCTAATCTGATAGGATGTACAACCAACCACATCAACAAGATTTTTTACCTCTTTAGCAGTGCCTCTGTTGTCCATAATTCCTATGGCCACCATTTCATATAAACACTGTATGTTCACCTTCAAATCTGCAAGACTAACATTTTCCCTTACATGGTCCATTTCCTGAATTTGGGGAAGGCCTTTGCCGGAGCTGTGGCTATGGAGATTAAGACTTGACAACTTATTGAGAATAAAAAAAGTAGAAACGCAATCCTGTCCATAGCAATGACTGTGACACCAACTTAAAAGAGACAAATTGTTGAAAGCATAGCCGAGAATGGAAGGTTCTTGCTGCAGAGAGTCACAATCCGTTCTATTACGACAAGAGAGAGTGCCTATCGAATTTTCCTTCAAACTAGAGCAGTGACAACCAAGGGTGGAAATATTACCTTCAGAAAGGAGTTGCCTGAAGGAGGATTCCATGGTCGCAAAAGAAATAGCCGAGCACCAAGTAGAGATCTAAGGAACGTTGAGGTTGGAGCAAAGGCAGTTCAGGAAATCAGCATGTGCAAGGCCCTCTCTCACGAAACTCCTAAGCAGAGACAAGACCTCCCTAGAGATCACCTGTGCAGAATCTTGCTGAGAGAGAATGCTTTCATCGAGACTTGACTGAGTGACGAGCAAGACTTCATCTAAAGAGGCGATGGAGGGGTCATTACAAATAAGGATGTCGAAAGGAGCGAAGGGGCAAATGGAACTTCCAGTTGAAGCCATGGTACACAGCTGGATATGGCTTGAAGCGTGCCTTCTACGTGGGCAATTAAGCCTAAGGGGATGGGAAATAAAGGCTGGGGATTGCGGGGAGAAACGAAGGGAGAGTGGAGGCCACATGTCGCCTGAGCAAACCACAAGAATAACACAATAATCCAATAAAATATTTTTGGAGAGACTTAGGTTAGTAAAATTTCTTAAGGATGGAGGCTTACAATGCATTAGGGAATTGGTTTAGTGCCAATATCTAAATTGTTTATGCGAATATGACCTTGAGGAAGGGAGGCCCCTAGATTAGCCAATGCATCCGCGAGAGCATTGTTTGCTCGTAGAATGTGGAAAAATTCAACTCTACTTGAGAGGAGGGGGGTGATTTTGTCGTACAACCTTCTGCAGTTGATGGAGCCTGTGGAATATCCATTGATCATTTTGTATACGACTTGCCTCAAGTATCCAAAGACTACCAACCTGGGGATAGGTATTGTGTCTAAGAATTCCAGGCCCTGCAAGAGAGTCATCCACTCAGCTTCATTATTCGTCTTGTGGCCCAAACCCTAAGCAAAGGTTTTTTCTGTTTGTCCTTCTAGATCAAGTACGATCCCCCCCTCACCTGCCACTCCAGTTTAAATGACTATGTTAATAGTGTGTAAATAATGTAATAAATTGGAGATGGATAATCCCAACTCTCGTTGTTGAGGAAGGAGTGTTTTTATATTAGTATAGATATATTTTAAACCTGAATTTATTAAAGATTAAGAGGGATCCAACTTTTTGAGGTATACATTTTTTTACCATTTGGATTCCTCTAGGTACTTAATAGATCTAGGTTTAAAATGGATCTATGTTAGTTTATTTATTTACGTCCAAATGTAATTTATATTTTTTATTTTTTTTTATTTTTTAATATTTTTTATTTATGTCGGCTAGCATAACATGACTAACCTGACAGGATCTCCCCCATACTAGGTTGGAGAGCACCTCGCTTCTCTCAGCGGAACGAGGAATTTGTAGATGATCGGAGGATTGGGGCTGGCTCTTATTTGTTTCTGATGCAATGATGATTTTTTTTCCTTTTTGGTTTTTAGTTTCGTGCAGATTTTGGATGAGACTTTGTCTATAGCTCGTTGTTTGCAGCTTTACTTTGTTGGTTATGGTTTTTATGCCTCTAGTTTATTTTAATTGTTATCTTTTTTATCCACATGTAATAGTTTGGACCATACTGTGTGAGGGCATGTTTTTTTCATGTAAAGCAACTCATACACTTTTGTAAATCCTAAGAAGGTTTTTGTTACCTTCGATTCTCAATGAATAACAAGGAACAACTTTTTTTGCTTGAAAAAAAAAGCTCCACGGACCCTCCTAATACGGGATGTGTGATGGTTGACTAGTTTATAGATTGATAAGGTAAATTTAATATTTTTTTTCTTTTTTGTTCTTGTAAAATAAAATTGTTAATTCCTTAGTTTTGTTGACGGAGATTTAGGAGTTTTCTGAAAACCTTATGAGATTTCGTTGATGGTAGCCAACTTAGAGTCCACTCAACCTTTCTGGTTCACTTAGAACCAACCAAGGTTAAAAAAGTGGGAACTCATTTTTATTTCTGATGATTTTTCAATTAGGGGTATATGTTTTTTAATACTCTTTAGGGTTTACGTGAGGTTTTTCCAATTATGTCAAAAAAGAAAAAGAATGCATTTCTTCCTTGTCAGTGGGAGCTTGGCTTTCATCCATGTGGAAAGATATCGGAACAAATCATTGCAAAGGAGGACAAATGTCAAGTGGTGGAGGGTAAAATAGTCACATCGCCAGTTGGCAAAAAAACCTCGACTGAGGAAACGACTACAACTCCAAACCCTAGCCTAGATTTGACATCAAAAGAATGGTCAAAAGCTCATAGAATTTTTGTCTCTGGGGATCGAGGAGTGGAATGAGGTATAGCGGAGTTCTCCATTAAGGACTAGGGTGCACATAATATTACAGGGGAAAGGGCTCGCCTTAGAAGGAAATACAAAGCCATAAAAGTTAAGCAATATGTAGCGGATTTCACAATGAGCTGGGTTCTAACTTCGGAAAAGGTGGAAGGATTTACTAGAAGAGCTTTGGTCATCCACATGGAGTATGTAAAAATGAGAAGAGCATAACTGATAGAGTGGGCGTTTGAGAATCGGGGTCGCTTATAGACTATGGGTCATGGGCAATAGGTCTACCAAAGGGTTGGTTTTGTTTTATTTTCTTATCAAAAGACCATGCACAAGAAATTTTGGATAGATTTTGGGTCATAAAAAATGGTTCGCTGCTATTATGGAGACGAAATGTAAATTTTGACCCAATCAAGCAAAAAGTTGACAAGAGGCACCTCTGAATGCCCCTACCTGGTCTTCCAATTCAGTTTTAGACTAAGGAGATTATCATCAATCTATCAAATCATCTGGGTAAGTACATTTATGTAAACTCGAAAATGTTTCATTCAGGTGATAGAAAATTTGTTAGGGTTTTGGTAGAGTTCAAGATGGATGAAGTTCTATCGAAAAAGTCACCTTAAGATGGGGGGAATAGGTCTTTGAAAATAGAATAGACTATAAAGGAATACCCTTTCATTGTTTAGTTTGCAGAAGTACTGGACATTTGCAGGTTGTTTGTTCTTGGTCGAAAGGGAATTTTCTAAGGTTTAAGGACTCATCTTGGAAAGAAAAAAAATTCGCTTCTTCAAGACACCTACTTTGATTCACTAGAACTAGATCCAGAGGTTTTCATGGAAGAACATTCTTATGAAGGTAAGTCTTCTGACAAATCTCCTGTTCCATACAAAGACTTGAATTCTAAGGAACTATGTTTCATCAAATCAATGGAGAAAGATTTGATAGAAATTTTGAAAACAAATTTCTTGTTATTAATTTGATGGGTAAGGAAATGAAACATGTAGAAGATGGGGTTTTGAATGAGAAAGGAACACTCTTAAATTCCTTTCAAATCGACGGAGAAAGATTTTTGATAGAAAATTTGAAAACAATTTTCTTGTTATTAATTTGATGGATAAGGAAATGAAACATGTAGAAGATGGAAAGGAATTAGAATATTGGGTTTTTAATGAGAAAGAACCACTCTTTAATTCCTTAGAAAGATTTAAATATTTTGAGGGTTTGAAGCACAAAGAAGTAAACTTTGATTCTTCATGGTATTTGACTCCCTTGAAGTCTTATGATGGGGATTTTTCACAGATGAATCAGTTTCAGGAAAATGGCATGGTATCTTTAAAGGATTTCGAAGTATATGGGAGGAAGGTTTTAGAAGGGAGTTTATTGCTTCTCCCTTGGCTACTTATGTTAACAAGCCATCTGAATCTCCTTCTAAAAATACCCATAAATTCCATAAGACATAAGACTGCAACCATTTGTAGGAAGAATAGGAAGAAGAATGCGAATAAGGGGGACAAGAGTAATGAAATGGAAGATCTGAACATAGAAAGGGATTATATACCCCTGTAAGAAAGAACTAAGATTGCAGAAGTTTCTTCTTCTACAATATATTATGGGGCGCTTAGAGTAGAAAAGCCTTTGACGATTGTTTCTTAATGTTGTGCATATCCTTCAGTCTAAGAGGACTAGGGGGAAGTCCTAAAATTTGATCCTGCAGAAGGTTATAGAGACTAATCTAGCTTATACTTATTTTTTTCCAAGAAACTATGACGAATGTTTTGGAGGCTTGTGAAGCTATTCTGAATATATTGAAGGACTGGGAAGCATTTGCAATAGATTTAGAGGGTCTTTTAGGTGGTTTGATAGCCATTTGGAACCCCATGATATGTAAGTTAAGTCCTTTCAAAACCGGAGCAAGCATTTTGTTGTGATTTTGTTGGAGGGGAGAATTCAAGGATTTAAAGATACGATAATATTGCTAAACATTTATGCTATTTTTAGAGTTTGCAGAGATTTCTGAGAAATTGTTGAAACCAATGGTGTCCTCAGGCTTCCCAACTTGATAATAGGAGGAGACCTGAATTTTACTATGTATGCTCACGAGGTTTGGGGCACAATGTCTTCAATTGATCCATTAGTTTCATTCTTTTGGGATCTTTTTAGAAGAAATAATCTGATAGACAGTCACCCTCCTACGTTAGCACCTACATGGAAGAGAAAAGGTAGGGAGATGGAGGAGAAAAGAGACTTGATAGGTTCTTCATTACAAAGTCTTTGATTAATAAAATAGTTCGTTACAACTCGTTGAACATTTTCTCAAATTTATCAGATCAGTATCTGATAGCCATGCAGGTGGAAGGGGAAGTAGGTTCTTCTAAGTTTCCATTCAAATTCAAACAAGCTTGGTTAAAGGAAGATTCCTTCTACAGTATGGTTTGAGAGGTATGGACTTCTTTACAAGTTCAACATGGGCTAAACGTAATGGATAAAATGGTTCATAAATAAATAAATAAATTGAAAAAAGTGGTGAGAGATTAGATAAAAAGAAAAGGGGAAGAGGATAAAAGAGAGCTACTTGAAATGGAGATGCTTATAAAGTACATTTTATTAAGGAACTTGACTGTCAATTTTCCATAGGAAGACATGGTTTTGATGCCATAACTAGAAATTAAAAAGGACAAACTTCTAAGAAGAGAGGAATAATTTTGGAGGGTGAAAAACAGAGCAATCTAGTTTTAGGCAAGTGATAACAAGACTAAATTTTTTCACAAGTACGCTTCCTAGAAAAAAAATACCAATACTATTTGGGACATTTATACTCAGGAGGGTGAAATTGTACATACCCAAGCTGATATTCAGAAAGAGGCTGTTAATCTCTATAGTACTCTTTATAAAGACCCGAGAAAAAAATAATATTGGGGATCAAATGGAAGTCCTTAAGCATTACCCCTCTTTCTGTTGGAGGTTTTGCGGCCAGGGGAAGACTGCTGGAGGATTTGCGATCATATGGAAAACAGATCAGAGAGTGATATGGTTGTCATTGATGGCAACATAGTTCCAATCATGATCCAGATGAATAGAGGACTCAGAAGAATCCATGGCTGATGGCACAAAAGAGTTCCAAGCATGATCCAAATGAGCAGAGGACTTAGAAGAATCCATGGCTGGTGCATAGATCCGACGGTCAGGAATGACTCTGCAAATAGGAGCAAATCCACAAAGTTTGAAATAATATTTTAGGAACAGATCCAACGAACAAGAATGAATTAGCAAAATAAATCAATAGTCAGGAGCAAATCCAAAAGTTTGAGATTAAGAAAAGTTAGATTTCCGATTTTCGAAGTCGGAAAGTGGAAAGCAGGAGAACAAGAAAGGACCAAGTCTAGAAGTTGGGTCTTCATATCTGGAAGTGCGGAAGCCAGAAGTGTGAAAGTGTGGAAGTGCGGAATCCAGAAGTGCGGAAGCCATATGTGTGGAAGTGTGTAATCCAGAAGTGCAGAAGTGTGGAAGTGAGGAAGTCGGAAAGCGGAAAGAATGGAAGCTGCTTAACAAAATGTTGAAGACCCAAGATCCGCATCCTGCAACAAATCTAAGATCGAAGGTTGGGAAAGGGCGTACACTAAATCAATGACACTAAAAGAGTTTTGCATGTGGAAGTCGAAAAGCGAAAATAATGGAAGGTGTTTAACAAAATGTTGAAGACTCGGGATCCGCATTGTTAGATTTTTATCATTTAAGCAATATGATCTAGGATCTTATTTGAGAGAATAACATGCACAACAATAATGACAAGAGAAAAGAGACACACATATTTTCCTCAGGGAAACGATAAAGGAGAAAACCCCGCAACTTCCTCAGAGATAGAATGAGCACCAATGGCAACAGTAAAACCCCCACAACTTCCTCAGAGACAGAATGAGCACTAATGGCAGCAGTAAAACCCAAAGACAGAAAGATGATCTTCAATAGTTGTTCTCTCTCTGTCACATGCCCCAATTTTGCAAAAACAATTTTATATTATTTGAGGAACAATATGTTAAATTTTATGCTAAGTTGTAATTGATGACCTAGTGGGGTCAAGGATATTTAATGTAAATTCATAACATTTTATTTATAAATAAATAAATGAGGAGACAACAACTTAGGAGAGCTGTTAAAAGAGTGTTTACTGGTCAAATTGGTGGAGGAGACTGGGTGGAGAGCAAACTGGCATGTGGAAGCATTCTCAAACCACTTCCAACTGTTGCATGTGGCAACCTCCCTATATTTGTGGTCATGATTCCCTGAGAAAGTGGAATCAGAGCAGGTGGCTCAATTAATGAAAACTGACCCAAAAATACCTAGGCATCTCTATAAAATTTCCCATTGAAGAGAGCTGAGGTTGCTCATTCTAGAGAAGTGATCATTCAGGGTGAATGAATTTACTTTAGAGAAATTCAATGGAGGGGAAATTGGAAAGTGTTTGAGGGGATAACTGTTGATTGATCTTGTTGCAGCTTTTAGGTTGAAGATCATCCTACCGAGAGCAGATTGTTGTTACTGAGGTATTGAACTAGTCAGGTGACAGAGGGTTCTACAGTTGCATTCTCCACGCAGTTCTCAGCTAAGAAGACCAGGAACAGGCTCGGGGGTCCCGAGGAAGCGTTGTTTGAGCGTTCTCCAGGAGATTGGTAGGGAGGAACGACCTCCTAAAGCTGTTGTCGTCTTGTCCTCAACAGGTTCTATGTTATTTTATTTTATTATCTTAGTTAAATAAATCTTAGTTTATCTGCTACATGAATGTTAAAATTTCTGATTTTGTGAAATGTTAGATTTAGTATTTTTATTGGATTGTTATGGAAATGAAAATGATTTAGGAAAATAAGGAAATAGAAAGGAATTAAATTTCTAAGCTGTGTTTTTCCACACCTGGTTACAGGCCGTACTCTAGCACAATTAGATTGTTTAAGGTAAATGGAATATTTTTTGTAATGGATTGAGAATAGTAAATATGATTCTGCATCTGTATGTAAATGAAAATAGACTTTATTTCAATGTTTACAGTACAATGAAAAGCAATGTTGTAGTTGTTTATATTTACTGTATTATTTAGTTTATCTAGATAGAAATGCAGGTAAAAGAAATAGTAAAATACACTAGTATTACAGTAATAGTATATAGATAGGAAATAAATTTTTATGGAATATAATAACTCATCTTCAAGAAAGTATATAGTAACAAGTTAATAACTAAACAGTTCTTCTTTTAAAATATTAACTTAGTCTTAACTATTACTTAATAAAAACCAGATTTGGGTTTCATTTATAAACCCTTTATTATGTAAAATAAACAGAGTTCAGAGTTAACATTCTTTTCTCTATAGAGCTCCAAATAGTTATAAATTACAAGTAGTAAATAAAAATAAAAGTACTTATAAATAATAAACAAAATAACTAAGAATTATATATAATTATGCATTTTTAAATTTAAAAAACCAAACAAGTTTATACCTGTCAGAAACTAAGGGTCGAAACCCTTTCGACTAATCTATTCAAATAGAAGTTAATCCTGTCTAAAATACATCCAGTTACATTGCTAATTGAGATTCAAAAATAACAAGAAAACTATGAACTGTGCATTATACTGACTACAGTCTTATCCCTAAACTTTAAAATGTATTTATATACCTATTATTGGTAAATGAAATACTTCATCAACATGATAATGAAACAATAGTCCACCTGTAATAGCGAAACTGAAGCAAACGAGAAACATAGCCCGAATAATAATTTATATAAGAATACATTTACACAAGGGTTTTTTCCATTAAACCCTAACTATTATATTTCTAGACTGATAGTATAAAAATTATAGATTTTATATTATGACTATTCCACAGTCTTCATCTTAAAACTATTTCATTTATAAATGTTTATATTTAACAAAAAAATTACTTAACTGACAGACGAAGAAGAAAACCCTATTTACAGTATTATCATTTAAAGGATTGATTTGAACAAACTAGAGTAAATGAAACAGGAGTCATTTAAAAACCATGAAAATTATATTAATCTTAAAACCAAAATATTATATTATCAAGCCATAAGGATGGAATCTCTGTTACATAATAAAAAACTACATATAAATCACGGCTTAAGAGCCAGAGCTACCTGGCGAACAATGCAAGGGTTATCAAAACAAAGACTGAGTAATAACAAAGACTAAGCATTAAAACCATTGAAGGAACTGAAGCCATGCTTCCCTTCAACTGTAAACTCCTTCCAACAACCATTGCAAGTAGGGAGATCCCACGACAAACCGGGGCTTACCTGTTATGGCCACAAAGGTAACCAACGCTGGAAAGGCCTGCCTTCCAATCTAAATCCGTGATTGTAACCTGCAAGTCCAAGCCAAATCAATAGTTAGAAATTTTATTTATCTTATTAAAACCATAACTAAAAATTAATGAAAGAGATAAGAGCAGGGTAATACTTTTACCTGCAAATAAGAAGTTTGGAGTTGAGAAGGAGACTGAACCAGTTCGAGTAACTACACCAGGAAGAAACGAAACCCTCGTGCCAAAGCCTGTGATAGAGGCAACGAGATTCTTATTCTAGATTTCATCGACGGAGGAGCAAGTCATGAGCAGAGACAAGGGAAACGATATGTCCAGTTCTCAAAAATACTGACAGGGTTAAGAAACCACTCTCACGGCTTTCCAATAACTTCCAGAAAGAAACCAAATTACAAACTACAAATCCCTTAACACTTGCATGAATGATACAGCACTATACTACACGCAATGGAGCTTTCAAACGATAAACCAACATGCCTCTCACGGACGCGAAGAAACACTCACAGCACAGAACAAAACCCTCGAAGAGAAATGAAGAGCATAGGGTTTCCAATTGCGTTTTAATTCAACCAATACATGGTGGAGACACATCCACGTGGCCATCGAAAATTTTAATCAGAAGACGGTCGATCCCTATAGTCAAACCTATACTGTCGGGTGAAAACACATATTATTGCCAATCATTTATACCATATAACTAATGATAATGTTTTGTTTTAAATGTATCTTATCATTTGTCATGTTGGATAACATTGCAATCGACCATTTGGTAAATCATATATATCGTAATCAATTTTGAACTTATGACTTTGGCCTTTGGTCTTGTGTACCTCTAAATGCTCTTCATACTAACCTTGTTCGATGTTTAAGCATTGTTTTATGTAAGAACAAAACTAATGAAGTCATTTGTCTATTGTTCAACTTTATGTAAGTAAATGTTAGGTAGTAGTTCCACCCTAGTATAACTCTTACAATTTCATAAAGTCAACAGTGCTATGGTTTGAAAACTTCTTTGAAGTTAGTGTTCTTTTGGTTTCTATAAAGAACCAAACTCATATTAAAACAAACCAATAATTAGACTACATCTTGGTAATTACAAGGTAGTAAGACTACCTAAGGTAAAGGAAAAATTACTTAGCAATATTAGTAACGATATGGTAATGTAATATTACAATAACGCATGTGACATGGCGAAACTTGGAAATCAAAATTTATAGCTCAATGACTAGTAGTGCAATGAGATAATTATAACTGTGTTTAAATAAACAGGTTGATATTCTTCACTACTAGAGCAGAATTAAAAGTACAGCTATGTGATCTATTGTAAACTTTTTCCTTGAAGGACTTAGAATTATATTCATGCTTATAAAGCAGTACTTTGAGTTTTAGACATTGCAATAGCAGTAAATTCATGCTTCAGAGAAAGTGTTTTCATGTTAAATTATGAGCCATTTGCTCATTAGTAGAATTTGTAAGTAATTTGGCATATAACATCAGAAAGAAAACTTAAGTAGAACTCATGCTGGTAAAAGACACTAGTATGTTAAGGATATTGGTCTTTACGACTAACTTAAAATACTGTCATAGATTCAAAAACAATAAAGGAAGTTACTTTACCTCATCGTAGCCTTGCTTTCTATAATCAATTTACACTCTTGCATTTTTATTATGCTAAAGAAGTACTTCTTGACTTAACGCAAAAAAAAACTCCTACTTGTTCAAAAGTTTACCTGCTGAACCTGTAAGAACCAGAAATCTAGCTGAGTTACCAATTGCTAAGTAAGCCCCAGTTTAGAACATAGCTTCTCACCTACTTGACAAAAGCAAATCATCAGTACAGCTAGAAGCAACTAAATGCAGGTCATTTATATAACTTATCAAAATTAAAGTGGTATTAGTTTTTATGTGTTGAGGTTAATCACTACATATTGTTAACTGTTTCATATTCCGCTAACCGCTAGCAGATATTAAACTGCAACTTTAGACATTTTATATTACATTAAAAATTTTAAATTTTTGTGAAAATTTTGGGGTTATGACATGTGGTATCAGAGCACAACGTTCAAAGACTAGGCCTTGATGAAGCTCAACTTGCTTCTATGAAACAATATATTTAAATCATTTTGCTAATGTTGTTTTCTTTTAATGATTATCAACAGAGAAATTTGTTTGTGAGTTTAAACAACAGGTATGGAAAGACTGGAGGAATATGCGGAAGAGGAATCTCCCTATACTGAACAAGATAATTTACAAAGAGAACCTATACATGAAGACATAACCACTAATTCCTCATAACTTTTACAAACCGTAAAAGAATTAAAATCTGAAATGGAATCTGTTAAAAAGGAGAATGAAAGGATTCTGAGAGCTCAGGAGGAGCTGAATCAGATCCTAATAGAAAGATTTCATACTGAGGGAATGGGTAAAAGAGTTGAATCAGAAGATATAAGTTACCAACATAAGTATAAAAAGACTAAATAGACTAAAAATGAAAGGAGCCCATCTTCCGAAGTATTTGGCGATCGACGTAATTCTCATTCTACCAGTGATAGTAGTGAGGATAACCACCACACTAGAAAGAGAAAATATAAACCTTATGAAGAAATTTCTAGAGAGTTTAAAAAGATCAAACCACCAACATTTAATGGGGAAACTGAAAAGGGGAAGGAAGTAGAATCCTGGTTATCCAGGATGAAGAAGTACTTCCAGATTTATAACTATTCTAACCAATTAAAAGCTAGAATGGCTATCTAGAATCTTTCAGGTAAAGCTGATATACGGTGGCAAGATTTAAAGAGAGTGAAAGGAATAAGAGAGAAAAACATAAATTGGAGTACTTTTAAGAAGTACTTTAAAAATAAATTTTTATCTGAACAATACTATGAAGAAAGGGCTAAAGAATTTAATGAGCTAAAACTAGGTACAATGACTATGAAAGATTTGAACAGTAAGTTTTTAAGTTTGCTTAGGTATGTGCCATACCTTGTGGATGAAAAACCAAAGGTACAGTGGCTCCTCAGCTATTTACCTTATCACATAAAGGATGGGATTGAGTATGACAATACAAAAACTCTGGAAGAAGCTATGAGGAAAGCCAATTCCTGTTATGAACAGAATCAGAAAAAGGAGAGGATGGCCAACTGGAAGGCCAAAAAGAATAATAATTATGATCAAAAGAAGAAAGAGTTTGTGCCCAATTGGAATTCTAAAAATAATAAGGCCATAAATTTTCCTAATAAGAATTTCCAGGGGAATAAGAACAATTCACCAAACAATCAGAACAATCAAAAGAGTAAAGAGTTTGCTAATAATCATAGTAATTACACAAAGAACTTTGAACGAAAAGAACCCATAAAGTGACGGGAGTGTCATGGCCCACATTATGCCTCAGTCTGTCCTAATCGAAAAAAGTCTGTCAGTAATATCCATACAATACAAGAGGAGATGACTATTGGAGATTTAGCAAGGACTATGCCTAGGATCAATGCAGCCTTGGAGAATCGACAAGAAGACTATCAAACATCCATGGTGGAAGTAGAAGGTAAGATAAACCAAACACCCATAGCTATTTTAATTGATCCAGGAGCTAGTTTAAGTTATATTTCACCTAATTAGGTAAAAAAATGTAAGCTGCCTATTGAAAAATTTGTAAGTTCTTGGTTGGTTCAGTTAGCTACTGGTGAAAAGAGGAAGGTAACTAGTTTTGTAAAGAATTGTGCAGTAGTTATGGATCAATTCAAAACTTTTGTAAAGCTTAATGCACTACCTCTGGGTTCATACGATATACTAATTGGTATGGATTGGTTAGAGCAACATAGGGTGATTTTAAACTGCTATGACAAAACCTTTACTTGTATAAAAAAAGATGGAAAACCAATAAGCGTAAAAGGAATCCCTAGGAAAACAACCGTAATTCAGATTTCTGCTCTGCAACTTAGGAGAGCTGTTAGGAAAGGTTGTAAGGCTTATGCAGTAACAATAACTAATGAGGAAAATTTAAACAACATAGATAAACTAAAATTGGAAGATATACCAGTTTTAAAAGAGTATGCAGATATATTTCTGGAAGAAATACTGGGACTGCCTCCGAAAAGGGAACTAGATTTTACCATTGAGTTGATACCTGGTGCAGTACCCAGCTCAAAGGCCCCTTATCGGTGTTAAAATCACAATTTTTTTTTAAACCATGAGCGAAAAACGAGTATTGTTGCAAACAAAATCATTAAAAAGTAAAATAGGGCGGAAACCAACTTAGAAGTATGGGAAAACATGTTCCAAAAAATATAACAATACTTAAAAATGGTAAGAATTAAAAAAAGCTCACCCATGCTCACCCTTGTTTTAGAGGAAAAACTTAAATAATAATAATAATAAAAATAAAAGGATTTAAAAATCATTTTTTAGTCCCATTATTAAATTTATTTATTTTTATAAAAAATGTATAAAAAAATTCCAATGTTAAGGGGAGGGGGTGATTACCATAATCACCCCTACACCTTTTACCTCTCATTTCCCTCACTAATGTCCCTTCCTTCTCCATCCCCATCCATGGCCTTCCCACAATACCTTCACCACCCCCCTAAATGATCTCACACAATGATGCACTTACCCTTGTTTCTAACTATCATTTGTTAATAGATGTATTGCTCCATTATCGATTGTTTACTCTTCTTGTTGTTGGGGAGGCAGGGGAAGAATGAATAAAAATAAATGATCACCATAATAATTAATAATAAAAACCAATAATGAAGCCAACATCAAGTTAATGAAGGGGATAATTGAATAAAGACTATACATATATATATGAGAAATCAAATACTCAAATTAGGTGAAAGACCTTATGCATCCCAGAGAGGAGGGGAAATACATTGGGCTTAAGGAGTTATTAACAAAAGGTTGAATGATGAGAGAGTATGCGACCATAAATAACCAAGATTTCGATTTACCATGACCTTTGTATCCATGATATGTATACTTATGCACATTAGTTGATTCAATGTTAGAGTAAGCCTTAAGTCTTGAGCCTCCTCCTTTCCAATCATCTAAATCCACTATCATGGGATTAGGGTGAGAGTGGTGTTCTCTTTCTCATCCATCCAAATCACTAGGCTATTTTCATATTCTATAGTTTGTTCATTATGCATTTCATCTACTTCATGGTTGAGGAGCCTTTTACTTGATAGAAAGACATGTAATATCATGAGGAGTAATTTCCTTTGAAAAATGCTCGCTGGATAGGGACACGATAGGGAAAGGCAAGGGAAATCCCCAAATTTAGAGCTCGAATGATAATGGACAAATCATCAATGACAATGACCTTGCCTTACCTAGATCTTCGAAGAATGTAAATTCTTTGATAAGTTGTTTGAGCCTCTTCTTTATTGTTTGTAAAGTGACCCAATCCCCACACAAACTTTATCTTCTTATTTCCTTTAGGTTCAATATGATCTCTCTCTCTCTCTCTCTCTCTCTCTCTCTCTCTCTCTCCTACCACTCCTTCAATATAAAAAAATTGTGATTATGTAGATGAGGAAACAATTGAAGGAGTTAGGAAGAGAATTGAAAGCAAGAAAAAATAGAAGTCAACATAAAGAAGAAAATATCAAGGTTGTATAATAAAATACTTGCCATCAAGAATATGAATACACGATCAACGTAAATCGAAAGGAAAAGATCAAAACATGATAAATGATTTGTAAAAACACAAAATAATTACGAGCATGAATCAATCACAGAATCAAAGCAAGAGGAGAGAGTAACGAATAACATTTAAGTTATGGTTTCAACCCATATAATATGTTCATGTTAGATTTTTAACATTAAGCTAGCATTATTAGGATCTTTAACTAAGAGAATAATAAGCACAGCAATCAAACACAAGAGACAATGAACACAATGTTTTTCCTCGAGGAAACCATAAATGGAGAAAACCCCGCAACTTCCTCATAAATAGAATCAACACCAAAATAGTGTTAGTTTTTCAACAATTAAGCTAGCATTATGATCTTAGGATCTTTTCACTGAGAGAATAACAAGTACAGCAATAAAACATGAGCACATCACAAGAGACAAGAGACACAAAGAGTTTTCCTCGGGGAAACCATAAAGGAGAAAACCCCGCAACTTCCTCTAAGATAGAATCAACACCAAAACAGTAAGAGATCTCCCAAAACATTAGTAGCCTTCTGTCTTCTATCAAGCCAAAGTATTTCCTTCTCCAAAGGTGCGCCACACTTGAGAGAGCAAGTGATATATGTCACAAGTGATAAATAGAGAGACTCACACTCTCTATTTATATTCATCCGTTCACTTGAATTGCCATTTCACATGTAGGCTCAACCTAATAATTACTACTCGATCCTACACCTTAATTAGTGTATAATAACTCGAGTGCCCCAAAACTATGGGGACTTACCTAATGACTTGACATGACTTGTTTACATTATTAATCTTCCCGATCGGAACATCGGGGCATGACCACATGACTCAAATACATAATAGAAACATCCCGGAATAAACATTGGGGTACAATACATAAAAGAATACATTCCAAAGTTACATATACATCAACACTCCCTCTTAACTAGGAAGGTATTCTTTTGACACAATTTTCAGCACTGGTCTTCTTCTTTGTATCAGCTGGATCATCTCATCTTCAAGTCATCTTCATCTTCAAGTCATCTTCGTCTTCAAGTCATCATCATCTTCAAGTCATCATCATCGGATCTGGATCATCTCTCGATCTGGATCATCATAGAACATCATCACTGGATCTGGATCATCTCTCAATCTGGATCATCATTACTAGATCTCGATCATCACTCGATCTGGATCATCCCTGGTGCTATCTCAAGATTCTTCTTGTCATAGGAAGTTCTATAGAGCCAGCCCTTTTTCATGCTGGTTGTAGGCCTACTCCTCATGTAGGTCTTCTCCCAGCACTTACATCTGACCTACTCGTCAGAAAGGCACGCCTAGCACTCACATCTGACCTACTCGTCAGAAAGGCCCAGCACTTACGTCTGATCAACACATGATGCGAAGACTTGCTCAATCATCTCTATCTGATCAACACATGATGCCAAGATAGATACTGCACTTACATCTGATCAACACATGATGCGAAGAATGGCACTGCACTTACGTCTGATCAACACATGATGCAAAGACTGGCACAACACTTATGTCTGATCAACACATGATGCGAAGACTGGCTCAATCATCTCTATCTGATCAACACATGATGCCAAGATAGATACTGCACTTACATCTGATCAACACATGATGCGAAGAATGGCACTGCACTTACGTCTGATCAACACATGATGCGAAGACTGGCACAGCACTTACATCTGATCAACACATGATGCCAAGATAGATACTGCACTTACGTCTGATCAACACATGATGAGAAGACTGGCACAGCACTTACGTCTGATCAACACATGATGCGAAGACTGGCTCAGCACTTACATCCATCTAGACAAGAACACATCCTATCACAGTGATGGAAGGGCGTGCACTCACATCTGATCTTGTAGTAAACTACAATCACATCAGAATGGCCCCCAGTCCTCCTCGACTGAGCTACCTGGTAACTGACCAGGCGCCTCCATTCTCCTCGAGAATGGCAGTTGCCCTTACATCCGACCTGCTCGTCGGAATGGCCAACACTCACATCTGACATGGAAGGAACTAAATCCTTTAGCCATGAATAGAATGGTTCAGCCCTTACATCTAATCAAGTGGGAACACATCCCTCTATCACATCAGAATGGCTACTCAGCTTTTACACTGAGTGTTCCTGGTAACTAACTAGGTGCCTCCATTCCTAGAATGGCAGTTGCCCTTACATCTGTCCATGGAAGGAACCAATCCTCTCACCATGTCAGAATGGCTATGGGTCTCATCACTGTCTCTGGGAGGAAGCCTCGATCTGGAGAACACCAAGTCTCTCTCTGAAGTACTCGAACTTCAGCCTAGCCAATGGCTTCGTCAATACATTAGCTATCTGTTCCTCCGTCGCAACATACAGGAGCTTCACTGCTCCTCTCTGCACCATATCCCTGATATAGTGATACTTGATCTCAAAATGCTTAGACTTGTCATGGAACACTGGATTCTCTGACAACTTCACGCAACTCTGGTTGTCACAATGTATACAAGTAGCATCCAACTGGAGATCAAATATATCAGATAGTAGCTTCCGCAGCCATACTGTCTCACAACTAGCTGAACAAGCTGCGACATACTCTGCTTCAGCTGTACTCAGTGCCACACAGGATTGCTTCCTGCTAAACCAAGAGATCACACCTGATCCCATACTGAAGCAACATCCCGAAGTACTCTTCCTGTCGATGGCACTGCCTGCCCAATCTGAATCAACATAACCCTCCAGGTTAATCTTCTGATTCGCATTGTACTTGAGCCCATAGTCAATTGTACCCTTCAGGTACCTCAGAATATGCTTTGCAGCAGTCAAGTGAACACTTCTCGGATCTGTCAAGTACTGGCTCAAGGTGTTCACAGAAAAGCAAATATCTGGTCTCGTGTTCGTCAGGTACATCAATGACCCAATCATCTGACGATACATCGTAGCATCACCCGTCTCTGATGAAGCATCACTTAATAGCTTCATGTTCGATGCCATAGGTGTGGTCATGCAGTCCATCAGCCTGAACCTCTTCAGGATCTCTACTGCATACTTCCCTTGTCCAAGGAGGATTCCATCTGTACTCTACCACACCTCCATACCTAGAAAGTAATGCATCGACACATAACAGGAGCATCACTGGTCTTCTTCCTTCAACCTTGAATCAAAGGTTGGAATCCACTTTACTCTCAGTAAATCCTAGAATCATCAGTAATCTTCCCATCCTGTCGTACCATGTCGAACCTCAGTATATTCTGTAGTCACTCCCTCTGAAGCGGAGCATCATACTCCCTCTGTCTTCTGTGCTCTATGCACTGAAAAACATTCTGTACTAGAGTGACAAGTAGCTTCCTATGCTACTAATATTCTATGTGACCATCTAGTGTATAAAATTACATCTTCAACCTTGTAGCAAAGGTTAAGATCTTCATCAAGCTCATCATGTACGTGTTTAAACTCTTACTGGCTACAAATGTCTCTTCGTAGTATAGGCCTTCTTTTCGTGAGAAGCCTCGTGCTACGAATCTTGCTTAGTATCCCATGATGTTTCCATCTACTGCATGATGGAACTATGAACTTCTCTTCAGTTCTCGATACTGCACCCTGACATCATTCTTCTTGAACTGGTCTTCCCTTTCTTCTTGGTGGCTGGAAGGTTCTGCATCAATGATGTCACTGCACTCGTCATATTATTCTTTGTCTTTGAACTGTCGTCACTTGTTCTTCGGAACAAGTCTTCATTCTTCTTTGCTTGTAGGCGATTATGTATGCGGTATTTCCTACAAGTCAAATGCATTTGTATGGTTAGAACATTTCAGAAG
>LPNX010496578.1:0-25114 GCA_001517045.1 Pseudotsuga menziesii | reverse complement strand
TTCAGCTTCATCGTCTTCTTCATTCATGATAGCATCGTTTCTTATCCAAATGCTAAGGTGGATAAGATATTCTTCAAGAGTTCATATCTTCATATTCCTCATCACTTGAGGGATCTTCTTTGGATGGTAAGAGCTTGATCTTCAGTTGCTCCCACCTTCTCTTCTAGAGCTTCTTCTTCTTGTGAGTTCTCTTTCTAGAGTCTATTGAAAGTAATCACTTCCTTCTGGCACACATTCCTCGAATGAATGAATCCTATGATCCTGGGAGGCCATTCAAAATGGCCATCACCACTTCTACATTCTTCACTTCTTCTTTTACCACTTCAAGTTGTTCTTTGATTTGAGAGGCTCTTATGACTGCATGGTCTCTTCATTCTGGATCTTCACATCCTTCAACTGGTTTCTTTAGGTCATATTCTGATTTTTGTTCTTCCCTTCAAATAGCTTGAAATTCTAGAACAGCTTTGCTTGCCATAGGTAGTGCTCTGTAATGCACATGTGCAAGCCTTCTATGCCAAGGCTCATTTGGCTTCACTGTGTCATGGATCAAGGCTTGTTCTGGATGGCCCTTCAATTTGTACAAGCCTCCTTCTTGTTCTTTAATCACTACCACATCATCGATAGTCTTTCCTTTTAGCCATATGATGACTTGACCATCTATGAATGCAATCCACATTCCTTTTACATCAATGCTGAAATGGAGAGAAGGTTCTTCTTGAATCCTAGAACAAACAATACTTCTTTCATTGTTAGAGACTTACCAGAGTCTAGCTTGTATGAAGATTCTCCACTACCTGTTATTGGATATTGGTAGTCATCTCCTAGTTTCTCCTTGCTAGGTGATTCATGTTCTGACAGTCTTACAAAGGATTCCTTGAATCCCGTCATATGTTTGGAAGCCCCACTGTCTATAAGCCAATCATCACTTCCATGAGTAATGTTACCTATGAGAGCTGATATCAGAACATATTCATCCTTGCTTGAAGAATCTTCACTTTCATATCTGGATCTCTTTCTGGATGGTTCATCATCCTCTGCAGCATGAGCATGATGTCTTCTTTGGCCTTGACCAAGTTCTTCTTGTGAAAGGCTTCTAACCTCGTCTCCCTTTGAAACTGGAACCTCTATACTCAGGTAGGTGTCCAATCCAGTTTCTTCAGAGAGATCAGATACTTCCAGGCTTGGAAGTTGTCAACTTCCCCAAGCTTGTCACCAAGCTGATGTGATATAACATATTGAAATGAGAACCTCAAATGTAAATAGCAAAGGATTAGATCTTACCGATTTGAGGTGTCCGTCCTTGTCCCGGAGTTCGCTGATCTAGGGTTTGTCACAGAAACCCTAATTCTCAAAACTTGGAATCTTTCAGATCTGATTGGATAAACAGATAGATCTCTTCAAATGGAGCTGTCCAATGTACTCCTTTTCTGAAAACAGTGGAGGGAAGCTCCCAAAACAGGAAACCCTAATTTTCTGATTTCTTCTGCAGAAATGCTTGTTACTGTTTCTATTAAATCTCTGAAATTACTGATCCTCTATGTCTAAAATTTCGTACTGAGGTAACCTTGCATGTCCTTGATCCAAAACCATAGGTTTCATCAGAATTTGTTTCACCATTTTGGATTTATGATCCTTTTCCCAAGGTGACCTGTTACAGGACTGTTCAGAACATCGAAGTTGTATGGCCTTCCACATGTCACTGGTTCATCTTCTGAGTCTGATATTCGGACCACAGAAAGTACAGTCCGTGCCCTTTCTGGAACATCTTCAGGAATTCCATTTGGACCTTTGTAGCCCAATATATTGCAGATCTCCCCAGATGTCCTGTTCAGGGATGAATTCTGGAAGAGGCTGGAACCCTAACTTGGAGAGATCATATCTCCTGGAGTGCAGTGAATCTGAGTCTGATTTTTGGATACAGGATTCATCAGGATTTTTTTATTCGGTCCCTGCAATTTTCAGCTTCTGATACTTCCCCAATATCGGAATATAGCGACTATACCAAAACTTAGCAGTTTTAGTATTTAGGGTTTCTCCTAGCTCAGGGTCAAACTAGGGTTTGACTTTCTCGGAGTTTCACCCGACCAAATTTCTTGATCCAGGTCTATAAACTTCAGTTTTTATGAGGAGAAAAATCCTATGCTGGTCTCACTCAAAAATTCCTCTTCTGTAGAAAGCCCTAATTTCCACATCGAAACTGAAAATGCTTGAAATTGAATTCCGCATCGACAGAAAGATGCACCCTAAGGAGGAGAGTTGTTCCACCTTTATTTTGCTGAAAATATATGGAGGAAGATCCACAAACTAGGAAGCCCTAGTTTCTGCAGCTGCACAATGTCTTCTTCTCAGGTTAGCTCTGATTCCATGTTAGTTTTTCAACAATTAAGCTAGCATTATGATCTTAGGATCTTTTCACTAAGAGAATAACAAGTACATCAATAAAACATGAGCACATCACAAGAGACAAGAGACACAAAGAGTTTTCCTCGGGGAATCCATAAAGGAGAAAACCCCGCAACTTCCTCTAAGATAGAATCAACACTAAAACAGTAAGAGATCTCCCAAAACAGTAGTAGCCGTCTGTCTTTTGTCAAGCCAAAGTATTTCCTTCTCCAAAGGTGCGCCACACTTGAGAGAGCAAGTGATGTATGTCACAAGTGATAAATAGAGAGACTCACACTCTCTATTTATATTCATCCGTTCACTTGAATTTCCATTTCACACGTAGGCTCAACCTAATAATTACTACTTGAGCCTACACCTTAATTAGTGTATAATAACTTGAGTGCCCCAAAACTATGGGGACTTACCTAATGACTTGACATGACTTGTTTACATTATTAATCTTCCCGATCGGAACATTGGGGCATGACCACATGACTCAAATACATAATAGAAACATCCCGGAATAAACATCAGGGTACAATACATAGAAGAATACATTCCGAAGTTACATATACATCAACAAATAGAAATTCCCAAAACAGTAAGATGATCTCCCGACAGCAGTAACCTTCTTTCTATCTAGCCCCAGTGTCTTCTCCTTCCTCAGCTATGCACTACACTTGAGTGTGTATGAGATGTGTGTAAAATAGAGAGGTCACCTCTATATTTATACTGCTTCCCAGCATGAATAAAACACTACTAGGGCCAACTTCACTAGGTGAGTCTAATAACCCTAGTGCCCTAGAACTGTGGGGACTTTAACCCTTAGACAATAGGAGGGTTACCCATAATGACTTGACATGACTTGTTTACATTATAGATTCTCTCGATCGAAACATCGGGGCATGACATCATGACTCAATTACATTACAAACACATCCCATAATAAACATCGGGGTACAAGACATAAGATACATAGATGAATACATTCCAAAGTTGCAAATACATCAACACTCCCTCTTAAGTTGGAAGGTATTCTTTCAACACAATTTTCAGCACTGGGCTTCTTCTTTGTATCGACTGGATCATCTTGTCATCTTCATCTTCAAGTCTTCTTCGTCTTCAAGTCTTCTTCGCCTTCTTCGTCTTCTTCATCTTCGAGTCTTCAAGTCATCTTCTTCTTCAAGTCTTCTTCATCACAAAATCTGCATCATCACGACTACTGGATCATCATTGCTGGATCATCATCACATCTGGATCATCACTTGATTTGGATCATCATCAAGTCTGGATCATCATCATGTCTGGATCATCACTTGATCTGGATCTTCATCAAGTCTGGATCATCATCACATCTAGATCATCACTTGATCTGGATCGCCATCAAGTCTGGATAATCATCATATCTGGATCATCACTTGATCTAGATCGTCATCAAGTTTGGATCATCATCACATCTTGATCATCACTTGATATGGATTGTAATCAAGTCTGGATCATCATCACATGCTATCTCATAATGGTGCTATCTCGATTCTTCTCATCATAGGAAGTTCTACATATTCAATCCTGTAGGCCTACCCTTCATGTAGGTCTTTATCAGTGATTATATCTGACACTTAGTTCAAAATTCCCCACCCAACTCTTACATCTAACCTCATCTTGTCAGAAAGGCACGCCCAACACTCACATCTGACCTCATCTTGCCAGAAAGGCCCAGCACTCACATCTGACCATGTGTAAACACATCGCGCCAGAATGGCTCAGCAATTATATCCGATCATGTGCAAGCACATCGCATCAAAAAGGCTCTACACTTCCATCCATCCCCATCTTTTCAGAAAGGAACAACACTCACATCTAACCATGTGTAAACATATCGCGCCAGAATGGCTCAGCACTTATATCCGACCTCATCCTGTCAGAAAGGCTCTGCACTTACATTCGACCATGTGTAAACACATCGCATCGAAAGGGCGTGCACTCACATCTGATCATGTAGGAACTAATCCTATCATTGCATCAGAATGGCCCCCAGTCCTAAACTGAGCTACCTGGTAACTGACCAGGTGCCTCCATTCTCCTAAAGAATGGCAGTTTCCCTTACATCTAACCTACTCATCAGAATGGCCAACACTCACATCTGACATGGGAGGAACCTAATCCTTTAGCCATGACAGAATGGTTCAGCCCTTACATCTAATCAAGTGGAAACACATCCCTCTCTCACATCAGAATGGCTTCTCAGTCCTAGACTGAGTTTTCTTGGTAACTGACCAGGCACCTCCATTCCCAAAATGGAAATAGCACTCATAGCTAACATGGAAGGAACCTAAATCCTCTTACCATGACAGAATGGCTCAGCCCTTACATATGACCATGGAAGGAACTTAATACTCTCCCATGTCAGAATGGCTCAGAGACTCATCACTTCCATTTGGAGGGAACCTCAATATGGAGAACACCAAGCTTCTCCCTGAAGTACTCAAACTTCACCCTAGCCAATGGCTTCATCAACACATCAACTATCTAATCGTCTGTTGCAACATACTAGAGCTTCACTACTCCCCTCTGCACCATATCCCTGATATAGTGATACTTGATCTCAATATGCTTCAACTTGTCATGGAACACTGGATTCTCTAACAACTTCACACAAATCTGGTTGTCACAATGTATACAAGTAGCATCCAACTGGAGATCAAATAAATCAGACAGTAGCTTCCTCAGCCATACTACCTCACAACTAGTTGAACAAGCTGTGGCATACTCTGCTTCAACTGTACTTAGTGCCACACATGATTGCTTCCTTCTAAACCAAGAGATCACACCTGATCCCATACTGAAGCAACACCCTGAAGTGCTCTTCCTATCGATGGCACTACTTGCCCAATCTGAATCAACATAACCCTCCATGTTAATCTTCTGATTCGACTCATACTTGAGCCCATAATCAACTGTACCCCTCATGTACCTCAGAATATGCTTTGCAGCAATCAAGTGAACATTTCTCGGATCTGTCAAGAACTAGCTCAAGGTGTTCACAACAAAGCAAATGTCTGGTATCGTGTTCATCAGGTACATTAAGGACCCAATCATCTGACGATACATTGTAGCATCAACTGACTCTAATGAAGCATCGCTCAATAGCTTCAGTTTCGATGCCATAGGTGTGGCCATGGCTTTGTAGTCCATCATCCCAAACCTCTTTAGGATCTCTACTTCATACTTCCCTTGTCCAAGGGAGATTCCATTTGCACTTTGCCACACCTCCATGCCTAATAAATAGTGCATCATACCCAAGTCCTTCATTTCGAACTCAGCAACAAGATTTATCTTCTTATCAGCAATCAGCCCATCCATACCTGTCACAAACAGATCATCTACATATAGTAGAAGCATCATTGGGTTGCCATCTTCAACCTTGTAGTAAAGGTTGGAATTTGCTTTACTCTTGGTAAAGCCCAAACTGGATAGAAAGATGTCAATTCTGTCGTACCAAGTCTCGGGTGCCTGTTTCAAACCATACAGGGCTTTCTTCAATATGCACACATGAGACTCCCTATCATGTGTCTCAAAACCGAGTGGTTGTTCTACATACACTTCCTCTTCTACTACACCATTCAAGAAGGCAGTCTTGACATCCATCTGGTGTATCTTCCATTTCATCACTGCAGCCAGAGCAAGTACTGATCTGATGGAAGTGTATCTGGCTATAGGTGCAAAGGTTTCTTCATATTCTATTCCTTCCTTTTGTGAGAAACCACGAGACACAAATCTTGCCTTATATTTTTCAAAGCTACTGTTTGCAGCATGCTTGATCTTGTAGATCCATTTGGAAGTTACAACTGACTTGCCTTCTGGTCTTGGGACAAAATCCCAAACATCATTCTTCATGATCGATGGATACTCTTCGATCATAGCATCCTTCCATTCTTTCCGTTGTGCCGCTTATTCATAACTGGAAGGTTCTTTATCAATGAAATCACATAGTAAAGCTACATACCTGGAGCAGAATCTGGTCCTCTTTCTTTCTCTGTGATTCTCTTCTGGAGCCCCATTTCTTTTTGCACCTTGGATAATTTCACGTACCTAAGCAAGTTTCCTCTTATGAGGATTCTTCTCTAGATGTGGATCTAGAGGTATTTGTGGTTCTTCAAATTCTTGATCTTCTTCTTGAGTTTTTTCGTTCATGGTTGTATCATGAATTCTGGATGCTTCTGCTTCTTCAGTTTCTTCAGCAGGTCTCTTTTTGGATTTGTTGTAAGCTGTGTATTCATCAAATTTCACATCCTTGCTGATGTCAATATTCTTTGTATCCTGGGAAATATATTCTGTAAGCCTTAGAGCTTTCAGAGTATCCCACAAATATACCCTTCTTTCCTGAAGCATCTAATTTTGTTCTCTTCTCTTTTGGAATGTGTATGTACACAGGACAATCGAATATTCTGAGATGGTTGAATTCTGGTTTCCTTCTAGAGAAGACTTCTTTAGGAGTCTTGGTCTCTAATACTCTATGTGGAGTATGGTTCTGTACATACACTGCTGTTCTAGTAGCTTCCACCCAAATATGCATAGGAAGATCTTGATCATGAAGCATTGCTCTTGCAGCTTCCATGATAGTTCTATTCTTCCTTTCTGCAATCCCATTCTGTTGTGGATTATAAGGAGTGGAAAACTCCCTCTTAATCCTTGAGTCTTTGCATAGCTCTTTGAATTCATTTGAAGTGAATTCTCCACCATTATCTGATTGAAAGGTATTGATCTTCTTTTCATTGTGATTCTTGATCAAGGCTTTGAAATTCCTTGAACTTGCTGAATACTTCGTCTTTGCTCTTCATGAAGTAGATCCATGTATTCCTAGAAAAGTCATCAATGAAAGAAACATAGTATACATACCCACTTAGTGAGCTTGATGATATAGCACTGCATACATCGGAGTGGATGATTTCCGAGATTCCTTTTGCTTTGCTTTCGCTACTTGGAAATGTCTTCTTTGTGTTCTTTCCTTTCGCACATCCTTTGTAGACCCCATCATGTTTTGCTTGTATTTTTTGAAGACCTTCAACAACTTTGCTTGCAAGAGGTAGTGCTCCGTAATGCACATGTGCAAGCCTTCTATGCCAAAGTTCATTTGGCTCTACTGTGTCATGGACCAAGGCTTGTTCTAGATGGCCCTTCAATTTGTACAAACCTCCTTCTTTTTCACCAATCACTATTGGTGAAAAAGACCTTCAACAACTTTGCTTGCAAGAGGTAGTGCTCTGTATTGCACATGTGCAAGCCTCCTATGCCAAAGTTCATTTGGATCTACTCTGTCATGGACCAAGACTTGTTTTAGATGGCCCTTCAATTTGTACAAACCTCCTTCTTTTTCACCAATCACTATTGCATCATCAATAGTCTTTCCTTTTGGCCACATGATGACTTGACCATCTATGAATGAAACCCTCATTCCTTTTGCATCTAATGCATATATGGAGAGGAGGTTCTTCTTGAGTCCTGGCATAAACAATACTTCCTTCATTGTCATAGACTTTCCAGAATCTAGCTTATAGGAAGATTCCCCACTACCCTTTATTGGATATTGGTAGTCATCTCCTAGCTTCACCTTGTGAGGTGATTCATGTTCTAAAAGTCTCACAAAGGATTCATTGAATCCAGCCATATGTTTGGAAGCCCCACTATATATAAGCCAATCATTGCTTCCATGAGTAATGTTTCCCGTGAGAGCGGAAATCAAAACATATTCATCCTCGCTTGAAGAATCTTCACTTTCATATCTGGTTCTCTTTGATGAAGGTTCATCATCTTCTGCAGCATGAGCATGATGTCTTCTCTTGTTTCCATTCTTCTTGTGAGAGTTACTTTTGTTCTTTGGACAATCTCTAGAAAAGTGTCCTCTTTCATCACATGTATAGAAAATGAACTTAGACTTGTCTCTAGGCTTTCTAGAGTTATTTCTTTGATGAGAGTACTTACTTCTGTGATGGCTGGATCTGGGTTTCTTGGATTGTACTATGAGAGCTTGATATTCACTTCCCATCTTCTCTTCTTGAGCTGCTATCCAAGCTTCTTCTTGAGAACATTCTTCCCACAGTCTACTGAACTTAACTAACTTCTTTCTAGCACAGATCCCTTGAATGAAGGAGTCCCATGTCCTAGGGAGACCATTCAAGGTGGTCATCACAATTTCTGCATTCTCCACTTCTTCATCTATTGCTTCTAATTGTTCCTTGATCTGAGAAACCCTTGTGAAGTAAGACTGGATGGTCTTTGCATTTTGGATCTTCACATTCTTCAGTTGATTCCTCAGAGTCATCTTCTGGTTTATGTTCTTCCCTTCAAACAATTTGGTTAGGGCATTAAACATAGCTTTAGGTGTCTTGAGGGAGGACACCTGTGGTATAAGGTGATCCTTGATATAAGAAACAATGATCCTCTTTGCCATAACCAAATTCTTCTTATGTAAGGCCTTAGCCTCATCTCCCTCTGGGAATAGAACCTCCTCATGGATGTAGGAGTCCAACTCATTCTCTTCCAAAACTAGGTAGATCCTATACTTCCAGACTCGGAAGTTATTAGCTCCCTCAAGCTTTTCATCAAGCTTGGTATGATGAGACATCTTAACTGAGAACCTCAAATGGAAATACAAAAGATTTAGATCTTATCAGGTCAAGATGTCAGATCTGGATTTGGAGCTGAAATCCTGCGATATTGGTTTAGGAGCAGATTAGGGTTTTGCTTTTCTGGAGTTCTATCCAACCAAATGCTTTGAAATTGATACCTAACTTTGATTTTGTGGAGGAGATCAATCCAGGCTTGGGCTCACTGAAAAAATTCCTCTTCTGTGAAAAGCCCTAATTTTTGGCAGCAGTGTCGGGTCCAAAACTGAAAAACCTCAGAATTGGATTCTGCTTCGACAGAAAGATGCGCCCTAGGGAGGAGAGTTATTCCACCTTACTTTTTTTGAAAATCTGTGGAGGAAGATCCACAAACTAGGAAGCCCTAGTTCTTGCAGCTGCACAATGTCTTCTTCTTAGGTTAGCACTGATACCATGTTAGATTTTTAACATTAAGCTAGCATTATTAGGATCTTTAATTGAGAGAGTAACAAGCACAACAATCAAACACAAGAGACAATGAACACAATGTTTTTCCTCGGGGAAACCATAAATGGAGAAAACCCCGCAACTTCCTCAGAGATAGAATCAACACCAAAATAGAAAAGCCCAAAACAGTAAGATGATCTAGCCCCGGTGTCTTCTCCTTCCTCAACTATGTGCTACACTTGAGTGTGTATGAGATGTGTGTAAAATAGAGAGGTCACCTCTCTATTTATACTGCTTCCCAACATGACTAAAACCCTACTAGGGCCGACTTCACTAGGTGAGTCTAATAACCCTAGTGCCCCGAAACTGTGGGGACTTTAACCCTTAGACAATAGGAAGGTTACCCACAATGACTTGACATGACTTGTTTACATTATAGATCCTCCTGATCGGAACATCGGGGCATGACATCATGACTCAATTACATTACAGACACATCCCGGAATAAACATCGGGGTACAAGACATAAGATACATAAATGAATACATTTCGAAGTTACAAATACATCAACAATTAAGAGAGTTTTTGATAGCCATGAGATCATCTTGAGGTAGCCATTAAATGTATGGCTGTAATTAAAGAAGTTATATTAAATTATCTCATAACCTACACACAGATAAGTGGATCAAATCCCAATGCCATACCCTTCAATTTGAAAAGTCCCAAAGGTTTGCTTGATTGGTAGATGCTCTTGTAAGAAAATTCATGAAGTTATTGGGATCAAATCTCATCGAGTCCCTTGTGGCTACTAGTTGGTATTTTTTCTAACAGTTACTATTGTCCTCCATCTAAAAAATTGGGGAAGAGGGAGAAATTTGTAGGGGCTAACAAGGTACTAGTGTCCTCACTTGGAATGCCTAATACTTGGGTGAGTAAGGGACAATATTTCTTCAAAAAAATCTTCTATTAAACATCCCTTGCTAATTATACATCACTTCATTGATGTCCAAACCATTTTACAATAAGTCTTTGAGATGTTCCTTAATGCATATAACTCATCATGATCGACAACAAATGATATCCATATGGATTCAAGTAGATGAATAAAGATATCATGAGAACCTCAATATAAAGGCCATGCTTATGAGAGGACATCTCTACATAATGAAGGTGGAATAAATAAAACTCGTCTATCAAAAATATTAAAGGCATAAAGATCCACATAACTGCTTATTTAAGTAACAAGAGTCATATAAGTGGCCTCGTACAACCTAAACATACCCCATTTCATGGACATCAATTCCTCACCAATGGTGACCTTCATTGTTACACATGTCATATTAATGACACTAAGTACATACATAAATGTGGCCACTATATAACAATACCACGTATTCTAACATTATCCCTTAATTTTATCTAAGGGAGCAATTGCATATGCATAAGAATATGGTCGGACATTAACATTCCCTCTTCATGAGAAATTCATATATCCTCAAAATGTGGTGCAGGTAGAATACTTTGCTTCCATCAAGTGCAAGTTGCTTAGTGGCATAAAGAAAAATGCAATTATTAATCATATCCTCAATAAGTTGCAAAGATGAATGAAATTCACTTCTATTAAGGACAAATGCAAGTATGATTAGTGTTGAAAAAATCAAGCTACCAATGTTAAAGTGCAAACAAACTAAAAATGGAATGTCGATATGAAATCTCCAAATTCTTCACACAAATATCGTTGGATTCGACAAAGCAAACAAAGTGTCCAATTATGTACGTATTACCTCCTAATAACAACTTCACAAAAACCTCTTTGGATCAATGAAGTAAACATGAGGAGACTTTATTTCAAGTGTTATGGAGCATGTGCACAAATGATCAAAGCAATAACATAAATCCACAATGTGGTCAAAGAACAATGTCCCCCAAAAGACAAAAGATGGTAAAAAGCACATTGAAGTTGAAAGTGATCCAATAATCTATCAGTCAATAGTAAGCAATAATGCTTCAATCACACAAACCAAGAACCCGACCAATCTTTGAGATGGCCAAGAAGCTCAAAAAGCGCTCCAAACGCCCCACGATAAGGTGGTCTTCCCATCACAGTTAAAATGTGGCAACCAAAGCACCATACAAAGGTTGTTATTAAAAAAATATCCAGACTCATAGCCAATCAATCAAAATAGTGCATCTTTGTGATTGATTCCATTGTTTGTTAAATAAATAATAAACATCAAACCCTACATTTTCAATATGCACATGTACTCCATTTGATATTATATGTGCAATGAGGGCTTTGGCTGGTTCATATTGCTCTTCCCAAACAACAAGTTGTATAGAATTTGTAGGCTTTTTTATGTCACCATTGGCTAACCAACATAAGTTTTTACCCCTGAGCACATCAACCATATTTATCCAATCAAACTCAAGCACACTTCGAAATTTGTAGGTCATTGTAAGAAAACTCCAAAAAATGATACTAGAAATAAAATGTGACAAATTTGATAGCACTAATGAAAATAACATGAAAAATTAGCTAATATTTAAAATACTACCATAGCCATATAAGGGGTCACATAAACTCTAATCATTTCCAAGTACACATACATAAATGCCCCAACAATGATAACCTTTATTATTACACATGTTGTTAAGCCATAGGTCTTATGCCGTTACACTGTTATTGTTATATTACTGTTGTCATCATTGCTCAACTCATTATTTGTAATTGCACCCTTTGTATCCTATATATATCAAGGGGATATAGCTTTAGGGATTATCAAGCATTATTTGTAAACATAACATGCAAATTAGGCTGCTCGCTCAAATGACATTGTTATTGATTCCATTTTTTTATCGTTCTTTGACTGGTCTGACATTACTAAATTGGAATTTTTATGATTATTTGGCTATTTAGTCCTTAACACTTACTATCAAAGTGGACCTTCCTTGGTTTGGATCCTTCAAATGATTCATCTTACCACCTTTTTTTCATTGGAACTATGTGAGAATTTTAGGGATGATAAATGAAAGAACAAAGACATTGGGTACAATTTTTAGACTTTAATTTCTCACATTTTCAGAGTTACAATAAATTAAGTTAGTTTTTTTTGTCTAGCCCTCAAATTAGGCTTAAATGGGTGGTTGAAGAGTGTGGGGTCCAAATTGAATGCCATTATGAAATTGGATAGAAGAAAAAAAAAGGTATTTTAAGCCCAATTTTCAGACTTGTCAGGAAAATATTATCAAAGTAGTAGCTCATACAAGTTCACTCTCCTAAAATAGGGCAAAAACAACATGTTTTGGTAATTCCACCATAAATTTCCCTTGGAAGGTACAACACATATGGGATCATTGGGAAACAAAAGATGATGTGTTATAATGCCTCTTGTAAAAAATTAGCAACAAAATATTACATTTGGAAAAGTTGTAATAGGTTCAATGTTGGCTAGTAAGGAATATCCCAAATCAAGGATTTACAAGGTGTGTAAACTTAAAACTATCATAACTTTTGATTAAAAACATAGTTTTTGGTGATTCTAAATGATTTATAAAGAGGAATTGAAGGATAATATATGGGTATAAATTCCAGTACCATTTGAAGAAATTTCTTCAAAAATATCATTATAACAAGAAGAAACAAGACAATACTTATAGGAGTAGTTGTTTTCATTATATTTGATTTATAATTGTACTAATAGGTTAATATTAGTTTAGAAACTGCATAAAATAGATATTTGAAGTACATTATTAATGATGATGTTTAGTAATAATATTGATTCTCATTTGTCTTCGTTCAACATCATTATTATTATTAATTGATAATGTACTTTTGGTATCTATTTGAGAGAAGGTTTTGAAGTAATAAAAAAAACACTTTGTTTAATTAAAAGATGTATCAAACAAATGGTAATCAAACAAAATAAACGTTGAATGAAAGTTTTGAATTCAAAGAAAAAAACACTGATTTACTTAAAAGATGTATCAAATAGTGAATAATACCAAACAAAATAAACGTTGAATGAAAGTTTTGAATTCAAAGAAAAAAACACTGATTTACTTAAAAGATGTATCAAATAGTGAATAATGATGTGGAACAAAATAAACGTTGACTAAAGGTTTTGAATTCAAAGAAAAAAATATTGGTTTACTTAAAAGATGTATCAAATAGTAAAAGGTGATAATAAAAAAAAGTACATTATTAATAATGATGTAGAACAAAACAAATTTTGAGTAAAGATTTTGAAGTAAAGAAAAAAAACTTGTTTACAAGTATTAAAAATCAATGTTTACAAGTATTAAAAATAAACGTTGACTAAAGGTTTTGAATTCAAAGAAAAAAATATTGGTTTACTTAAAAAAAATATTGGTTTAATTAAAAGTACATTATTAATAATGATAATAAAAAAGTACATTATTTTGAGTGAAGATTTTGAAGTCAATGTATAGTTTAAAAGATTAGTGAGGATTTCAAAAACAGTACTTCCGATGTAAAAAAGATTAGTGGTCATGTCCCATATGTGTATACACCAAAATATATACACATATCTAGAGAAGGATTCACTATACACATCGTGACACCTTTGACAAAATATCAAGGATATTTTCATAACGAATGCTAAAAAATAACCATAATAAAAAGTTTCGTTTCAAATGATCTTGAATGATATGGTTAATGCGACCTTTACTAAGAAGGAGAGTGTTAAACATAACCTTAAAAAATTAACATTTTACTTAGGGAGGTGGTCAAAGTGACTTTTACTCATAAGGGAGTGTTAAAGTAGTTTAAATGATTATGTTTTTTTTTAACAGAAATTGAAAAGAGAGTAGTATTAAACAAGTTGTGCACACCCATTTATTACAAAATAACAATAGTTAAAGCATTCTTGCAGGTTTGAGGAAAAAGAAACAAAACTAGGCCATGAGATAGGCCTTAGTATGCCGCAGAGAGTTCTAACATTTCGATTAGTTACAGACATAGTATATAATCGGACAAACTGTTGATTAAGTAAGATACAAAAAAACATAAACTTAAAAGAGACACATTAAGGGTTGTCTGGTTGCCCCACAGGCTGGGTGACAGATTCCTTCGCCATATTTTCGATTGCTCCTGCAGGATTTTCATGGGCTTGGCTTCCCTAGTTCAGCTGCACCAAGCGCTGTAGATCCTCCTGAATACGGTCTACTTTCCCCATAATTTCCTTCAGATTCATTTCATTATCATCTATCCTAGCATCATGGTTGCTAATCTGATAGGATGTATAGCCAACCACATCAACAAGATTTTTTACCTCCTTAGCAGTCTCTCTGCTGTCCATAATTCCTATGGCCACCATTTCGTATAAACGCTGTATGTTCACCTTCAAATCTTCAAGACCAGCATTTTCCCTTACGCGGTCCATTTCCTAAATTTGGGGAAGGCCTTTGTCGGAGCTGTGGCTATGGAGATTAAGACTTGACAACTTATTGAGAACATAAACAGTAGAAACGAAATCCTGTCCACAGCAATGACTGTGACACCAACTTAAAAGAGACAAATTGTTGAAAACAGAGCCGAGAATGGAAGGTTCTTGCTGCAGAGAGTCACAATCCTTTCTATTATGACAAGAGAGAGTGCCTATCGAATTTTCTTTAAAACCAGAGCAGTGACAGCGAAGGGTGGAAATATTACCTTCAGAAAGGAGCTGCCTGAAGGAGGATTCTGTGGTCGCATAAGAAATAGCTGAGCACCAAGTAGAGATCCCAGGAACGTAGAGGTTGGAGCAAAGGCGGTTCAGGAAATTAGCCTGCGCAAGGCCCTCTCTCACGAAACTCCTACGCAGAGACAAGACCTCCCTAGAGATCACCTGTGCAGAATCTCGTTGAGAGAGAATGCTTTCATCGAAACCTGACTGAGCGACGAGCAAGACTTCATTTGGAGAGGCAATGGAGGGGTCATTACAAATAAAGCTATCGAAAGGAGTGAAGGGGCAAATGGAACTTCCAGTCGAAGCCATGGTACGCACCTGGAGATGGCTTGAAGCGTGCCTTCTATGCAAGCATTTAAGCATGGGGGGATGGAAAATAAAGGCTAGGGATTGTGTGGAGAAATGGAGGGAGAGTGGAGGCCACATGTCGCCTGAGCAAACCACAAGAATAACACCATAATCCTATAAAATATTTTTGGAGAGACTTAGGTTAGTAAAATTTTTTAAGGATGGAGGCTTACAATGCATTAGGGAATTGGTTTAGTGCCAATATCTAAATTGTTTATGCGAATATGGCCTTGAGGAAGGGAGGCCCCTATATTAGCCAATGCATCCGCGAGAGCATTGTTTGATCGTAGAATGTGGAAAAATTCAACTATACTCAAGAGGAGGGGGCTGATTCTATTATACAACCTTCTGTAGTTGATGGAGCCTGTGGAATATCCGTTGATCATTTTGTATATGACTTGCCTCGAGTCTCCAAAGACTACGAGCCTGGGGATAGCTATTATGTCTAAGAATTCTAGGCCCTGCAAGAGAGCCATCCACTCAGCTTCATTATTCGTCTTGTGGCCCAACCCCCAAGCGAAGGTTTTTTCTGTTTGTCCTCCGGGATCAAGTAAGATCCCCCCCGCACCTGCCACTCCAGTTTAAATGACTATGTTAATAGTGTGTAAATAATGTAATAAATTGGAGATGGATAATCCCAACTCTTGTTGTTGAGGAAGGAGTGTTTTTATATTAGTATAGATATATTTTAAACCTGAATTTATTAAAGATCGAGAGGGATCCAACTTTTTGAGGTATACATTTTTTTACCATTTGGATCCCTCTACGTACTTAATAGATTTGGGTTTAAAATGGATCTATGTTAGTTTAATTTTTTATTTATTTAAGTCCATATGTAATTTATATTTTTCATTTTTCATTTTTTAATATTTTTTATTTATGTCGGCTAGCATAACATGACTAACCTGATAGATCTCCCCCATACTGGGTTGGAGAGCACCTCGCTTCTCTCGGTGGAACGAGGAATTTGTAGATGATCGGAGGATTGGGGCTGGCTCTTATCTGTTTCTGATGCAATGATGATTTTTTTCCCTTTTTGGTTTTTAGTTTTGTGCAGATTTTGGATGAGACTTTGTCTATAGCTCGCTGTTTGCAGCTTTACTTTGTTGGTTATGTTTTTTATGCCTCTAGTTTATTTTAACTGTTATCTTTTTTATCCACATGTAATAGTTTGGACCATACTGTGTGAGGGCGTGTTTTGTTCATGTAAAGCAACCCATACACTTTTGTAAATCCTAAAAATCTTTTTGTTACCTTTGATTCTCAATGAATAACAAGGAACAACTTTTTCTGCTTGAAAAAAAAATGATCCACGGACCCTCCTAATACGGGATGTGCGATGGTTGACTAGTCTATAGATTGATAAGGTAAATTTACTATAGTTTTTTCTCTTTTGTTCTTGTAAAATAAAATTGTTAATTCCTTAGTTTTGTTGATGGAGATTTAGGAGTTTTCTGAAAGCCTTATCAGATTTCGTTTATGGTAGCCAACTTAGAGTCCACTCAACCTTTCTGGTTCGCTTAGTACCAACCAAGGTCAAAAAAGTGGGAACTCATTTTTATTTCTGATGATTTTTCAATTAGGGGTATATGTTTTTTAATATTCTTTAGGTTTTATGTGAGGTTTTTCCAATTATGTCAAAAAAGAAAAAGAATGCATTTCTTCCTTGTCAGTGGGAGCTTGTCTTTCATCCATGTGGAAAGATATCGGAACAAATCATTGCAAAGGAGGACAAATGTCAAGTGGTGGAGGGTAAAATAGTCACATCGCCAGTTGGCAAAAAAACCTGGACTGGGGAAACAACTACAACTCCAAACCCTAGCCTAGACTTGACAGGAAAAGAGTGGTCAAAAACACATAGACTTTTTGTCTCTGGGGATCGAGGAGTGGAATGAGGGATAGCGGAGTTCTCCATTAAGGACTAGGGTGCACATAATATTACAGGGGAAAGGGCTCGCATTAGAAGGAAAGACAAAGCCGTAAAAGTTAAGCAATATGTAGCGGATTTCACAGTGAGCTGGGATCTAACTTTGGAAAAGGTGGAAGGATTTACTAGAAGAGCTCTGGTCATTTGCATGGAGTATGTAAAAATGAGAAGAGCAGAATTGATAAAGTGGGCGTTTGAGAATTGGAGTCGCTTATAGATTATGGGTCACGTGCGATAGGTCTGCCAAAGGGTTGGTTTTGTTTTATTTTCTTATCAAAAGACCATGCACAACAAATTTTGGATAGATTTTGGGTCATAAAAAATGGTTCCCTGCTATTATGGATACGGAAGGTAAATTTTGACCCAATCAAGCAAAAAGTTGACAAGAGGCACCTCTGAATGCCCCTACCTGGTCTTCCAATTCAGTTTTGGACTAAGGAGATTATCATCAATCTATCAAATCATCTGGGTAAGTACATTTATGTAAACCTGAAAATGTTTCTTTCAGGTGATAGACAATTTGTTAGGGTTTTGGTGGAGTTCAAGATGGATGAAGTTCTACCAAAAAAAGTTAACTTAAGATGGGGGGAATAGGTCTTTAAAAAGAGAATAGACTATAAAGGAATACCCTTTCATTGTTTAGTTTGCAGAAGTACTGGACATTTGCGGGTCATTTGTTCTTGGTCGAAAGGGAATTTTCTAGGGTTTAAGGACTCATCTTGGAAAAAAAAGTCGCTTCTTCAAGACACCTACTTTGATTCACTAGAACTAGATCCAGAGGTTTTCATGGAAGAACATTCTTATGAAGTAAGTCTTCTGACAAATCTCCTGTTCCATACAAAGACTTGAATTCTAAGGAACTACGTTTCATTAAATCAATGGAGAAAGATTTGATAGAAATTTTGAAAACAATTTTCTTGTTATTAATTTGATGGGTAAGGAAATGAAACATGTAGAAGATGGGGTTTTGAATGAGAAAGAAACACTCTTTAATTCCTTAGAAAGATTTAAATATTCTAAGGGTTTGAAGCACAAAGAAGTAAACTTTGATTCCTCATGGTATTTGACTCCCTTGAAGTCTTATGATGGGGATTTTTCACAGATGAATCAGTTTTATGAAAATGGCATGGTATCTTTAAAGGATTTCAAACTAAATGGGAGGAAGATTTTATAAGGGAGTTTGTTGCTTCTCCCCTGGCTACTTATGTTAACAATCCATCTGAATCTCCTTCTAAAAATACCCATAAATTCCATAAGACATAAGAATGTAACCATTCATAGGAAGAATAGGAAGAAGAATGCGAATAAGGGGGACAAGAGTAATGAAATGGAAGATCTGAACATAGAAAGGGATTATATACCCTTGTAAGAAAGAACTAAGATTGAAAAAGTTTCTTCTTCTAACATATATTATGGGGCACTTACAGTAGAAAAGCCTTTGACGATTGTTTCTTAATGTTTTGCATATCCTTCAATCTAAGAGGACTAGGGGGAAGGCCTAAAATTTGATCCCTCGGAAGGTTATAGAGACTAATCTAGCTTATACTTATTTTGTCCAAGAAACTATGGGGAATGTTTTGAAGGCTTGTGAAGTTATTCTGAATATATTGAAGGACTGGGAAGCATGTGCAATATATTCAGAGGGTCTTTCATGTGGTTTGATAGCCATTTGGAATCCCATGATATGTAAGTTGAGTCCTTTCAAAACCAAAGCAGGCATTTTGTTGTGATTTTGCTGGAGGGGAGAATTCAAGGATTTAAAGATACGGTAATATTGCTAAACATTTATCCTATTTTTAGAGATTGCAGAGATTTCTAAGAAATTGTTGAAACCAATGGTGTGCTCGGGCTTCCCAACTTGATAATAGGAGGAGACTTGAATTTTACTATGTATGCTCACGAGGTTTGGGGCACAATGTCTTCAATTGATCCATTAGTTTCCTTATTTTGGGACCTTTTTAGAAGAGATAATCTGATAGACATTCACCCTCCTACGTTAGCACCTACATGGAAGAATAAAAGGTAGGGAGGTGAAGGAGGAGAAAAGATACTTGATAGGTTCTTCATTACAAAGTCTTTGATTAATAAAATAGTTCGTTACAGGTCATTGAACATTTTCTCAAATTTATCAGATCAGTATCTGATAGCCATGCAGGTGGAAGGGGAAGTAGGTTCTTCTGAGTTTCCCTTCAAATTCAAACAAGCTTGGTTAAAGGAAGATTCCTTCTACAGTATGGTTTGAGAGGTATGGCCTTCTTTACAAGTTCAAGATGGGCTAAACGTAATGGATAAAATGGTTCATAAATAAATAAAAAATTGAAAAAAGTGGTGAGAGATTGGATAAAAAGAAAAGGGGAAGAGGATAAAAGAGAGCTACTTCAAATGGAGATGCTTATAAAGTACATTTTATTAAGGAACTTGATTGTCAATTTTCCATAGGAAGACATGGTTTTGATGCCATAACTAGAAATTAAGAAGGACAAACTTCTAAGAAGAGAGGAATAATTTTGGAGGATGAAAAACAAAGTAATCTAGTTTTAGGCAAGTGATAACAAGACTAAATTTTTTCACAAGTACACTTCCTAGAAAAAAACTACCAATACTATTTGGGACATTTATAACCAAGAGGGTGAAATTGTTCATACCCAAAATGATATTCATAAAGAGGTTGTTAATCTCTATAGTACTCTTTATAAAGACCTGAGAAAAAAACAATATTTGGGATCAAATGGAAGTCCTTAAGCATTACCCCTCTTTCTATTGGAGGTTTTGCGGTCAGGGGAAGACTGCTGGAGGATTTACGATCATATGGAAAACAGATCAGAGTGTGCTATGGTCATCATTGATGGCAACATAGTTCCAATCATGATCCAGATGAACATAGGACTCAAAAGAATCCATGGATGATGGCACAAAAGAGTTCCAAGCATGATCTAGATGAGAAAAGGACTTAGAAGAATCCATGGATGGTGCAGAGATCCGACGGTTAGGAATGACTCTGCAAATGGGAGCAAATCCACAAAGTTTGAAATAAGATTTGATGAACAGATCCGATGGACAAGAATGAACTAGCAAAAGAAATCAATAGTCGAGAGCAAATCCAAAAGTTTGAGAATAAGAAAAGTTAGATTTCTGATTTCCAAAGTCTGAAAGCAGAAAGCAGGAGAACAAGAAAGGACTAAAGCTAGAAGTTGGGTCTTCAGATCCGGAAGTGTGGAAGTGCAGAATCCAGAAGTGTGGAATCCATAAGTGGGGAAGTGTGTAATCTGGAAGTGCGGAAGTGTGAAAGTCGGAAAGCAGAAAGAATGGAAGTTGTTTAACAAAATGTTGAAGACCCGAGATCCGCATCTTGCACCAAATCTAAGATCGACGACGGGAAAGGGCGTACACTAAATCAATGACACTGAAAGAGTTTTGCATGCAGAAGTCGAAAAGCAAAAATAATGGAAGCTGTTTAACAAAATGTTGAAGACCCGGGATCCGCATTGTTAGATTTTTATCATTTAAGCAATATGATCTAGGATCTTATTTGAGAGAATAACATGCACAACAATAATCACAAGAGACAAGAGACACAAATATTTTCCTCATGGAAACGATAAAGGATAAAACCCCACAACTTCCTCAGAGATAGAATGAGCACCAATGGCAGCAGTAAAAACCAAAGATAGAAAGATGATCTCCAATAGCTGTTCTCTCTCTCACTTGTGTGAGCACTTCCTCTCTCACTCATGTGCCCCAGTTGAGTGAGTGTGTGTGACAAATAGAGAGTATCACTCTCTATTTATACTAGTTTCTGACTTGACAATTACTTACCAGGGCCGACATCTCTAGGAGATTCTAATAACCCTAGTGCCCCTCAACTATGGGGACTTTGCCCCCTTGATGAACAAGGAGGGTTAACCTCAACTCAATTGTGGGGAATATTTCCTCAACTTACAATGGAGGGTTAACCTCATTGACTTTGCATGACTTTATTATATTAATGACTATCCTGATAGGAACATAGAGGTATAATGAAATACAAATGGTTCCTCTGATAGGAAGATCGGGGTACAATATAAGTGAATACATTCCGAAGTTACAGATACATCAACACTCCCTCTTAACTAGGAAGGTATTCTCTTGACAAAATTTATCAGCACAAGTATTCTTCTCTGGATCATCATCAAAGCTGGATCATCACTGCTTCTACTATCTTGATCAACTGGTGCTATCTCTCAATTCTTCTCGTCATAGGAAGCTCTACAGAGCTACCCTTTTTCATGCTGGTTGTAGGCCTAGCTTCCATGTAGGTCTTCATCTTATTCATCACTTATATCTTACCATTGGAGGAACATGTCCAAGAACCATGTCAAAAAGGACCGCCCAACACTTACATCTAACCATGGGAGGAACACATCCACCACCATGTCAGAAAGGCATGCCTAGCACTCACATCTGACCATGGGAGTAACACATCCACCACCATGTCAGAAAGGCCCAGCACTCACATCTGACCATGGGACGCCCAGCCTGCCACCATGCTAGAATGGCCCAGCACTTACATCTAACCATGGGAGGCACAACCTGCCACCATGTCCGAATGGCTCAACACTTACATCCGACCATGGGAGGAACACATCCAAGAACCATGTCGGAAAGGCCCAGCACTTATATTTGAACATGGGAGGAAGACATCCAAGAACCATGTCAGAAAGGCTCAACACTTATATCTATCCATGTGGGGAACACATCCCGCATCCATGATAGAATGGCTCAACACTTATATCCGACCATGGAAGGAACTAATCCTACCATGTCAGAAGGGCTCTGCACTTAGATCTGACCATGTGGGGAACACATCCTACATCCATGTCAGAAGGGCTCTGCACTTACATCTGACCATGTGGGGAACACATCCCGCATCCATGTCAGAAGGGCTTGCACTTACATTTAACCATGGGAGGAACCAATCCTGCCACCATGTTAGAAGGGCTCAACACTTATATCCGACCATGGGAGACCTAGCCTGCGACCATGTCGGAAGGGCTCACGGACTCATCACTTCCCCTTGGAGGGAACCTTGATCTAGAGAACACCAAGATTCTCCCTGAAGGACTCAAAATTCACTCTGGCCATTTCTAGCATAGAATCATATCAGGGTTGATTACATCCAAGGATAACTTGCGAGCTTCACCAGGACCGGTTACATCTGAGGACAACCTACAGGACCATTCTACGTCTGAGCAACCTACGAGCTTCGCCGAGATTTTATGCTTATACAACCTGTCTCATTGACTATCCTAGAACTCCCTCTTTCGAGAGATCTTGATCTGGATCACATACTAGAGCTTCACTGCTCCTCTCTCGGATGTTCTCAGTGCCATGGAGGACTCCTTCCTGCTAAACCAAGAGATCACACCTGATCTCATACTGAAGCAACACCTTGAAGTGCTCTTCCTATCAATGGCACTTCCTACCCAATATGAATCCACATAACCCTCTAGGTTAATCTTCTGATTCGCTTCATACTTGAGCCCATAATCAACTATACCCTTTAGGTACCTCAGAATATGCTTTGCATCAATCAGGTGAACATGTCTCGATGTGTTCACAACAAAGCAAATATCTGGTCTCGTATTCGCCAGGTACATCAAGGAACAAATTCACTAGTACATGTGATCAATTTTGCCACGGCAAAAACGTGGCAATATCCACGGATAAGCGTGGATATTGCCACGTCTAAGTGTTTTTTTGCCGTGGCAACTTTTTCGACCCCTAATTTTCCGTGGAAAAGTTCCACGGCACGCCGTCGCTGTATCCACGCCTAGCCGTCGCTGTATCCATGCTTGGCCGTCGCTGTATCCACGCCGAGCCGTCGCTATATCCACGGCTGTGAAATTTTTAAAAAAATTGCCGTCGCTATATCCACGGCTATAACTGTTTAAAAAAAAAATAGAAATGCCATAAGACCAATTCCATGTGGAAGTAGGTCATAATCCTTACATAATTAGTATACCCCCCTCACATGCATACATACATCTCGCACATCTTTATCTCATGCTTCATTACAATTTATCTCGCACATCTTCATTACATGCTTCATTACCATGGTTTAAACTTTAAACAGCGACCCATAACCTCAACATGCCCCCTGTACATTAATTTTGGATGCCTCTCAGTTGCAGTAATGATCCTGATCAACCGGCTGAAGAAGGCTTGAAAAGAGTTCAAATCTAAAATATTAGGCCTTACCAGCCTCAAAAGATTGAAGAGCTCTTTAAAATTGTTCTGAAAGAGGGTGCCTGACAATAACACCTGTCTCCTTGTATGTATTTGGGAAAGAGCATGGAGTATGTTGGTGTCAATTGAACCACACCATAACTTGATACGATCCTCGGCAGCAGAGGCCTGCATTTTCATGCATATCAAGAATTAGAATCTTGAACATATAAACAAATACAAGAATTCCATAACTTCATCTCCAGATAGGATATAAGATCATTTCATACCTCTTTATTCCAGTTTGTAAAATATATGATCAATAGGAGAACAAAGGTCTGCAATGCAGTTCCACCAATCATCCCACTCCAAATGCCCTGTTTTCCCATTTCAACATCAAATTTACACTTAGGTGGATGAACAAATTATTGCTTTCACTGGACGCAATGCTTACCAATGAAATCATTTCTTAAGTTTGGAATTGAGAGACAAGAGGAAGCCTACTAGTTTTTTCCTTCTATAATGGTTTTGATTCAGAAAAATCCAAAGTGTTGGAAGCATAACGAACAAAGCAGGAAAATAAAGAACAAAGCATGAAAATCATAGTAAGTTTCTGGAGTAAACTGTGTTAAAAATCAGACTAACTATTTAAGTAAACACTCGACCCATCATGAAAGGATAACTTTTGAACAACCCTTTGATGATTTGTGGATTGTCCACTCGGAAAGTTTGTCTGTTTTGATTTAGTCCAAAAACTCAGTTTACTCCAAAAATTCATCGGTCAATCACTTTGTAAAAACCTACACTCAGCATAAAATACAAAACATGAAACATGGAAATGTTAACATAAAATACAAAACATGAAACATGGGAATGCCTAGTGCACCTTTACTCCAAAGTTGAACTTGTAGCGCAACAGCAGACCAATAGGTACACCAACAACATAATAGCATCCTAAGTTTATGTAGGCTATCAAAGCTTTCCACCCTCCACCAATAGCCACACCTGATACATTTTCAAGAGAAAACATTGTCTTCAAATTCGAAGACATCATACCTTGAAACCAGTAGGGTTCAGTATTAATTGTTTGGTTTAATTTTATATTTTTATACTCAAGCAGGGTGAACTGGAGAGTGCCTTGAGTCACGGGGACCACTATGACTGAAAGGCAGTGATGATTGAAAATTAATAAGCGGACGGTGCAAACCTACCAAGCAAGTAGGCGGTGATAAGCATGGAATTATGTTTAAGTTATGAGATTTTCCAGCTCAAATCAAAATCAGCTATAGTAGAATTGGATGTAAATAATATACAATATGGTACCTGATAGAACTGGTTGTACACTGTTGAGAAGCATTGTTACTGCAAGGAAGATTGCTAATTTAGACACTGCAGCTTGGATCACCCTGCTGTTGGTAAAAAGTACAGAAAATTTGTCCTTCACGAGAAGAAGGATAACCATGCAAATAATGCCAATCAATAGTGATGTTGCAACAACAATTATAACAGAG
>LPNX010496543.1:273814-284618 GCA_001517045.1 Pseudotsuga menziesii | reverse complement strand
TTGTCAAAATGTGGGATGTTAATCTTGGTGTCCATCTTGAAATCAGGTTGGGTGCTAGGCACTGCTATATGCATGGATTCATATTGCATGAGGTTCTGAAACATAATCAATATCATCATGCTATTGGTTAACTTTTTTTGAAAATCTTAGTTCTGTTGAGATTTTGTCTGTAATTTCTTTGGTCATGATTTAGACCATGCTAGTCTTTGCATGGTAGTGTATATCTACAATGTGTTCAGGTGAATATTGTGGGTCTTGTTTATAGGCTAATGCGACTAGCTTTTTTTAATACAAAAAGTTGAAATGACTCAAAGGGATCTTGGAAGAGTCAAGATGTGTCTTTTGCATAGCTATTCCATATTTACCAAGGTTGCTATGTAAATGATGTCTAAAATAAAACAATATTTTATAACACTGGAAAAAAATCACCTAAATGACTATGAAATTGGTTTTTTGGCAGTAGAAGCTCAATCATATTATAAAGGTCCTAATGGCCTTCATACAAAGAGAGGAATAAAATGGGAATATTACGATTACGTAAAATACTAAGCATTAAATTTCACAAAAGTTTTTAGAACTCGTGTTACCCATTTGAGGAATTTTCTCAGTGTGCTAAATCCCTCTAATTGATATTGTATCCAAGTCTAATGTTGGGATTCTATGCTCAATGTTTGATGGGGCTTAGTGTTGTTTTTTGGCTTGCTGAAAGGCTAGGGGAATTGTATGTTATTGATTGTTTATATGGGTTATTGTGAAGATGTTGACATTGAGGGAAAAATGCAACACGGAAATGACACTAAAAATATCAACAGTAGCATAACGAATGTGGATGGTTCAATGGTGGGGTAGTATTGTTGAGTGGGTGAAAGGTAGAAACCTTGACTGTGTGGAGGGGTTGCATGGTCAACCGCACAGTTATGAGGGCCATTTGAGCAACATAGAGGTTTTGGAAGGGCTACAAAAAAATACAAGAGATGTTTAGTTGGTTAGGAACTTAGGACAGCTAGCATTGACTGTAAAAGACATGGAAAAGAATAGATGCTATCACTGCTTCACAGGTGAGGGCAGAATTTGTCTGAAGGTGCAAGCAAATCAGGAAAGAAAACCTGAGAATCAAATGGTTGTATAATGGAGAAACTGGGGATGTCATCTGTATAATGGCCTGCGCTAAGGACCAGGCTGGACCGTCCTTGTTGAAGCTCTCCTAGCATCCAAGTTAAATGGATCCCTGTTGGAAGAGAGACACTAATTTATGTGCTTCTGTATGCTTTCAAATAGAAAACATGTGGCAACAAAATGGAATATTTGCAAGATAGAAATCATCCTATTCTCCCCAAGTTATTTTTCAGGCCAACATCTAATTCACAAATTGTTTTTGACCATTCCAGTCAGTTTAGCTACTTAGTAGTGGGCTCCTCATGTTTGCAGGGTTTTATTGGCACCCAGATCCCTAGGATGACAAAATGTGAAAGTTCTCTAACACTATTGGTATTGATGTTGATATGCCTAAAATTCTGTAACACTGTCAGAGTTGATAATTATGTTGATATTCATGAATCTTCTTTGTCAGGTACAGAAGCAAATGATAGTGCAATGCAATAGTAACTTGGCATTCCTTGTAATTTCCTTCTGATACTTCAACAGTCTCTTTTTCCTTTATAAATGAGTTTCCTTGTGTTCCTCATCTTATCCTAAACTAGCAAGTTAACTCACCAAATCCTTTATTTTCCTACTCCACTCCAGCTCAAGCTCCTCCCTCTTAGAGTTACCATTTTCCATCAATTCCTCTATAGTTCTTATTCTACCATACTCTACTCTTGAATCTATATCATCCCATCACACATTTCATGATTTTGGGTCTCTATCGCCCTCCATATTTAAATGAGATGACAAATAGTTCTATCTGAAAATAGATCAAGCCCAAAAAGCATTTCCGAAACTTGGCCCAGCTATGGATTCCATCCACAAATGGCTTCAAAAGCCGAGTTTTAGAGCAATTTTCAAAATTTCTCTTTTCCTTAGCTATCTATCTTTTTTTTAACAAGCAACATCTCATCCAACTTGAAGCTCTTTTCCTTAGCTATCTATCTATTTTCACCGCTGCCAAGAACACATCCAAACTTGAAAGAGCTTACTTCCCAGAATTGATTTAGGGTAATTTTATGACTGTTTAGTGCTGCTTCCATCCACAAATGGCTTCAAAAGCTGAGTTTTATAGCAATTTTCAACCTAGTACTCATTCTCAGCCAAGAAAATTAACCCAGGTTGCCTCTTTTGTGCCCAAGTCACCCCAGGGCTTTCCTGGAAGATCTAGGTGGAAATCCTTTGCAAAACAAGGGGTCAGTCTTGTATATGTTTATGTTCTCCTTGGGTTATTTTTCCTTATTATCTCCTATAGTAGCAAGTTGTGACATGGTAATTGTCAATTTGTAATACATTTAATCACTCCCTGGGGGGACTGACACTGCAACCAATATGGAATGTAAAATGAGATTCAATCTCCTTAACAAACTCCATAGCCTCTTTGTAACATATCATGACAGTCAAAGTCTTTAGATCTCAGACAGGCACCCAAATATCTAAATAAATAAGCAAGCAAGATAGAGCATGCAGTGAGTGATATCTAAGTGGTTAGTATCCTTCACTATTAAAAAAATCTCTTATCTGTTACATGCATCGTAGGTTATCCCCTTCCACAGTCATTGACTGACACAAATTAGAAAAATAGGAAACCTGACTACAGTATTTTCCTTTTTTGCTTGAAAAACTAGTTACCCTAGTTAGAACTATGACCTGTACTTGCAAGGATTGCAAGTATGACCCTAGGACAATCAATGACATGGCCCAGAAAACCTTGAAACTTCCATCAACCTAATACCCTGTAAAACCCTCTGGTTGGATTTCTGCTCTTCCCTCTATTACCATTCTATCACTCATCATCCCAAGCCCAGAAAGGTAATAAGATACAATGGCTGACAATAAGAAGTCAATTGAGAAATGCCCAAGGCATTCTCCTAGGGGCAGAGTGATGGCACTGACCACAGCTCATGAATTTGAAGATGTTGCTGAAAACCCTAATTAGTTTGTAACCTCCATTAATCAATGGATTGTTGTGAGATATTCTAGAGATATATCTTAAACTTTAGATAATCCTCTGTCAAACTTAGGCATTAGTAATTGATCTTCCATCCAGAAAATCCACTCGCAGAAGAAGACTGCAATGCTGGCGTGGGAAGCTGTCAATTGGGAAGAGTTGCTTCTAAGATGAGATTCATGAACTACTTGAACCTTTGGAGTTGGCAGTCCCTGTAACACAGACGCAACAGGAATATTCTTCCAAATTTTGTACTGGGACTCTGCAACATGACTTGTTTTTGTGGAAAGTGACAACCCATTTGATAGATTTTGTGGATATTCCTCCCAAAGTACTGTTGATGGTGAGCCCAACATTCATAACAGATCCCACATAGGAGAAACATTGTATATCTTTAATGATAAGTAGTCCCCTGCTACTGAGGCAGGACCACCTTGCTTCCACTGGTGTACTAATATGTGCACTACACAATTTTTTCATACAAGTATTATAAAGAGTCATTGTACATTGGCTGCAAAGCAGCTCATTCTTCTTGTAAGATTGTTTCACAATTAATTCCAGTAGAGTAATGAGTTTACTTGTCTACATGTATGATTTCTTGATTTCTTATTTAACTTGCATTATTGTTTGCCAAATCTGGTATCATATCTTGACTAGGATTATTAACTAGATAACTGAGGTAATAACTGACTTCAGGAGCATGGCCAATGGTATAAAGAATAACCTTACTTTCTAACTAGCTCAGATAAAACCCAAACTTTATCTCAGGTGCCCAAAAGAACCGAGAGTAGATCACTGCTCAGTGGACCTTTTATGTTTTACTTTTTATTCTTTTAACTGAAAGATAAAGAAATGAAAGAGTGAAGAAATGAATTTTAATCACTCGTATATTGTTGCACTCAATAATGTTTAACATATTTAACACCTGGATTTGAAAGGTTGATTTAAACTAGTTTTCAGAGTGCCATTTTTTTTTCATGACAAAGCCTCTCCATTCAATTATCATTAAACCTTCTTCAATGTTCGGTGTGGTTGTCTTGCTTATTAAAAGTAGTGTTAGAAAAACCAGCACTTCTGATTTTGTAGCGAGGTGTCTCACTTATTTTCTCAGGTCCTCTTTGTGATTTATTCCATTATGTGGAAGAGGAAGTGTTCTAAAATAAACTCTCTTTTCTTAGGTCCTCTTAGTGAATTATTCCATTCTGTGGAAGAGGAAGTGTCCTCAAATAAATAAATAAAACCCTCTTGTAGATCTAGCTGTCCTTATCAGTTTCATATTACATTTTATTTAAATTGATAATCATAATCACAAGAATTTTCTGTACATTGTTATTTTTGGAAAATTGAATCCAAATATGTAGTAGACATGACACAGCCGACTGTGTACACAGTCTGTCCTCTGTAAAATTTAACCTTTAACCTTTCACAAAAGGTTCCCATGTGCCTGCAAGATATGGACAATCAACACATAGATACACCTAGATATAGACATATGTCTGTATCAAAATGCAGTGCAGTTTTAATCAACTAATCATATGTGGCTAGAAAGTGATGCATTGTTTGTGTAGATGGAAAGTCCTGCATCATTTCGAAAATGTCATATGGTGAGCATTCAATCTGCTTGATGGCACCCTAAGTAATCCAACCAAGGTTCAGAGCCTTGTCCATTTGTTACCCAAAATACATGGACGTAAGTATGAACCCAAGACAAGATACCTCCTTTAGTTCTCAATAATCCTTTAGCTCCAATTGAGGATAGTGGAGTATGCATCAATGTAGTTCCTCCCTCGACTAAGCTGTTTTTCTGTTATGCATAATTACCATGCTCAGACTTGGAAAGGTAGGTAACTTTCCATACTTAGCATACTTGCACTTGGCTTACTGAGCATAATAACAAAAAAACTATTTTAATGTAGGAGTTGTGACTCTCTCTCAACTATTCCTTTAGTGACCATGGTTTTGGAGACACATCAATGTTCTTCCCAGGTTGACCTGCAGATACAAAGAAATTTAGAGATATTAGATGCCACTCTTCACTTGTACTACAAGGAAGACATCAATAATGGGGAGCAAACATCCTGCCTATCGACTGAGAAGAAGCTTACCTCTAGTGGAAGATTTACAATGAAGCACCACTTACCAGAAAAGGAAAAGAACAAAACTGTATTAAACACAATTCAACCAGATGAGGATAAGTTATGAGGATAAGCTAGGAATCAAACCCTCAGGCCTGGGCATTTTATTTAACATAAAAAAAATCATGTTGAGAGTATATCTAGAATGATATTTTCCAGCTGTGATAGCTCCCCTGTATGGCCAAAATGAACATTATGGCGCAGAATTCTGCTAAAACTTATGAAGTATTCAATTTCAAGCAACTTGTCTCTGCCCAATTCAGGACTCCATGGCAAAGCACCAGCTTCCTTAACATCAATATCTGATAGAGTGATCCAGCCAAGTACAAAACAATATCTTTCAAGTATAAGCTCGTGCACTTGGGAAGCTTCCCCATTCTTCCACACTTCCAAAATGCGACAAACAACAGAATAGAGATCAGACCAATTTAAACCTATATCTTGAAGAATTTTGTGTTCTACAATACCCCAGTTATGAACCCCACTAACATCAATCAGTTGCTGAAAGAGATCAGCCATTCCATGCTCTTCTGTGACTCCCTCATTCACAGTAACTCAACCTTAATAGGTCTATGGACCTTTCCCAGCCTCCCTGTTTTGTTCGGGGCATGAGGCAGGGGCTTGGGATTCTTTGCCTCTGCCCCTACTTCTTTAACCTACCCTTTTGACTCCCATGCATGTTTTCTGTTCTTCAGAAAATGTCTGAGGACCTTCCGCTGTGAAACTCTTGGTAGATTGATACATGAACTAGATGGTTCTGACAGGAGACAAGGGAGATAACCCATAAATGCCTTGATTCAATTGAATTATAGCCAAACATGGACAGTCTTTCCCTACCTTCCAACATGGTTACAGTTGTTACGCTGCAGACAACATTGCTCCCTTGAATGATGGACACTTCCCTTCATAATGATTTCCCCTCCTTGGGATGTCTTGATACAATCTGAGCATTTAAATTGTTTTGAAATACAAAACTCTACTACCTCTAATCATCATTAACAGGTGGCAGTAAATGGTTTAAATCACCATTATGGCACTGTTCAGCTACTTTCAAATCCTCTCTGACTTGGCTCCCAATCTCTTTGCCGGCATGGTTGTTTGTCACCAAATCCCAGCTTCCCTTAATGGTGGTTTATAGCCTGTGGCCAACAGTACCCAATTTCAAGCACAATTTTAGTCGTGAGCCAATATTTGTTCAACCTTCATTTTCTTGGCATTAAGGTAATGGGTAGGTTCATGATGCCTCTTCAAAATTTTGTTTGTAATATGCTGCACTTTTAATTAGACATCAAATTTTTTGTTTAACAACAGTTCTTTAGTGTCTTTCCTCAAGTTTGTTTTTGAAGTTGGACATGGTTTCTGTAGAGCTGTTAATTGGATTGATTTAATTGATACTTGACTTGCACCTACAATCTGGATCAAAATCCTGTAGACTGGGATTCTAGATTAAACTCACATTGTGCCTAAGAATACAAGTGAATGCAAACACCGAAAAATGTAGTGTCAACAGAGATATAGTGAATAAAATATGTTGTGACAAATGCAACCTATATTAAGTTACGGGTCATGGAATTTTGAAATAGTCTGCCAAAATATTTGGCATCCTGCTTCCTCATAATAAACTAGACTTTACAAGTGAATTTGGATATTTAATATATCACAATAAAAAAGAGTAATGAATGTCAGAAACGCTTTGATGTGGCATTGTTCCAAGAGAATTCTAGTCAGAAATCCAGTGAAATGGTCTCTTGGAAATTTTTGAGCAAAATAATGAAAACATGGAAATCAAGGTGTTTGACCTATTGAGATCATGTTGATGAACTATGTATGTTGAATGTTTATAGTATATACCTCCTAGCATATTTAGGTGTTGTGGTAGCTCTATGGGAATTGTCCAGATGAAAGTTAGGAAACTGGTACAAAGAACATTATGGGTACATATGACTTGTCACTTCTGTAAAAGCCCAATTAAATTGTGACAAATTTTCTGTAAAAGCCAAAAATTCCAAAGTACAACAATGCATATGATGTAATTATCAAACCAGATTTTAATGACAGACTGCTTTGAAAGGATACACTGTGCAATGCAAACAGTACATGTAATAGAATCTAAATCAACTGTTTTACGGGCCTAGATATTTTGTGGAACACATACTACAATTCATTCAAACACACCAGATTTAAGGGGCGTTTGGCACTAGCTTCAGCCACTTTGTTCAGGAAGTTAAAGTTAAGATAAATTACTTTATAATTTTGTTTCCCTTACCATAGAAAACTCTATACTCAGTACTGTTCAGTATGATAAATCGAAGTTATTTTCTGAAACTTGTTGAAGTTACCTCATGGGGTACTTTAAGAAAACATGTAGCAGATGTTGAAACTAAAAACACATTTCTTAAAGAACTTGGGATATTGACATACAATGAAAATTTAAAGAAAATTTAGCTAGTGGGAAAAATGCTTAATGAAAAGCTTAAATTGGCAATTTTTATTATTCAAGGTTTATATCTTTCCTTAATTGGCCAACTAAAAATAAAAACATAATGTTGTAACCTTCTTTGACTTGTCATAACCTGCTTGAAGCAGCAAATTTAGTGAAAACAGTGCATCATCTTTGCATTCTTTTCCATCAAGAACAAAAAGCACAGCTTTTCGCAGTGCCCCGACATGCATGCTCAAAAGGGATGTCAATATTTTCAGCAAAACGCTTGATTGCCCATCCTTCAATACACAAAAAACTAACTGCTCACAAAGTGTGAGTAATGAAGTATCTTTAGATGTCTGCTCTATCCAAAATGTGTCCTCTCTTGAAACTGGGATCTTTCTCAGAGACACTTTCCTCAGACCTGCCTGGAGCAATGATAAAATTAAAGACAGCCATGCACTATGCCTTAAGAATAACCAACCCCTTTCCTTCACACTTGGCTCAGCAAAAAACTTTGTGAAGCTGAGAGTTTGACTTGGACTTGGCAAAGCCTTGGGAAAAAATCTGATAATACAATTTTATGTAAATACGCAGTGCATACTTGCTGGTCTGAGTTCAACCCATGGGTGAGACTCGTTGGAAACAAGTGTGACTTGCCAACAAGTCATTTTGTATTGCTTTATGTGCCAAGCATAGTTGGTGATCAATAAGCACCACGCTACAGAGCATTTACTGCAGCTTTGGGAAGTATATGTATTATGCACCCTTAGATCTCTGAGCATAGAGATTTACTGGCACATATACTGCTTGGAGCTGGTATGCGCTCTGCAGTTTGGTGCATAATGTTTGCCAACCGAGTCTGAATTGCAAGTTCTTGCTGAGTCAGACTTATGACTGATCAGTCAGGCCAGTGAACTTGATTCACCAGTGAGTCAGTTTGACTCATTTGTTGTGCAGATTCGAGTTTGACTTTCAAGTGGGAGTCAAACTCAATAAATTTTGTAACAATGGCCATATATTATAAACATCATTCTTCCCACTTGAAGATTGCGCAAAGTTTGAGGGATGTTTCATAAGTTGAAGTCAGGGAGCAGAAAGCTGAGCTTTCTCTTGTGGCAGCTAGATCTGGAGGTAGTATACATGATCTTTCAAATAAGTGGGAAGAAGTGGATATTGATGAAAATGCAGAGTGCATTGAGTTTATAAGGGCGTCCTCTGTGTCAGCTCTAATTGGCACATTAGTTAGCATTCTAGGTGCTTTGGTTCAAGCAAATAGAATTGAAGGGATTTTAATCAAGGATGGTATAATATTTATTAGTTGTGCTTTATTTGGGGTGAGGGTGATTCCATGAAGATGGGTAACACTTTTTGGCCAAATTTGGCGATGAAAACCTGATTTTTTACTCATGTTCTAGATAGAAGCCCTCAAAACGCATATATGCCATGTGAATTTTGACTTGCAGTTAAAAAACAAATTGTAGAATATTATGTTGGCTTCATAGTGATATTTTTTTTTAAATATTCCGATGTCATTTAATGTGTGAATTTTTGCATTTAATGAACTATGTGACCTTAAAAATTTGAAGAAGCTAACAAGTGGCTCGTGTCCACGTAGAGTAATTCAATCTTGCATTAATAATTTAAAAAAAATAAATATATGAGCATGATCTACCTAAAATGGAGTGTGATGTGCATATTTTTTTGTTAATTTTTTTCGCATTATACAATTATTTATTATTTTTTGAAAGTGACCACATTCGATTTCAGCATCGTTTTAAACACATATTTGTCCACGTAAAGGAATTTTTTCTATTTTTTCAAAAATTGAAAAACCAAAGATTCCATTTTGAAGAGGACACGTCGATATGTGATGTGTGCATTTTTAAGAAGTTTTGGCTGTGTATTTTTAACTCTACATATTTTTCTTTGAGTTGCTTCGAAGTTGCAGTGTGGTTTTCTAAGTATAAGTTTTAGAAGTAATTAAAAAATAAATATCGTATGAATGCCAAAATGCATGTATGATACCTCAATGGATAGAAGATTCGTTGGTGAATTTATCGGTATCAACTCCGCTCAGTTATGTGCTAGGAATGGCAGGGTTTACACCTCTGCAAGGCACAGGAAATTTTCCATTTGCTTGAATGTGGGCTAAGTCTGTTTTTTTAAGCCCTCAACCGAGGTATTTAAATACCTCGGTCGAGGTATTAACAAGACCTCGACCGAGGGTTTGTAAAGCCCTATACCGAGGGTTTAACAAACCCTCGGTTGAGGTCCTGTTAATACCTCGACCGAGATATTAGCTCAGTCGAGGTCCTAGTCATGTAATATCCTATTTAAAGAGAGCAACCTTAAGACAAAAGCATAGGTGGTCATTACATTTTTTGAGAGTTGATGTCTGAAATGAAAAGAAGGGTCATTTATCTATATTTGTAGAAATGGGTCTTGGAGTCTTAGGAGTCATAGATATGATTGATCAAATCTATGACTCCTATGACTCCTCGACCCATATCTACAGATCTACACATAAAATTTAGAGGAAGCAAAAGTAGTAATGTTTTTACATGTTTCTTCTTCAAGGTATGGGTGAATTCGTGGACCTGGGTAACTCCAGTCTCCGAGCCGTCACGTTAGTGGCTTTATATGCATGTCGTAGCTGTTTTGCAGGATCCATGTCAATGTCAATGTCAATGACAGTGATTATTGTTACTTGTCATTGACATTGACATTGACATGGAGCCTGCGAAATAGCTACGACATGCATAGAAAGCCACTAACGCGACAGCTCGGAGACTGGATTTACATAAAGCTCAATTATAATGAATATATTTTGCAACTTGTATCCACTTGAACACATAGTCTATGAAACTTGTATCCACTATTATTTCAAATAAACATACTAATTAGTGTAATAAGATCTAGAAAAATATACATATTCTGACAGGTTTGGTGCAGTTGTCTATGCTTGTATAGATTGTGAGTTGGTAGCAATTTGTGATTTTAGAGGTTTTATTTGTGCTAACAAATAACTTATCTTCTTCTCTTTATATTCTACTAGACCTTGGAACTTTACCATAGTTGCTAGCAGTTCTTCTTTTTCTTGTTCAACATTCTTTATCTCAACTATATGAACTAGATATAAATTTGAAAATT
>LPNX010496543.1:150651-269659 GCA_001517045.1 Pseudotsuga menziesii | reverse complement strand
TGTCTTCCATACATCATTTTTCTCGATTAGGACTGGTGGTATCTTGACTTTAGATCAATCTTGCTGAAGAAATCGACATCATTAAGTTGAATAAGGAGATATCTAATTCGATAGATTAGGTATTAAAATTCTTAACGATGATTTTGTTTAGTTCTCTATAATCAATGCAAATTCATGTAATAAAAAAGTCACCATGTCCCATTATTTTTCTACATCAACATAATTGGGCTCCCACAAGGCGAGGATCTTGGTTGAATGTGTCCCTTTCGGATGAGATCTTGAATCTGACATTTTATTTCCTCTTTCTCCAAAACAGAGAATATGTATATGGATCATTAAGGAAGGGAGCATCACGTATAAAACCTAATTAAGTGTTTTACTTGATAATTGCACAATGACACCTCTTTAGGTGAGGAAAATATATCTATATATTCCTCTACAATATTTTCCACCGGCTTCTATTGTGTAGATAGACCTAGGATCGATACTATGGTAGTATTAATGACCTTTTGTACACCTTATGATCAATACTATGGTAGTATTAATGACCTTTTGTACACCTTATGATCAATACTATGGTAGTATTAATGACCTTTTGTACACCTTATGATCAAACTATGAAGAAGAAAGTTTTCCAATTCTATGAGATTACTTTCTGACACTACTTTGTTGATATCAAGGATATTGTAGTAGTACAAACTACCTTGTTGGGACCCTATAAAGTTTTCTCCTCAAAGTAACAATTACACTATACTACCTGGACTCATTAAAATCATGAAGTTTCCAAATATAGGGTTTTCATAAAAGAACATCACAACTTCAAGTGGGGAAACATCACACAATTCCTCACGTCTGAAGGGATTGATGTTATAGGATAGGTGAAATGAGAAATAATTATCGCTAGTTGTGGACCACTAGGGGAGCATCATTTTCCTTCTTTCCATTTAAGATAAGATAGATAAGATACGATAATTTTATTAATGTCCAGTGAAGGATCACAAAGATAGGTTAATATTACTAAAAGATATGTATCTAATGTGAATTGAATGTGGGAGTGTGAAGTCCGCTCTAGAGGAATTTAAAACAAACTTTTCAAATATTCTTGAAGGATGATTTCATTAATGGTTTCATATGTGATTGTTCTTTAATCATTCATGGTTGCATATAATTCTTGGGTTATTTTGTACTTGTTGTGAATCTTGGAATCATCATATTTGGAAGAGCCCTCCTAAATTTTTTGTCTTATTGAGTTAGATCCACATGGTTGTTAGAGCATGTTTATAACAATTTAGGTAGGCCTTCTTTCATACAAGTTTGAATATCCTTGATCGTTTATCTTCTCTCAAGTCCCTGGTACAAAATGAAATGGAGCCATTTATTGAGTAGTGGGATGCAAACTGCAAGCAGTGAAAACTTTTCAAATATTGAAAATAGCGAACCACAAAAGAGATTTGGAGAGAGTTTTATGGAGATCAAGGCAAATTTTTTTGTGGAGAGTTCTATTTTCAATATTTAAAAGCTTTCACTGCTTGTAGTTGCATCCCACTACTCAAAAATGGCTCCATTTCGTTTTGTACCAGGGACTTCAGGGAGTGTCATTAATGTTTGAAGGCAAAGTTTTTTGTGGAGAGTTCTATTTTCAGGTTTTCATGAGTTGTTGGAGGATTCACCAAAGTATAATGAATATATTTTGCAGTCTTTGATAATTTAGTGATTCCTCAACTAAATACAATTGAGTTATGTAATGATCATGTTCATTTAAAAAAGGGGTCCGCGGCCTCTATTTATAATTTTTTTGACAGAGGCACCTTAGTCGAGGTATGTACCTCGACCAAGTTAATACCTCGGTCGAGGGCTTGATAAAACCTCGATCGAGGTATTAATAGCTCGGTCGAGGATTTAACAAGACCTCGACCGAGGTGCATTTTTTTGTTTTTTCCCAAATGCGCTTGCCAAAAAGTGTTACCCAGGTCCGCGGATTCACCCGTGACCTATCATTATACAGTGAGGCAAAACTTTAAGAACATTAGGTTGAAATCTAGAGTTGTAGCTCTTGTAATAGGTAATAAACTACAATACATTGTAGCTTTAAAAATATTGAAGAACTTTATGTATTTATTTCATGGGGATTCTCTAAGTTATGTTGGGAATTAATCTAGAAATTTATTTTTTCCAAACACAGGTCTTAGTCAATTCGAGACGCAGCTCCCTGCTTTGATGTGAATATTATATTGTCACATGCTCTTGACACGGGCTTTATGCTCATTGAAAGCATTTCTATTTTTATTGCCATGGCTATTGGTTTCGATTATTGCATGAAGTTGGATCTGTTGAAACCTTTCCCTTTAGAAAAGGGTATGCTTATGTGAGAAGTACTAGCGTTATTGTAAAAAAATTCCCATAACAGGCCCAGGTGTTGTTTGCACGTATTGACAGGAAACACTTGTAAAAGTAACAAAGGTTTGCATGTGGGTCTTGTTTATAGGCTAATGCAACTAGCTTTTTTTAATACAAAAAGTTGAAATGACTCAAAGGGAGCTTGGAAGAGTCAAGATGTGTCTTTTGCATAGCTATTCCATATTTACCAAGGTTGCTCTGTAAATGATGTCTAAACTAAAACAATATTTTAGAACACTGGACAAAAATCACCTAAATGACTATGAAATCGGTATGTATGCTCACGATTTTTTAATAATATTCTAGTCCTAGGTTCTTACAGTGTCATAATTTAATATTTGTAAAATGTGACTTTTATGTAATAAGGGCCTTATTTATTTTATTAGGGGTTTCCTGCCCTTCTATACAATTAGTCAGTTTATGGGAGTAGTCTTCCTTCATTGCTGTTGTTTTTGTCTTTGGCTCTTTATTTCTGTTACTCTTAGTTTTCTGTTTCAGTTACACTAATGGTAGCAATAGTAGTTCCATTTTGGGTACGGAAAAATTGCAGTGTTTTAGAAAATTAGAAGTGCTAGGTTGTGGAGATACTACATACAGTATACGTTCAATATTCATCCAGTGTTTCCTCACATTTTCTCGTTGTTTTTCATGTTCATACATAACGTCGTTACACATATATGCTTTTTACTGGGTGTCTTTATTATTACTGTTTGTCTAGTTGTTTCTGTTTCTTTCTATTTACCCAATTTTTTTTGCTACATTGCTTAGTATGTTGTGCTAATGTTATTGTTTTATCCACATTCTAGAATTTTCATGGTACTTTTAATTTTTTTTATATGCAACGTACTAGGAGAGATCATGAAATTCAAGGTACATTGACAAAATTGTGCTCTCAGGACTGCTATTTATGATTCAGCCATGGGTGCTTGCCTTCATACTTTATATACCATATGTCCCAAACACATTGTTGAATGTACAGCTAAAGAGTTTCTAAGTGTGTTTGCTCAGACTTTTCAGAATACAAGCAGCCAGGGACTGAAGGTAAGCTGTGTCTCAGCCATGATTTAGAACTCCTATATAGATCTTTTTGCCTGAAAGTTGAATAAGCATTTTATCTTCATGTTCTTGTCTCAGGTGGCCATGTGCAGTGCTTATGTTCGGATAGTTAATACATGTCCACCACATATCTGGAACTTAGACATGCTTGTTGACCTTTTGCACTACCCTAAACCTTGTTTCCAGCTTGTGAATTGTATTCAAGTCATTGTGGAAATATTGGGTCCTCAGGCTATAGGAGGTCAAGTTGAAAGAAATGGTGCCAAAGAAGCCGAGCCATCCTTGAGTGACTTGGTAGCAGAAAGGGTCTCTTCTGTCAGGAAGAAAAGGGTCAGCAAAGATGGTATAAATATACAGATCAAACATCTAAAGACATTTGATGAAGGATTCTTGAGAATGGACAGAGACACACATGTTATGGCTTGGCCTTCAAGTGGGTCAGACATAAATTTGAATGAACAGACTGCAGAACATAGCTCCAAATATGATTTGTTACAAGAGAGAGAATCATATGCAGCTTATTTTCATGAACTGGTTCTGAAGGTTGTCAATTCCTTAAATCCAAACAATGTTTATTCAGATTCAATGAAAGAACATGCCTTAACTGCTCTGAGTATGCTCTGCCAAGTATTTTATAAATATCCAAAGAGCTTATGTTATATTCACATAACCAAAAGGTTCTTTTTTTTAGACTCAAATGTCTTTCATAGGTTGTGGTTTGTTTGTAACTTTGTATAACAGTCAATTTTCTTTTCATTTTGCTTTCTAGTTTTACTTTTCTATTTCTGATTCCAGGGCCAGGAAGGAACTCTTACAATATTTTAGCTATCCATATATCTGGATGCAGTGGATAGGATATTGCTTTTACAAAGTAAGTTTTAAAGTGAAAATAGTTTGGTGGTTCCAAATTTAAGATCAAACAAGAAATCATGGCCTACCTATGAAGTTGTTTATTTTTTCAAATTGATTCTCCTGAATGGTTTTTTGATTTGTTGCAGATGTAAAGTTACAAGTCTTATTATGTTAATAATTTGAATTAGTATGTACTGAATGTAGGTTTTCTTCCTGGAGAAATGAGGCTTATAACCAATATATGTGCTGATCCAAGCAGCAGAGAACAATTTGTGAACACAGAAACCCTTTTTTCAATTTTAAAACTTCCATGGTTGTTTCTTAATATTGAAAGCCAATTTGATATCATCAGGAAGACAAAGTGAAAATTTATCAGTATGTTGTCTAAGATAGGGATCAAAGCAATGAGTGAAAACATTCTCGAGGTTTTGGACCTAGCATTGCAAGATCAGAGTGCTGATGTCCGAGCTAAAGCTGTTGCATCTATGCCTATTCTTGCATTCAATCCTAGCTATGATATTATTACAGCCATGTGTAAAATATTGGAGTAGGTGCTGCTTAAAATACAGTTAGGCATTATTAACCTCAATCCAACTTTCGTACTTATCAGTTATTGATACTGGCTTTCTGATATTTCAGGGTCTTGGTTCAAGACAAATCTGACAAATTTCGTGAAGTTGTATCTAATGATATTGGATACATCGCATGTATCTCCGCTACTCTTTTAGAAAACAATTATGTAACCAAGCAGCTTTCAATTTGCAGGTATTTAAAAAAAAAAAACTTCACTACCATCGCTTAAGCGACGGTAATATATGTCGCTTAACCGATGCTTAGCCTTTATTTCCATCGCTTAACCGACTGTTCTCCATGTCGCTTAACCGAAGCATAATATTTATCTCCGTCGGTTAACCGACGGTTCGACATGTCGCTTAACCGATGCATAATCCTTATCTCCGTCGCTTCATCGACAGTTATTCATGTCGCTTAACCGACGCTTTACATTTAACCGACGATAAACTGCGGTGTCGCTTAACCGACAGATTAAAAAGATGTCGGATAACCGACACAAAGCCACTGACGCTTTAAAAAAATTCACAGTGTCGTACATGCGACAGAGAAGTGTCGAAAATCCGACAATACGGCCGTCGGATTTTTGGTCGAAATGTAGTAGTGTGGTTAATGTAATAAGCTGTATTTTTAATTATAGATGTGAGTTGGGCTTGTATTCCCATAGGATTCGATTCCTGTTTCCATTGTAATTATTTGGAACGATGTAGAGATTTTGATATGGTTTATTAAAATGGAAAAGATTCTTGTGTATGCTCTTATCTAGTGTTTAATGGGTTATATGGTATGACTTTCAGAGTTATGTAATTTGGTTACGATTTATGTGTATATGTTTTGGTTGTTTTTATAGAGGCCTAGGACTTGGGTTTGTGAACCCACGGGGGTTGATACCGTGAACTCTATTTAAAATTTCAGATTTCTTTAATTTGTTTTTAAATGTTTTACTTGGTTAATTTATAATTAATAGTTATGAGTGAATTAGTGTAGGAACAGAGATGAAATCTTGGACCAAAATAATGGTCACGATACCTCTTGTTTATTTATTTATGATGACGTTTATTTGATGGAATGATTTAGTAGTTAACAGGTATTGATAGTGCAGACCTCGAAAGGTCTTAATGGTTTATTTATCTTAGATTTTAATGTAGAATACTTATAGATAGTGTTTGTATTTATTTATGTTTGATGTCTATATATGTTTATTTATATACATAGTAGTTCGGTTTGTAGATAGTACCTTAGGTTATCTAGATTGTAAGTTATATACATATATGTATTTAAAAATTATTTCTAATATTAATCTGTTTAAATATGCAACATGTCTCTACTGACAAATGGAATATGTCAGTAGAGTATATGAAGATTAAATGAACAATAATAATAAGTCTTAAATTACCTAGTTGGTACATAACCCAGTTTTATCAATAATACTAGTACGGAATTAAACTAGGGTGTAGAACCCTTGATGAACATTAGTAAATAAATTGAACTTGTAGAAATAAACCAATAATTAAACCCTGGATAACTTGCTATAAGAAATCACTTAGAGCCTAGGGTTAATACTTTAATATGCAAACCCTGTAAATTGAAGCTTTGTTAATGGCTGAACTTGCACAATCAAATAACTAGCATTAACAATTCAAGACATATTTGACCTGTATTTTTTGATGACCAAATCTCTTGGGAACTACCACGATCCACCCAACCATGACCCAGAATCGTTCCTAGATTAAATCTATATCCCCCCGAGCTGGACTCCAGCATGCAAGTAGCTTAGAGCTCCTAAGGTAGGGTTTCCTATCTGGTATATTAGATCTGGATCAATTATTCTTTTTCCTTCTAGTAAAATGTTCTCCAAGAATTACTTAAGAGAAAAACATGCAGAAAATGACTCCTCTAATGATAGATCAAAACCCCAATCCTTTCCTTGGCTTGAGTAATTATAGCACGAGGGCTTCACTTGTTGACCAATATCCTATCACGTTAGTTCATATTGTGGGTTTTAAAATTATAAAAAATCGAACCAATATATTGCGGGTATTGGGGGGATGAGGGGTTTAAGGTGGGGGTGACTAGGGTGGTTTATAAGGATTGAGGTATAAAAAGGGGTGGGGAGGAGGTTTTAAGTATTGGGAGGGGGTTTCAACAAAAAGAGTTTGGGTCAATATCTCTTGAAATTAAGGGTATTCTTTAGTATCCCATGATCGCACGTGCTATGTAAGAGGTTCACTAAGTGAAGTCCCTGTGCATTATAGATAAACTTTTCAATCAAAGGGACAGTTAAATCAAGAAACCTTGGTTTCTTGATTTAACCGTTTTCAATTACTTTGGTTAATTATTAATATTTTAACTTAGGAACTTTCTACTAGTTTATAATTAGACTTTTTAGGTTTTGGACTATATATTATTTATATATAATAAATAATAATTGGATGAAGCTTTTCTTTATCTTTCATCATTAATATTATAATTATATTCAACTCTTTATACATACCATGTATAAAGTAGATGATAATATAATACTTGTTAGCATTTTTCTTTGGGCATCATACACCATGATCCCTATACTTAATGACACTTCTTCATTAAGGTCAAGTAGGTAGATGGTTTAGGTCTACTAGGCTATGAAACTCGAAACATCCTTGCATGTTGGATTTCCCTCGTATAATGTGGTAGTTCTCTAGTACTTTGATGAGAATACAAAAATTTGAAATTTTATTTAATCACTTATAAAAAAGTATGGTGAGATCAATATTTTTCTCAAGTCGTTTTCACTCGGAATTTTATTAAATTCTTTTCAGTAACCCCTAGAGCTTACGAGATCCCATACTCAACGCTGTAACAGGGACTTACAATTCAGTGCTATTCCAGAGCTCCTCGCTCAACACTAATGCTAGGATGTACTTGTACGATACACCTAGGGATGCAATGGAAAAGGATTCGATGCTCCAGAGCTTATGCTCAACATCAACATGGAATTCTCTAGGGTTTATGCCCAACACTTCCAATTATCTGTTCATGTGTTCTAGAGCTTCTCGCTCGACACCAAGGTAAGTATTCATGTGCTCTAGAGCTTCTCTCTCAACACAAATCATCAATCAATCAAGTGTTCCAGAGCTCCTCTCTCAACACAAATCATCAATCACTCAAGTGCTCCAGAGCTTCCCGCTCAACACAAAACATCTCATCAATCATGTGCTTCAAGGTCCACGCCCAACAAAAACAAGCATATATATATATACATATATCATCAATAATTGGCTTACGCCCAATATATAAAACAAATCATCATGTTCATATGCAGTGGGGTCTTCGACCCAATATAAAAATAAAACATCAAGATAATCATCATAATCAATAGGCACATGCCTATAAATGTTAGGTCTAAAATTCAGGATATTACACAAACCATTAGTAATATCTGAGATAACATCGATTCAACATTTTTCCTTTTTATAACTTAAACATCTTATAATAAATCAACATTGCAACATCATGCACACCACATAATACATTATCTTTGTATAACTAAGAGTCATATTCATAGATAATATAAATTTATCTTATGATCACATTATATAACAATGAATGTGTTCTATTGCAATCAAATGTATTACTTAATGTTATCTAGCATAAATAAGTAAACTCCAGTAAATGCGGCATTACACAAAATGAATGAATGAGTAACACCACTTGTCCTTTAAATCCTTTTATCGCTAGCTCAACCAAACCGCTTTTTATTTAGGAGGAGCAACCCTTCTTTTCATAGTTGGGAGCACTAGAAGGCCATATTTGAAAAATAAGAGACCTTGTGAATTTGGTCTATAGATACTATGAATAGGAGATACCCTTTGTCCTTGTTCATAGATTTCTCTTAAGTGGCATGCAACACCTCACCGATATTGGACAACATGGGTGCTCCACTGAGACTAGAAACAGCTGATTATGGGACAGTACTCAAAACCTAGGCCTATACTAAACTTCTTAGAGAAGAAATCCAAAATTCCATTTTCTAATTTCAATTTCAGGGTCTCTCTCTAGGTCAACGATTTATTCTCATTCTCCATCTCTTGACTAACTGATCGATACTGTCGAGTCTATCAACCCTCTCAGAGGTCGTTGTGGAACACTCAGTAGTGAGTCAGATTTGGTTGTAACACTTCAGTTAGATGAAGGTGTGGACTGGCAGAGGGCCTGAACATTACAACAAAATTCATGGTTGTAGGCAAAAGATCAAAAAGATCAAAAAGATTAGCAGATACTATCATATGGATCTATACAAGCACAGGATGATGGCTTGGAAAAATTGTTTGTAGGAGAAAGATCAAAGGATCAATCTATACAAGTACACCTTTATGGCTTGGAAAAATATTCATGAAAAACCCAAATTAAGTTTCCCTCCTTTATCAAATTTGTTTCCAAGTAATAAAACAGAAATAAATAAATAAATAAAAACATAAAAAACTTAAAAAATTAATATAAATAATTTCGATGGAATTTTTTTTGTCTTAAAAATAATCTTCTTAAACATTTCTAAAAAAATAAAACCATTTGAGACAAATACTAATTTTGTCATTAAAAATCGTCTTAAATGTTGGCAGTGGTTAATTACTTCACCGTCAAGATCAATTACCTATTGAAACTCTGAAGAGGCAATGATGTTTAGATCGCTAAACGTCAGAGTTCTGAAATGTCATTCACCGTCCAAATTTGTGGCCATCGCAATCCTCAAGAGTTGCAACACCACCACACCATTTTGATTTTGCCATGCTGTCAAGGTTTCAGAGGGACGAAACACCACATCAATTCTGTAGAAGTAGTTGCAGCCCCTGTCACAGCTTATGAAATAATTATTGGGGCAAAGCATTACATTGTTTTTGAAAAACCAAATTGAAGAGTCGTTCACCGTTCCTGTTGCAGCGCATGAAAGGGCAGAGAATTAATTAAAATCTGATAGACATTAAATTTATAAATTATGAAAATCCATTTTGATTAAACTAGCAAAGCGTATCAACTTACTGAAGAGGCGTCACAGTTTTCCTGTCAGACTGTAATAGACTGCAGAAGAGCATTTGCAGAGAATTATGTTTTTGTATAGCAAAGGGTCATTTTGTATTTAATGACCGACTCAGCTAAATATCCTATAAATACCTATATTGTGATCATGTTTAAGATACAAAGAATTATGTTTAAGATGCACAATAGAGAGTATTAGAAACAGAGTTGAAAGCATGAACTTTACTGTGTTATTTTGTGTGTTTACTCTAATTTGAGTTAGATAAGTTGTTTTTATTCTGATGTTGGTCTGCAGTAGTAGCTGAATGAAACATAGTTTATTTGATGTGAATGTTGATTATTAATTCAGTAGAATATTTATGTTGAGTTTATGGACGCATGGGTCATTTGAGACTTGTTTAAAATTTGGCTGTAACAGAGCTGTCATTGAGCTGTGAGTGACTGTCAGTGAGTCACAACCGACTGAAATAGCCATGTAGAGTGTTTCTAGCTGTAACAGCCAGCTGCAACATCATTTGAAGGGCATTGTAAGCTATAGAAGCCAAGCTACAACAATCTTGTAGGTTCTGGGTTGATTTTGTGAGTTTTGTTAGTGAGTTACAGGAAAGCTGTACATTGCTCAGGAGAGGTGTACATTGCCTGTAAGTGTTATTTTGACTTGTGCATAAATTTTTTAGTGTTTCTAAGGAAGGAGTGGCACTCCCCTGCCTTCCCCTCAATTGGTATTAAACTTGGGTGTTCCTAATTTCTGTTCGTTGGTTGTGTGCTCACTTCATGAATGAGCCGTATTATTGTACGTTGAATTGTTTTTATTTGGTTTGGAAATGTTGTGGTTGAGTCTTAGTCTAGCACCCTCTTCCTACTACGTAGAAAGAGCAAAAGTAAGTCCAGTTTGTATGTTCATCTCAGTATGGGTAAGAGCTCTTATTCTCCCTCAAATAAAGGTTGAGTCATCATTTAGCAGCTGAAGGCCGAAACAAGTGTCTCTTGTATCATCTGTATGTTGGTTAAAATGTTCAAGATTGGTCATGGCTTGTATAGAGAAAAAAAAGTGTTGGAGTCCGTGGATGAAGTTGACTCCATATATAGGTTGATAAATTGAAAGGAAGATATTCTTCCTCGTTGAGAGCTCCCATATAGTTTAATGGTAGATTAGTTTGAATTCCAATGTTTTGGAAGTTTGCTTAGTTTGAATTGAAGGTATTAGGCATGAAAGAGGATCGAGAGGATGTATCCAAAAGAAAATTAAATTCTTTACAAGTATTTATTTGAAGACAGAGACATGGGGAAAAGAAGAAGGCTTAAACAGATGAAGAATAATATTGCTAATGCAAAATAAGATGGTTTTTCAATAGCAGAGATATTATAAGAAGCCACCGAGGAACCTACTGAAGTAGATGAAGTTCAAGAAAATTTAGAGGATCTGCATGGAGCAGCATCTATTATCCACTGCCATATTTCTCAGGTATATTTATGAATGTTGGTAAGTTAATATGAAAAATTTCTTGCATGCTAGAGGTTTATGGAATTTTGTTGAGGATGGAGTTAAGAAACTCCAATATGAGGCAAAGGATGTATTTTCCTTTTATTGCATCCAATAAGCTCTGGATGATAATATCTTTTTATGTAATTGTTGAAGCAAACACAGCTAGAGAATCCTAGGAAAGTTTGAAGAGAAAGTTTGATGTAAGGGTAAGTTATATGGCTAAGTCGCATCTTGTTAACATTTCAGCAAACAAATTTGCAGAAGCAACAGAAGATAGTCAAATTATTTGTAAATCTTGCAATTGTGTTGATGTATCAAGTGGTGAAAATGATGTCGAAACTAAAGGTGAAAATGAGGTTGTTGTATGTTGTATAACAACAACAAAATTTGAAGAAGTTGAAATTTCTATTGATAAAGATGTTGATATAATTTCAAATTTAGATTTCATTGAAGTAAATGATGGAATGGTTAACATGAAGAAAGTTGATAAATTTCATAAATTTCTCAAGTGTGAAGACAAAAAAGAAGTATTTGTGCAAGAAGAGTCCTCGAAGGACACGTCCACGAAGAAATTTAAATCATGTATTGAATCTCATGATTTTGGACATGCAGGTACAATGAATATAGAAGGCAACACTGAAGATGTTGTAGAAGTCAAAGACAAAGATGAGCTTGAAATAAACTACAGTAGTTATGTTGCAGAAAATGAAGAGTGTTTCACTCATCCATTTGGTGCTCATAAGGAAGATGATAAAGCTTCCTGTGAAAAATACACTCATGAAAATGGTGTATCTGATGCTAAAAAAAGTGTTGATGTATTTTTGAAGAAGAATCTACAGAGATATTGAATGGTGCAGATAAGGATAGAATAAAGAACAAGATTTTTTCTAATAATTTGTTTGTTAGTGATTGTGCAGGTACAAAGAAAGAAAATGATGAAGTCTTGGAATATAAGTCAAATATTGAAGGTGAAGCAACTGCCAGTGTAGCATTTTGTTCTTTGCATATTCCAATAATGTCTGTTGCTGATGAAAATGATGAAGAAGGTGCGAATGAAGCATGCAGTACCTGTGAAATTTTCTATGGAGAAGAAATGGTCAATGGTAATAATGATGATAGGGTGAAGAATGCCATATCAACAGTATTTGATGTAACATCAAAAGCTAAGAAAGATAAAGTGCACTATGTTGAAGTGCTTGAACCTGTTTATGAGTTTTTTTAAAATATTGCTGATTTTAATTTTTTTGAAGAATTTGATAAGATTGTTGAAGATTTCATAGAAGTTGCAGCAAATGAAATAGATAAAGTATAAGAAAAAGGAATCTATAATGATGTTGAAAATGTTGATGATTCGGCGATTGCAGAAGCAATGATAGAAAAAGAGTTGCAGAATGATAAGACTCAAAATGTTGTATTGTATGTTGTAGATAGAGAAACTGAAATAAGGAATGATGTTCTTGATGAACAATTGAAATTATTTGAAGAGTGTCTTGAAAAGCCAAGATATGATGATAACTATGATAGTCTTGTTGAGGAAGCAGAAATGAAGAAAGTTGATTACCTTGTTGTAGCAATAGAGGCAGATTTGAATGAAGAGAAAGAGATAGCTCTCTGAGAAGAACAAAATGAAAAGAACCAATATGGTTCACAGTATGATAATTTGTATAATGTTGACAAAATGTTTGAATGTGCAGGTGAGAAACCAATCGAAGATGAAGAAGAATCCATTGAAGATGATATTGGAAATGACGAGTTTGATTTGAAAGAAGAAAATTGCACCAAAGATGAATTGGCTGAAGAATCAATTGAAAAGATCTTCATGTCACAAAGTCCAAAAGAAATTGGGCATTATTAATGTGTCAAATAATTACTCTTAGTAAATTCAGAGATAGCTTGTGGGATCTTTGTATTCCCACATTACAGTATTCAAAAGAAAATATTTGGATTGAAGTCCTTGGGATAAAGGACATTGAAAATTTGGATGATGATAAGCAAATTGAAGAATGTTTTGCAGTTGAAGTTGAACATAATGGATTTGTGGAATCAAAGAAAATTTTGATGGTAAAGAAGAAAGTGAAGATGAAGAATCAAAAGTATTTTTTGGTATAAATTTTGGCATTCTAATCCAAGTAATGATGAAAATGAAGGTGAGAATGATGCAATTGAAATTATAATTAATGATTGGTTTGAAAAAGCCAAGAAGGTTGAATGTAATGGTCTTGATGCTGAAATAAATGATGAAATATTATATTTTGAACCAATAGAAAATGAGGAGAACAAGTATCGTGGAATTACTGAGAAAAAGGAGTTCATATTATTAAGATATAAAAACAAGATGAAGAAATGGTTGAAGCCACAAATGGAGCAAGAGCTGAAGAAGATCAAGGTAAATATGAAGACAAAATAGAAAACAAAATTTGCATATTTCAAAGTTTGGAGTCGAAAGAAACAGAAAAAAAAAAGAGATTCCCACGTATGTTCCAAAAAAGAATGTGAACAAAATTTTGAAGTTGTTTTGATACTGATGTAAGCCTTGCTGATACTTAGACCAACATGCATTATAGTTGAAATGTTTTTTTTGTAAAAATTGTAATTGTTTGTGTTTGATGTATTTTTGGGTGTAGTAATTAAGGGGGAGAATGTTGGCAATGGTTAATTACTCCACCGTCAAGATCACTTTCTTGTTGAAACGCTAAAGAGGAAACGATGTTCAGATCACTAAACATGAAAGTTCTGAAATGTCATTCACCATCTATATGTGTGGCCGCCGTAATCCTGAAGAGTTCCAACATTGCCACAATGCCACATAGTTTTTATTTTGCCATGCTATGAAGGTTTCAAAGGGACAACACCCACATCAATTTCTAAAGAACTAGTTGCATCCTCTGTCACAGCTTATGAAATAATTATTGGGGAAAAGCATTACATTGTTTTTGAAAAGCCAATTTTTGAAGAGTCATTCACCATTTCTATTGTAGCTCATGAAAGGGCGGAGAATTAATTAAAATCTGATAGACATTAAAATTATAAATTATGAAAATTCGTTTTGATTAAACTAACAGAGCGCATCAACTTACCGAAGAGGCGTCATAGTTTTCCTGTCAAACTGTAATAGACTGTAGCAAATCATTTGCAGAGAATTATGTTTTTGTATAGTGAAGGGTAAGTTTGTATTTAATGATTGACTTAGCTAAATATCCTATAAATACCTAGCTTGTGATCATGTTTAAGATACGAAGAAGTATGCTAAAGACACACAGCAAAGAGTAATAGAAACAGAGTTGAAACTTTGAACTTTACTATGTTATTTTGTGTTTTTACTTTGTTTTGAGTTAGATAACTCGGTTTTTATTTTTGATGTTCGTCTGCAGTAGCAGCTGAATGAAATAGAGTTTATTTGATGTGAATGTTGATTATTAATTCAGTAGAATATTTATGTTGAGTTTATGGACACAGGGATCATCTGAAACTTGTTTAAAAGTCAGCTGTAACAGAGATGTGAGCTGTGAGTGACTGAGTGACTGGAAGTGACTTACAGCCAACTGAAATAGTCATGTAGAGTGTTGCTAGCTGTAACAACCAGCTGCAACATCATTTGAAGGACATTGTAAGGTGTAGCATCCAAGATGCAACAATCCTGTAGGTGTTGGGTTGATTTTGTGAGTTCTGTTAGTGAGTTACAGGAAAGTTGTACATTGCTCAAGAGAGTTGTACATTGCCTGTAAGTGTTATTTTGAGCTATGCGTCAATTTTTTAGTGCTTCTAAGGAAGAAGCGGCACTCCCTTGCAATCCCCTCATTAAACACCCCCACCTTGTACTAGTGTGCAAGACCATCTTCTTGACAAATGTGCGAAGAAACTTGAATTCGGTATTCACACAAAGAAATCATGGTCAATGTATGTTATCATGTTCTTTAATTTTCCTTGTTTTGCGTCATTTAGTAATGATTTTTCCTTTTTTTAGTGGATTCCCTGAGGTGTGCCTCTCCTTTATTTTTAGACAGAAAGAAAAACGAGTTACTTTACAAGATAATTTCCCTCAAAGCACAAATGTTAAAGATGAAAGAACATCCATGGAGGTAGAAAATGAGCACTAAAATAAGGTTGAGAAAGAAAAGGATAAAAAAGAAGATTGTGAATGAAAGGAGAAATATAGGGGTGAAAAAAGATCACCACATAACAGAAAGATAAATTTGAGTGTAAGGTATAGTCATCCTCATGAGAGGAAATCTACTAGAAGTTCTGATGAATCCATTATGAAGCAGACTTGGATTGGGCTAGTTGGAGGATGTTTTGGAAAAGAGTCTTTGCAAACCACCACCATAGAGGACAAATATAGTTTAAGGAGTAAGTAGTTGTGTCTCAAGTACTTTGAATGTTAGGCTATCACGCTTATTTTTGGATTTTTAAAGCAATGTTTCATATGGTCTTCAATTTAATGTCAGATATATTATATTGCTTTATAATGTCATGGAACTACAAGAATATAGTAGGTTACTGAAGGAAGAAAAGAGAGGGCTTAAATATTTGATTTGTACAAACATTTTAATTGTTCGGTTTCCATTAGTTAGAAATGAGTGGAAAAATTAGTGCTCATTTAAATATTTTTTGATATCTTGGTGGAAAAATAGTTGAATGTCAACACACAAGAGGGAGGATGTATAAAACTTGTACTGTAGGGAAAAGGATAAGGATAAGGAAAATGGAATATTCAGAGTAGAAGATCAGGAAAGCGTTTGGGAGAGATAAAAAAGATCGACATCACAGGGAAAAATATTTACTAAACACCAATGCTTCTCCAAACAAGGAGGAATTCACAAACAAGCCAGTTTCTGAGTTGAACCTATCTGTCAAAACCCCAAATTTTCCAAAAAAATTAAAATTTTGAAAATACATAAAATTAATGATAATATAGTCTGCTAACAGTTATAATTATTTATAAGTTATTTGGTTAACAGATTAGTTAATACCTAATTTGAGTTATTTACATGGTTAAGTTTAACTTATAGAATAATTCCTTTTTTCAGTTTGTTGATGAGTTTTTCTTTGCGACAAGTAGGTGGAACTATCTTGGATTCTGGGGTTTACTTAGCTTTTGAGATAATGCAGAAAGTTTACTTGTCCTCATAGGTTTACAGGTAAGAAAGACCCAGTAATGCCTATCAATATTCATAAAGCATGCAGATATATGTTCGTTGCAAAATAATAGCTCAGTAAAATATATGCTGTTTTAATTTCATTTGCTTCTATGAGGTAAAACAAACAGTTTATTCTTCTATTTAAAGATGCCAAAGATACATATATAGAAGAGATTCTATCCTAATTGTAATTAGCGATAGTCATTATATCTCTAGTTTATAATCTATAATTTTGTTGTAAACTAACTTCACCTAGAGTGCATATCCTATACTGCTATAATGTTTTCTTTAATAGTATAATACATTATCGACTTAATATGATTGATATAAGCAAGTATTGATTACTCAATTTCTCTAATTACTTAGACAGTATCAAAGATTGTATTATTAATCAATCCTAAAATAACTTAAGTACTTCATATAGTTAGTAAACGGCCCGAAAGACATTAATTTAGCTTAACTAACTAAGTATAAGATTTATAGACATCATCCAAGTATTTGTCACTCATTGATCTAAATTATATGATATTTAACGATACTTACGCAATTCATCTTGTTTATAAAGCCTTTTAATTTATCTGTAGTTTTGGGTTAAAGATAGCTAGGGTTATAAGTTTATGGTTCCAACCAAAACTATGTCCTTATACAATTTCATGTCTCAACATAAATGTTGGCAACATGGTAATAAGCTATGCACAATAATTAATAACACTTTATGTTATTAACCTAGCTTATATAGCTTGAGGCTTAATGACAATTGTAACTATACTATTACAATACTACCAATTGGTCTAATCAGTAGCGAAGAACTAAATTTTATCTTACATAACATGCTTGGAACAAAATTATCAACTTATGTTATTATGACCATCAAAAGTTTATTAACAAGCCTAAATGAAATAATAAGAAACTATGTGGCTTAGAACCATAGTTTGCAAACATAAATAGTTCGAATAGTTCGAAAAGTAATCATAAGACATATCGAGGATATGATCTAGCATGAGAATTAACTTGGCATGAGTAAAGTTTATGGGGTTCGTTAATTTTATTGTTGACATAAACTTGATAGAATTATAACCGTTTTTCAATGTATAATCTATATTTTATAAGGTGGAAATTCGTGGCATTTGTCCACATCCACGATGATCTATTGATAATGTTGAATATAATAACTATACCCTTTATTATACTATTGCTTTCAATAGTTCGTAGCATGCTTTATTTGGTTGACTCCGGGAATGTAGAACCTTCTAGAATGTTTTGTCAACCATATGATTGAGCGAAAATCATTTTAAAAGATTGTTTAATTGATTGCATGCAGGGACTTTGTAAGTTACCCACTGCATGGTAAACTATTTGCATGGATACGTGGATTCACCATGGCCAAGTGTTGAGACAATAAAAAGGGATTGTGAAACCTAGCCTTTGTCATTTTATCCATCGTTTCCAGGCCTTCGGCTGCTCTGCTACTGCATCTTGGCCACCATGTAAAATCTGTGTCTAGTTATGTTTTTATCCTTCCTTCGTTGGCCTTTTCTCTTATATACCATAAGCTTATCCTGCAACGATGAGAGGAGAGCTGTGACAATCATTCCGTGCTTAAAATGTGTGTAGTTGTTTTTCCTTGGGATGATTCCTCCACGGCTCGTTTGTTGGAAGAGTTATCAGAATATAATTTTCTTTTTTCTTAACCTCGCAGCAAGGCAATGAGAGTCGTGACTTCTAAACTTGCGGTCTAGTATGTCTTAGGGTTTCTGGCAATGTGAGTTCTCGAGTTTGGAAGGTGGTGACAGCACATGCTTTACTGTCTACTTGGTCGTCGCTCCCATTCTTTGACAGCCACTTGCTATGGTTGTGCTTGTTTAGCCTGCCTCTATCACATAAAGGATGAAGGGTTTGTTGGTCTTTGTGTTTGTGGCAGCACTCCTGTTCGTGGGTGGCTACATTACTTTTAAAACCAGGTAAAAACTCTTGCTTATCTGTTTCTGAAATTTGTTTTTAGTTCTATTATAACATAAATAAAAATAATAACAATGATGTGGGTTGTCTCACAGGTGACAGTATTGTCTTCCTTCACACCCTGTGCAAAGCTTGGTTGAAATCTTGCTCACGGGTAAGCCCTGGTTATCCCATGGCAGTTCGTCCTTGTACATTTCCTTATGGAACATTTGTTAGTTGATCACTATGGCCTACAAAAGACCCTCGTGGTTAAAGTTTTCTTGGTTAAATTGTTGCGTTGTTTAGTTTGTTTACAAACCCTTGCTACTTCGAGGGTTTCCGGCTTGGGCCGTAACTTGTAAATCTTTGATTTCTGATTTTGTGTAAAGCTATGTAAAGAATGGTGTAAGGCCTGTCAAGTCATTCTCTATTAACTTTAAATGCAAGGATGCATCTATCTAGAGATTAGACTTGATTATTTTGATACTTCTATTGTAATTTTTGATACATTAGGGTTTCACCCTAACTCAACTGTATAAAGATGTATCTACTATTTTTAAATTATCTCTTTTTAAATAATATATTACTATTGTTTATTCTACTATTTCTTATATCGTAAAATTTATTATTAAGCTCGGTTAATCGAGCATGTTTATGTTCTATTAATAACCCTGTAAATATTCACATTTTAATTTATTCTGTAAGTTATTTAAATAATACATGTTCAAATAACTATATGTTATATGTAGGAGTATTTATGCTTTATTTAATATTTTTCTCTGTCCTTATGGAACTGTAATAATTATTTTATATTTGATAACTTCAGAAAATTAAATAATCCAATTCTTTGAATTTGTAATTATGTAATTATATTGTTACACCTTTGAAGTACAGGGTTTATGCTATCTAATATGATATTGTCATGTATTACTATATTTTATACTATTTTATCTTGTGAGTGTTTCGACCCTCTTAATACTTTTTATAAATGTTTTTGTTAGTTCAATTGAATATTTAGTTTGTTCATAAATAAATATTATTTCCATAAATATTAATTTAACCTTACACTTAGTGTGTTTGTAAAATGTACATATGAGATAATATCTCATTGTTATACTATTATGATTTCTACAGCTAAATAATTTATAAAGAATCATTCTGTATCTATATTACCCTATTTAAAATATGAACACCAGAAATTGTTAAGCAATGAGGCTAATAAAATAACTCTGTAAAAACAAATAACTTAGTTTCTTTCTTCACAAAAATAGGAGTATTTGTTTAAATTGATTCTTTTCTTAGGAGACAGGTTAGTAACTTCAGAAATTGCAAAAGTACAGTTTGAATAAGATAAATAAATTGCTTACATTATCAACATAAATGAAATAAACCTAGCTAACATTTTTAAATCAATTAGTTTTATTATTAGAATTAAATCAGGGTTATCTATCCTTACTTACAGTTTAGATTGCTGTAGATAAAATAGTTATCCTTAATAAGAAAAGAAATGAACTACACAGCTGAAATGGCATTTTTACTTAACCTAATATTAAGCATTCAATTGCTATTTTCTTTTCTTTTTGTTTCAATATAGATATGAGGTTTACGGAAGTAAGTACTGTATAGAAGAATGATTCACATACTAGAACATACTACTGTTAGTATAATGATATGACTTCTTTTCCTTTTTCTAAAATTCTAACATACACAGTCTAGATCTAACACTACTCTTTGAACAGATTAATATTTCTTCTGGTAAATAATTATCTAATTATAGAAAACATTTCAATATTCATATCAAACATTCCATTTTATATTTACATCATACTTCATTCATTTAAATACACTATCTGTGCTAGACTACAATCTGGATTACTCCAAGTGGAGAAAAACACAGGTAGGATTTATTTTTCATCAAGAATAGATTCACCATTTAAAAACTAAGATATTTTACACTCAGCAGTTTACATCATAACCTATAACATTCATCATTTGTTCACACACAGATATAAACTTTAACACAGAAATTAAAAGATAGTAGAACATGTTCTTAAAGCTGGATGACAACAGCAATGGGAGGTTGTTCCTCCCTACCAACTCCTGGAGAGTGCTCAAACAGTGACTTCTCAGGACCCCCGAGCCTACTCTGGTCTTCTTGGCTAGAACTAGGTGGAGCAATCAACAAAGTACTAGTCCTGAGACTCAATACCAACTCTGCATACAGCAGTAAGATCTTTCAGCTGCAAAGTTGTACTAGATCAAGTTCCTGCACTTTACCCCTCAAAACACCTTCCTTCAAATTTCCCTTTCCCAATGAATTCCTTGAAGTGCATTCACCTGAATGATTCTTCTCCTGGAATGAGCAGCCTCAGCTCTCTACATTGGGCATTTTTATTAAGATTGCCTAGGTCTTTTTAGATTAGTTGTCATTAATTGAGCCACCTACTCTGATCCCACTTTCTTAGGGGATCATGACCCCAAATGTAGGGAGGTTGCCACCTACAACATATGAAGTGTTTGAGGATGCCGCCACTTGTCTTTTTGCTCTCCACCTAGTTCCCTCCACCAACTTGACCAGTGCACTCTTTTTAACAGCTCTCCCAAACTGTTGTCTCCACTTTTATTTATTTAAAATAAAATATTCAGAATTACATTCCACATCTTGTGACTCTGCTGAGTCATTAGTTTCAACTTAGCATTAAATTTAACATAATTTATTAGAATCAAATCAAAATAAAATAACATTATTTTACAAAATTGGAGCATGTGACACTATCGAATTCTGAATATTCTACGCCTAGTTACCATTTATTGCTCAAGTATGTAAGAAACCGATGATGTGGTGATATTTCCAAAGTCATGTAGTGAAATATATTTTATTACTGGTGGAAATGCGCATTTGAAATGTCATGCCTAACAACATTATTAAAATTGCTTATGAAAAACTCACATTAATATCAAAGTTTTACAGTGTAAGAAATCTGTTGCCAGTTATCGGACTGATCTTGCAACACAAGTATTGAATGATAATTGTGTGGCTATGAGAAATGGTAGTGATGATTACTCTTTCAAGCATATGCTCAAGAATAAATATGAGGAAATTCTTTTTCATTGGGAAGATGATAGGTATTACAATGTTTTTTAAGATAACACATATAAGTTTTATGATTGAAGGTATTTTCTGGTTGTAATTAATGACAGTTGAATGGAGTAAAATTATAAATGCGGAAAAATAGAAGGTTAAACAAATGTTACTTTTGGCATGCTATGTTGTGTACAGGGGAGTCAGAGCTGATTCATTCTTGTTCAGTATTTCTGCATCTTTGATGAGATTATATATATTAACTAGTGTTTCTATTGTGAATTCTCATATTTGAGTTCGATGTGCTCATAGAATCCACAACGTCTACCATTACATCTGTAAATGAGTTATTGGAAAAGACGCAAAATAATAAAATTAATTTAGATGGTCCTATCGAAATAGAAGACTACTTAACAAATTTTCTACTTATAACTCTAAGATGTCATAATTGTATCACAAAACGAGAGGAATTATTCTTCTAACTTATTTGACTTATTTCAATTGCTGGCCATGGAAGCAATACATTTACGATGCATTGAGCACGTCTTTCGGGATCATGGACTTGACATACGTGATTGTTTACATGAATACCCAACTGTTGCCTTGCCAGTAATACCGACTCATCTTCAACAAAAGCTCTAATGAATGGTGTAAGTATCGTGCATAAATGAACAAAGTGCGGGCTGAGTTTAATGCAAAGAACTACCATAAATCTCTCATAAATCTCTCAATCACGGGAGCTTCAGTCTAAGCAACACGACATAAGAAATTTGAACCACTAAACCCCTAAGGTTTAGAATCTTGATCTCATTGTTATAACTTCCATTTTTTTTAATTTGTGAGTGTCATTCTTATTTGAGTCCTTTTTCAAGAGTCATGAAAAGTAAATTTGCTTTGTAAATAAGTGGAGAAGATAACTTGATGTGTGTAAAATCTCATTAATATGTAAATGTTATATATTTTCACTTCCCAATTTGGAAAGAAACTAGAAATCTATGACTTTATTTTCTCGCGAGGGTGAAACTAGGGGGTGACCGACTTATTTATAATTTTTTGCTACCATTCACAAGTAGTATTAAAGACAACTAAAACGCCCTTCTTTTCATGCAAATATATGATAAAAAATTGTCAAAATTTTTCAAAGAAATTGTCATTTTATCAATTTTAACTATTATTATGTTAGTCTTAGATTAAATCGCCAATTTTATAATTATCAAGATCAGCAAAATTATGAATTAGACAGCCGAAATTGAGATTTTAGCCTAAAATGGTTTGCCAGATTCAGTGGGTTGGGGCATTCATGAAGAGCCAACCTTATTCATTATCTTCTTATTAAAGCAATAACCCTCCCACCTTAGAACACTTACACTATTTAGAATGTAGGTCACCACCTAGTTGCTTGATGTTTCCATCAAGTCTTTTCGTATAAGCCTTACTAAGATATGATTATGAGCTCTACATTTGTTGGAAGCTCATGTGACCACAAGAGGGTTTGGGAGACTCTCTAATATCATCATAAATTAGACATTGAATCATATATATAGCATCAACCCCAGGATTTCGAGGGTGGTTATCATTTGGCACAATTGAGCAACCACATTTACTTCTTTTCTATTTAATAGATGAATGAGTGAAATACAATGAGTATTTTAGGCTTTTTGTGGTTGTTCCTTAAAAAAATCTCTAAAAATACAAATATTAATTTTGATTACATGAAGTTGTAGGGTGCTAGCTCAATGGTAGCAGAGTTGAATTATATAATGCAAAAGGTTGGTTGTTCGATTCCACGTACGCTATCATAAATATTTACATTCTATAAGTACTACATTAACGAGTTTTGAGACAATATTTTTGTAAATTGTCGTAACTTCAGACAAAAACAAAACTGTGTATTGTCTTAAATATTTCCTTTAACCTGGTGTCTTAAACAAAACTACTTAAATCTAGTCATAAACAAAAATATCTGTATAAAAATCATAACACCTAAGATACCATATTTTCTTTCTCACGGGAAGGGATGAATCTCAACGTATCATTACAAAAATCGAATATAAATATATTAAATATTAATCAGATGAAAGCAAATAAAAATTGATTGGTTTTATAGTTTAAAATAAAACATAACATAAATAAAATCTATTTCCTCTTATTTCTGCCTATGCTTAATAGATGCTAGTATATACGGGTTAATGTTAGCTTCCAAATAAAAATAATCATTAAGGTTGGAAAATGCAGAGCAGTACCATTTAATATTGCAGTACAGGTTTAATATGCAGGATATTCTTGTCCACCAAGTCAAATTTGTGGGTTCTTCCACAGAAGTTTTCGGGAGCAAGTTTGCGTGTTCATGACAGAGAGCGTATGATTTCACCCAGGGAAGCCTTGTGGATACTGCTGCAACTTGAAACCATGTGTGTTTCGGCTGAGACGAAAACCTAATATTGGGACGTTAGAAAGTTATTTCTGTATCTTCCGTAGGCAATCAACATCAACGCAGGGAGTGAAAGCAGCGATGAATTATTTAAATCATTGAGGGTGGTCGTTTAAGCTTTTGTCGGATCAGTTTCTTGGAGCTAGGCTCCCTCGAGATAGCAAACCATTTAATAGATGTCCAAAGGTCGGCTAGACATAACCCTAAACCCAAAGTTATAAAAACCTCTTCTCCACTTCTCCCATTTCTTTCACAAGTGAATGTGGTTGATTAGACCATGTTCCCATTGCAAAACAACAATCATTTTTGGCCATTGTCTATCCATTGATGCAAAGATTTTGGAATAGACATGTGAAGCTACACTAAGAGAAATCATGTTTGCATGGCCAAGAGACTCATTATTCACACCAAAGTGTATTTTCACATGTGTTATTGTTATTGGGCTGTATGGGAGGCCCACACTCCCCATTATGTATTTGACAATGTATTAGGTAGATATATTAGATATCAGTATAAATAATGAGCAACATTTATTGTGCTCATTTTGGTCATATCAATGAGGTCCCTTTGTAATTGTTATTAAAAGCCATATGGCCTCCTCATGAAGCATTCAACTTTTCTTGTGCCACTCTAGTGTATTACATGTTTTAGGGTTTTTTTATGAGTATTGTTTTGGTTTCTAGTGTTCTTTTAGCTTTTCTCCATTGAGAGGTGAGGCTCTCCTAGCCTCACCTTCGATCTTTGCTACTAGATCCAGCCGTGAATGGCAGATCAATTGGTATCAGAGCAGTTCGCTCCCAGACCTGTTCTGGTTTTTTTTTTCATTTTCGTTTATTTTATCTTTTTCTTCTTTACTGGTTGTAGGGTTTTCACTCAGAGAAGCAAACACGCCTCCCTCCATAGCTGCACCTTGGATTTGCCTCTTTAAATGATTCTGGTTCTGAGATTTAGCCGTTACATTGGCTATTCAATCTCTTGGGGGTTTTCCTTTTAGAAACCCCAGGAAAAGCTAATGGTGATCCCACTATCCTTTGTGCTTTTCTGCTGGCCATTCACTGCATTTACTACTCCCAAATCCTTACTGCATGTGCTTATCCTCCATTATTTTTGCGCCCCCTTTTTTAGGATGCACTTAAAAACCTACCCTCCATTCACGCAGCACCCAAAAGCCATATCGTCAATCATCCCTGCCCATTCATCAAAATTAGACTGCGCATGCATATCCTCCATCATTCGCTGCATTTTTAACCAAACTATTCGCCTCCACTTTCCTGCATGTTATCTGGCCCCCACCAAGTGTTAACTCTTCATATATATATATATCTTCTTCGTCGAAAACTACTGCCTTTCATTTATGTTCTTCTTGGCTTGCTGCATCCACCGTTTGTTGTTGCTCCCTTCCTCATTTCCTTCTCTGCAAACCTTCACACATGCTTCCTCGCCATTTGTTCACCAAATTCCCATACATCGTTCCCATTTGGTCATAAGCAGATCCATTAGCTGTTGCAAAGGGAAACGCATCATCATTCTCTGAGAAAGAAACTCCTCACTATTTCATTTAAAAGGGAACGCAGTATTATTTGCAGCATCCTCGCATTTGATCGTTGCTCTGGAAACAATGCTTCATATCTGTATTGAGGAGTCCAGCAAATAGTTTAACACTCTAGAGGGTTGCCGCTTTGGAGATAAATGTCACTTTGCTCAAGGGAGAGTGATTTGCACTCATAAAAAAAAGTATTCGTGTTTCCAATAGTAATGGAGTACCAATGCAACCAGCATCTGCAATGTATGATAATGGTCCTCCGGCTCACCAACTTCAATCTTTTCGTGCCGATCTATGATTATCTTTATGGAACAGTTCAGTTTAGTGTTGTTTCTCAGGTGATGGCAAGCTCTTTGTCGTTTGAGTTCAAGTATGGTCTCCCTCAGACGCAGACAATCTTCCTCGCACACAAAGAAAATTTGTAAATGGCCAGCCATCCATGGAAATTGGATGGGGAATCCCATTCATTCTCCTCATATTGGCTAGAATTGTCAGCACCATATTGAATCTCATCCACAACTGCAATGAAACTTTTAACTCCTCGGAACCCCTCTACAAGTCAGGCTTCCAGACATGGGAATACAGCTCTGAATTTGCTCTTCGTTCATATTTGTACGTTCTTTTGCATGCACTGCCAACTGCTCCAGCCTCCTGGTGGTTTGGTGCAGAACAAAAGGTTCAAGTATTCTATCTTGTGAGATTGATCCTTGGTCTTGCATCAACAATTTTAGAGATAGCTCTTGTTGTAGCTGTATCATTGAAATAGGGTAGTTTCATGGCAATTTCCACCTTGCTTCTTCTTGCATTTACGAGTGGTTGCTTTATTGCTTGTACAAGCTTCTTGCCCAACACGTTCTCCATGTATGCAATTACCCTTGGATCAGCTGCACTTCTTCTTGAGAGGCCTCCCATATTGGTTTTAGTGGCTACTATTGGTGTTCTTCTTGGTTCGCCATTCTCTATACTCACAGCAGTACCACTTGTTGTCTATGCTTTAACTGCTGGAAATTTTAAGAGGGTCTTTTGTTCTGGAGCAACTTCAATATGTGTGATGGTGCTATTCATGTTGACAGATTATTACTATTATGGAAGGTTGACATCATCAGTGCTCAATATGCTAGTATATAATGTTTCTGGAGGAGATGGAATCCATTTGTATGGGCTAGAAGCAGGGATCAAAATTGAAGTCGTCATTGCCCTTCAAGAGCCTTCTAGCTCGCTAGGGCAATTTTTTTTTTGCTATGCAAATGAAATTTAAAAAAAAAATTACTTGTCAAATACGAAGTAAAGATTATTTTTAATTTTTTCATTTGAAGAGTAGAAAATATTCCTATAATATATTAAACTTTTCAAAATATATCATACTTTTAATATATATATATAATAACAAAAATATTTAAATTTTGTTAAATAGTAAAAATAATATATGTTTGTAGAAAAAACCCAACTTGTATAAATATGTTACTATTATGTTACTAATTTTAAGACACATAATTTAGTTAAAATAATATATATTTATATAAAAAAACTCATATTACTCTTTTTATGAGTATGCTACTAATTTAACAACACATAATTTAGTTTTTGCTAATTTTAAAACATAAAATAAATTTAGTTATTTATGAAGTTATCAACTATTTATTTAACACATTAGCTAACCTTTTTCATAATTTTAAAAAGTAAACTTTCTTAAATCTTATTCTTTTTTTTCCATAATTTTTGGAATAAAAACTTTCTCAAACTTTTTTTTATAGTTTTTAGAAAGTAAGCTTTCTCATGCTTTATTCTTTTTTTTTTTGGAAAAACTTTATCTCAGTATAAATCGCTCATAAGTAAACCCCGTAGTTTGGAGATCCAGAGATCAATTCCCAATTTTCATCCACGGATCAATTCGCAGGGTTTCTCATGGCTTGTTATCATAGCGGATGTGTGGAATTTTCATCCACAAATCAATTAGCAATTTCCTGGACACGGTTTCTCATGGCTTGTTCTCATAGCGAATGTGTTCTCATAGCGGTTGATGTACCAGTAGAATGCTCCACTAGTTTCTCACTGCATGTTCTCATAGTTGTTGCTGTACCAGTAAAATGCTCCACTAGCACCGTGAATTGCCACACCTTGAAATTGGAAATCAGATTTTAAAGGTTAAGGTTTATTTCTCATTCCTCCATCTTGGACATATTTCTTGTTTGAATCTTCTGTATTAACATCTGTCTATTATTCTTTCATCTAACATTTCCCTCTTTAAATTCAGGGTTTTCTGGTTTTTTAGAATAAATTACAATATTTGCAATCTCCATGGCATTGGTAGGACTTCCATTTGAAGCAGATCAGTTTGGGTGTACCGTGAGCAACTGGTAAATACATGTTTATATTTTAAATTATATATATATATATATTTAAATAAAATTTAATTATTTATTTTATTTTATTTATATGTTTTTATTTGTTTTGAGTTTTGTCCAACATAAGGGTATTTCGGGCTCGCCTAGAATTCTTTTTGCAAACCATTATATGTGCCAGGTAAATGCATATTTAATTTATTTTTAGTTTTTATAAAATTTGACAAACATACCAATTTTTCCATTTAGATCAATAGTTATTAGTTTTGTTTGTAATGTTTTGTAATTCTTTTTATTAATTCGTCTTTGTTTATATTTATATAGATTTGTATTTGAATAGATATTTTTGAATAGATATTTTTATCAATTTATAATATTTCTGTCAAATATTTTTTTTTACTTTTGTTGTGGTTATGAATGCATAAAATGAAAGTGCATAAACTATAGACAAATAAATTGATAACATAAAATTATGTTAATAAAATTTACACAATAAATTTGGATTTCTTTCACAAAATTTTTAGCTTTGTTTCATATATATTTACAGTAATTGTACATTAATATGAAATGAATTTGTTTTATATAAATGTTTGTTTTTGAAAGATTTAGTAAACTTTGAAGAGGTATTCCATATTATTAAACGGAGTATATTATTAAAATGACTATATTTCATTCGTATGAAAAAAAAATATTTTGATGGATATAAGTTAATTTTTTTCTGTTTGCAATTAATATGTTTTGGTCATGAAATTTTGAATCATTTTTTATTTTCATATGAAAAGAATATTTTTTTTAGCTTGTCAATCACGAAGGGTTATTAACATATTAACTCTTCATATTGAAATATAACCTTTCCCTTCAAATTTGATCCCTGGGTAGAAGGACCATTGTTCTATTTGAGGAATGGCTTCAACAAAATCAACTTTGCACTTGATTTTTCATTGGTGTTTTTCCCAATAATGCTGATTACAAAGAAAAAGGATTTTGTACCTTTAATAGTTGTGGTTTCACCAGTCTACTTGTGGTTGACGTTCATGTCTCTACAGCACGAATATGAAATATTTTTAAGTCCCATATATCCTCTCATCTGCCTTGTTTTGGCAGCTGTCATAGAGAGATTTCCTAATTTAGTCCAAAAGTTTCAAGAAATGCATGAAGAATTGCAAATCATTCAGGTTGAAAATTTTCCTAGGCCTCTCACTCTGGGTCTTTTGTTGGCCAATTGCCACAGTAGGACTAATGCATTGCTGTATGGGTATTATGCTCCTATGGATGTGTATAAACACTTGGATGGTTTGAGAAAAGTTCCCAATGAATCTATGCTGTGTTGGGAGTGAGTGGCACGATAGCACCTTCCCTACCATGCAGATCCCACAAATATCACATAGGAGGATGCTCATATGGGTCATCATCCTCCACATTTTGACCAAGGAATCGAGCGTCTTCGCTAAGTCTGTTACATGCTTTCAGCCTCTGCCATATCGCCTCCACAACACGAGGTGCACATTGGCCAATCCTATTGATTCTCCAAATGGAAAACCATTCATCCCTCTGCTTCAGGAGCAGGGCTTGACTGGGTTTCTTGGTTCTAGTTATCCACTAGAAATGGTTCAGACCTATATGCTGCGTGATACAAGACTACAAATTTTCTCATGCTCAGCAAATCCTTCTCTTGCATAGAAAATTGCATTTTACTTGGGCCATAAATGCATCATCATATGCTCTAGAGAACGCAACACTATTTGTGAAGAGGACACAGCCTCATTTGCTAACAGAAGAGAAGGTATCTTTTCTAAAAAGGTGAATGAATATGCTCTTTTAGAGAGAGTACGGATAGACATGGCATCTTCAAGAATTGGCAGAAGTTCATTTTGCATTCTCAAGCAAGCCATCTTCAACATGGCATGGGCTTCCGCAACCTTTCCATAGGGATCCATTCCCCTTAGTCCAAGCCAAGCAGTGGTCTCGCATTTTTGGTTCAATTTTACTTTGCGGCAGCATTAGTTCTCTTTTCAGTGGGTTCTCTTTCAGTTCCATTTTTGCAGTACTCTACAAAATTTTGTTTGCAAAAAAGGCCTTCATGGAATTCGAGGTAGCTAAAATATTTTTGTATCAATCCAAATCACACACTTGTGAGGGTTTCAGTATCAGTTCATTTGTGAGTGGATACACAAGTCTCCTAGCCCTAAGGGTGCAGAGATCTCCACCACCAAGAGAGGAGGTTCACAGATCTAAAACAATACAGATCTCTCTTTAGTTTATTCACAACAAGATGACAAACAATAGCTGTATGGGCATCCCCACATGCTCGCATCTTGTAGGAGAGGAGGTTCATAGATTAAAACAATATAGATCTCTTCCTCTGGTTTATTTACAATAAAGATGACAACAGCAGCATCATGGGAAACCCCCACCTACTCGCATCTTATGATATCCAAAATCAAGCCGACTAAACTTGAGTTTAGGGATCAATCGATCTTAAAGTTTAATTTTCACTTTTCATGCCGACCACTTTTCTTTTTTCACCTGTTGGGTGAAACTTGTCTATTTTTTACTAGACAAGTTTATAAGATTTAGACGGTCCTACATCTGACTAAATTTACTTCGACTTACTTGTCGGTTCTACCGACCGGTTTTTATCTCGACCACTTGTCACTTCGACCAAGTCGACTCACTTCTTCTCTTTGACCAATTCGGTTGATTCGACCAAGTCGGTTCACTTCTTGTCTTCGACCAAGCTACTTCCACCAAGTCGGTTCACTTCTTTTCTTTGACCAAGTCGGCTCACTCAACCGACCACTCAAGTCGGCTTACTTCAGTCAGCTGACTCAACCGACCACTCAAGTTGGCTCACTTTGGTCGAAATCTACAGAGTTTGTTTCTTAGTCTAAAGACTTAAGAAATTACAAATTCTTTACACCTATGAGTAAGATGGAGTAAAAATGGACACATTAACAAATCCAAATAACTTATCAAAAACATATGCCCAAATATGTAGGAAGACTTGAGTCGACCAATGTGCCGTAAAACCTGGAACTTTCACGCGATGAGATTTTTATGGGTTCTTTGATCTTTCACTTAACAGTAATTGTAAAAGACATTTACAGAAGTAAATATGGAAATATATGCGGCTAAATAATCATGCATTCAACCATAAACTATTTCATATATTTAACTATGCGGAAATAACAAAGTATTACAAACTTGTCGATTACAAACTGGTCGGTCCAGACTTGTCGGTCTACAGAGCTTTGGCTTTTCGACTAAATCAAATACACAGAAGCTTGAGCTTCAACTTCTCTTTCTCACCCTGAGTTCCTTTGTCTCTCTATTGTGTCTCTTGTGTCTGTACCTGTGCAAACTGATTTACAATTTCCTTCTTCTATTTATAGGCAACCTGAAGATTGCTTCTACATGGGTCGACTGACTCACCATTAAAGACTGTAATAACTATCTACCTAACAACTTAGCTTCAAAAATAAATTCGACATGGTATACATTGCCTACTCGTGGACTCTTCCCTCTTGTCAGACTGACAGACAAGATCTTGACTTGTACAGACTCTGACAGAGTTGGCTAGAATTCAAGTACATATATGCGAGTAATTACATTTTTCCAACACTCCCCCTTAATTATGAGCAAATGGGGATTTTTTTTTTTTTAAAACAAAATTTACAAAATTTTTCAGAGCTTAGACATGCTCTGTTTATGACAGAGTTCACTATGGAAAAATTGTCATTCCAAGATAACTACGTAGATACTGGAATGTGTCCTTTGCCAATGGCTTTGTGAAGATGTCGGCAAGTTAGTCTTCAGACCTGCAAAATTCTAAACAAATTTCCTTGTCATTCACCAACTCTCTTATAAAATGGAACCTTGTGTCGATGTGCTTTGTTCTCTTGTGAAACACATGATTCTTTGATAATGCTATGGCTGAATTGTTGTCACAGAAGATTGTTGTCGGTTCTTGATGGTTTTGTGACAAGTATTTTAAGACTCTCCTCATCCAGACAGCTTGACATGCAACACTTGTTATTGCAACATACTCTGCTTCAGCTGAAGATAGAGCTACTATGGGTTGTTTCTTTGAATCCCATGAAACAACACCTGTACCAAAATTAAATGTGTACCCATATGTGCTCTTCTTGTCATCTATGCTATCTCCATTGTCATTGTCAGTGTAACCAAAGAGTTTAAAATTTTCTGAGGTTGAATACATAATACCAAGGTCTTTTGTGCCACTTACATACCTTAGAATTCTTTTACCTGCTTGCCAATGTGAGTCTTTTGGTGACTCCATGAACCTTGAGATCAGGCTTACTCCATACATGATGTCTGGTCTTATTGCTGTCAAATACATAAGGTTGCCAATAAGCCTTTTAAACAGCATAGGATCTACAGTGGATCCTTCATCATCTTTGCTCAATTTGAAACTTGTTATCACTGGTGTTGGGGCTGTCTTGCAGTTAGACATGTTAAACCTTTTTAAAACTTCATTTGCATACTTAGACTGTCATATAAAGATACCACTTTCAAACTGTTGAACTTCAATGCCTAGAAAAACTTCATAAGCCCCAGATCAGTCATTTCAAATTCACTTTCCATGACTATTTTAAAATCTGCTATGCCATAATCACCAGTAAATATTAAATCATCTACATACACGCAGACAATTAACATCTTACCTTGCTCATTGACTTTGGTGTACAAAGTTAGTTCACTTTCACTTCTGTGAAATCCATTTTCAATGAGATAAGAATCAATCCGACTATACCAAGCTCTAGGAGCTTGCTTCAAACCATATAATGCCTTTTTCATCCTGTACCCTTTGTGCTCTTGACCTGGAACTTCATACCCTTGTGGCTGTTCCACATATACTTCCTCTCCTAGATAGCCATTTAAGAATGCCAACTTGACATCCATTTGATGAACATGCCATTTGTTTTGTGCAGCAATGGCCAAAACTGTTCTGACTGTATCCATGCATGCAACAGGTGCAAACGTTTCATTGAATTCGATGCCGGGTTGCTGAGAGAACCCTCTTGCTACCATTCTTTCTTTGTGCTTTTGCACATTCCCATTAACATCTTGCTTTGTCTTATAAATCCATTTGACACTGATTACATCTTTGTCTTTTGGTACATCGACCAGTTCCCATGTCTAGATTTTCTCAATGCATTCTATTTCTTTAGCCATGGCTTGTGTCCATACTTCTTCTTCAACAGCTTCTTCAAATGTTAGTGGATCATATATAGGTGCAAATAATGCAAAGAGAGAGAATGAATTAAGTGTACCAGCTTCATATATCTCTCCCAAACTTCTTGTCTTCATCGGTTCTGTCGATGTCGACCTCGACGAAATGCTTGATGGAGTCTGCTATCCTCTTGGTGTGCTTGTCGATGTAGCTTGAGCTGCTACTTGTGTCGATGGTCCTCGTGCTGAACCATGTCGTGGTGTCATGGGAGTCAACAGTGCCCCGACCGGTTGACTTACATGTGGTATTTGAACCACTTCCTCTTCCATATCATCATTGTCGACGTTCGACACAATCTTGACATTTATGTCGACGGTTCCATCCCACGATTCATTCTCGGCAAATTGAACATCTCGATTGATTATCACTTTCCTTGTGATGGGATCATACTGCCTGTATGCTTTTGTGTTTTCTGAATAGCCGACAAATATACATTTATGTCCCTTCTTGTCTAGCTTCCTTCTCGGCTCATCTGGAACATGAGCATATGCAACACAACCAAAAACTTTTAAATGCGAAACACTATGATTCATACCTGTCCATGCTTCTTGGGAACTTTGTTCTTCACACTCTTTGTCGGACACCGGTTCATAATGTATACGGCAGTTGCGACTGCTTCACCCCAATACTCATTTGGCAAATGCTTGGCTGCCAACATGATGCATGCCATCTCCATGATGGTTCTGTTCTTTCTTTCAGCAATATCATTCTGCTGAGGTGTATACCGTGCAGTGAATTGTTTCTGTATGCCATGGGTTTTGCAAAAATTCAGAAATTCATTTGAAACATATTCACCTCCTCTGTCAGTCCTTAAGATCTTGATGCGGTGACCACTCTGGTTCTCCACGGGTGCCTTGAACTGCTGAAAATAACCAAATGCATTATATTTATGTTTCAGGAAATATACCCATGTCTTTCTTGAGTAATCATCTATAAAGGTTAGAAAATAGTTGTAGCCACCAATGGATGATGTTTGCATTGGACCACATATGTTAGAGTGCAAAATTTCAAGTGGTGTGTGTGCTCTATAGGACTTTCTGACTGGAAATGTATCTCTGTGCTGCTTGCCAAAAATGAAGCCTTCACAAACCCTCTCTAGTCTGTCGATCAATGGTAATCCCTTCACCATATTCTTTTTGTGCAGTAGCTTTAGCCCACCAAAATTCAGATGTCCAAATCTGAAATGCCACAACCAGGACCCATCCTGAACTTCTGTCTGAAATGCAGCTTGCAAATTAGCACTGCAATTTTCTCTCTTGTTGAGGAGCTCGATTGTTTCTTCACTTTCTGCCTTGAATGCAGCTCCTGTCTTTGTCTTCCCTTTTATGTCAAGAACTATTCTCAATGGAAACAAGCGATTGCTTGTCATTGGCACTTTTGCTATCAGCTGGTTGCTTGGACACTTGTCTTTGATCACACAGTGTTCATCTTCCATGTAGACTCTATAGCCTTTTTGTAACAATTGTCCAATGCTTAACAAATTATGTTTCAAACCTTCAACATGATAGATATCAGGGATATACTTACTCTCCCCCTGTTTGGTTAGAATATCGACAGTGCCTTTTCCTAAGACAGTAACTTGAACAATGTTTCCAAGTGTAACATCAGTTTTAATTGAAGTGTCTAGACTGGAAAAAAGATTTAAATTACCAGTCATGTGGTTGCTGCATCCTGAATCTAAGTACCATATGTCATGTGGACTTTCTTGAACAGCATTGCATTCAAGTGGAGATGTCGATGCCATTAACATTGCACCTGTCAAAGTGCTGGTGTTGGTCGACTGACTTGGGGTTTACCTTCCTTGGTCATATTGCTTCTTCCTGCATTCATATGCATAATGACCAAACTTCTTATAGTAATGACATTGAATTTTTGATTTATCAAACATTTGGCCACTTGGCTGACTTGGGTTCTGGTTATCTCCTCTGCCATCGACATTTGCAGGACTTCTGCCTTGTCCTCCTCTTGAAGAACTTCTTCCTCTGCGTTTGAATTTGTTTCTCCCCCTGCCTCTACCACGGCTTATGGATGATTGTGCTGCAAATGCACCTTTCAATGATGTATGTGTTCTGCTAAGTCTGTGTTCATGATTGATGAGTGAAGCTTGCAACTCATCAATGGTAAATGTCGACATGTTTGTGTGTTCCTCTAAGGTCACAACAAAGTTTTCAAATCTTCGGGGAAGACTTCTGAGAATTTTTTCAGCAACCCTTTGGTCTGCTATGGGTTCTCCATGAGATTTCAGTTGGTTTATTAACCCAACAACTCTAGTGTAGAATGTGTCTACATTCTTTGAATCTTTCATGGACAGAGATTCAAAATCTCTTCTCAGAATCCACAGCTTGGATGTCTTTACCTTATCCAAAGCTTGATAGGCAGTCTTCAATATATTCCATGCTTCCTTAGCATTAGTCTTTGTTGCTATTCTTGGGAGTATGCTCTCATGCATAGCTTGATGTATGAAAAATGGAGCTTTTCCATCTTTCTTCCTCTGTTCTCTCAAGACATCTTTCTCAGCTTGTGTGAAATTTTTATAAGCTGTCATGTCTGCTGGTTCTGCATAACCATACTAGACTATCTCCCAGACATCTTGACCTCTAAATAAAGCCTTCATTGTTAAAGACCAATATTCATAATTCTTTCTTGTAAAAATTGGAGTTTGCAATGAACCAGAAGTGGAAGCCATTTTAATTTTTAATTAACTTTCCTTAGAAAATTAATTTCCACCTTTTAAGACAAGATTTCTTTCCTAAATCTTGGGCTGATATAAACCTTGCTCTGATATGAATCTTGCTCTGATATAACCTAGCTCTGATACCAGATAGCCAAAACCAAGCCGACTAAACTTGAGTTTAGGGCTCAGTCGATCTTAAAGTTTAATTTTCACTTTTCACGCCGACCACTTTTCCTTTTTCACATGTCGGGTGAAACTTGTCTATGTCCGACTAGACAAGTTTATAAATTTTAGTCAGTCCTACACTCGACTAAATTTATTTCGACTTACTTGTCGGTTTTACCAACCGGTTCTTACCTCGACCACTTGTCACTTCGACCAAATCGGCTGACTTCTTCTCTTCAACCAAGTCGGTTGCTTCGACCAAGTTGGTTCACTTCTTGTCTTCGACCAAGTCGACTGCTTCAACCAAGTCGGTTCACTTCTTGTCTTCGACCAAGTCGGGTCACTTCAGTCGGCTGACTCAACCGACCACTCAAGTCGGCTCACTTTGGTCAACCAAGTCGGTTCACTTCTTGTCTTCGACCAAGTCGGCTCACTTTAGTTGGCTTACTCAACTGACCACTCAAGTCGGCTCACTTTGGTCTAAATCTACAGAGTATGTTTCTTAGTCTAAAGACTTAAGAAATTACAAATGATTTTCACCTGTGAGTAAGATGGAGTAAAAATTGACACATTAACAAATCCAAATAACTTATAAAAAACATATGCCCAAATATGTAGGAATACTTGAGTCAACCAATGTGTCGTAAAACCTGGAACTTTCACGCGGTGAGATTTTTATGGGTTCTTTGATCTTTCACTTAACACTAATTGTAAAAGACATTTACAGAAGTAAATTTGGAAATATGTGCGGCTAAATAATCATGCATTCAACCATAAACTATTTCATATATTTAACTATGCGGAAATAACAAAGTATTACAAACTTGTCAATTACAAAATGGTCGGTCCAGACTTGTCGGTCTACAGAGCTTCGGCGCTTTGACTAAATCACATACATAGAATCTTGAGCTTTGACTTCTCTTTCTCACCCTGAGTTCCTCTTGTGTCTGTACCTGTGCAAACTGATTTACAATTTGCTTCTTCTATTTATAGGCAACTTGAATATTGCTTCTGCATGGGCTGACTGACTCACCATTAAAGATTGTAATAACTATCTACCTAACAACTTAGCTTCAGAAATAAATTCGACATGGTATACATTTCCTACTCATGGACTCTTCCCTCTTGTAAGACTGACAGACAAGATCTTGACTGACAGACTCAATATTGACTTGTACAGACTCTGACAAAGTCGGCTGGAAGTCAAGTACATATCTGCGAGTAATTACATTTTTCCAACATCTTAGACCATCTACACATTGTCCATATCTTCATCAAATTGCAACAAAGCTGGGAACCTCTTCAACCTTTGGCATCTCCTCTTTTCAAGCATGGATTCCAACTTAAACCCGGAAGCGAGAAAGTAGGGACGCTATCCACTTAAACCAGGAGGAATGGGCTGTATGGGAGGCCCACACTCCCCATTTTGTATTTGGCAATGTATTAAGTAGATATATTAGATATTAGTATAAATAATGAGCAACATTTGAAGCTATGGGAAAGAGTGAGAGGAAATGGTCGGATTTATCAGGGATGCTGGTGGAGGGTTGCCCCAATGACACTCTGATGCACCATGGCGACCTTGATACCTCCACCTATGTCTGTAACCAAACTTTTGAAGGCTACGCACAAGCTCCCGATTCTGTTTCTCTCTTTCGACGCCTTTTTTACCTGTCTTTTTTCCCCGGCTAGGGTTTACCATCTTAAGGAGGTGGATTTGTTCCTAGGCTGCACTGCCTTTTCTTGTCCATTAACACCCTGGTGGATCATCTTCTCATCTCCTCCTGTCCATCTTGCGGGTTTCCTTCACTCTGGGTTTCTTTTGTTTTGTATTTTCCCTTGCTTCGAGTGGTTGAGCACCAGATTGCTGCCTCCCTTGGAGTCCCTCCCCTTCATTGGGGGACTAGTACCAACCAAAGTTTATAAAAAAAGTGGGAAGTTTCATCATTTTTCTGTGGCTGTTCTGGTTTTTCGACGTTCCTCCACCACCTTTGCATGGGGTACCCTCTACCTGCTTCGTAGTGGTCTATTTCGGGTACTGGGTTGACTTGTGAATGCGACACCTTGTGTGGAGACTATCTCGTGACTACTATACAAACCCTCCTAGGATTCCTTTTGAATGAAGGGTTAGCTGCCGTTGACATTGGTATATGATCCTGTCCAAACCCTCCTAGGGTTACTCCCACTTCTTCACGGTTGTCGGGTTAGCTGACGCCGTTGACACTGGTTTCCCGGGGTGTGGTTTGTTTGTGGTTTCACGGGCTACAGGCCCTTGTTTGCGGTCTCTCTTTACTTAACCCATCCTCTGCTCTAAACTTATTTATGAGAACCGGGGTTAGAACCCTCTACCACCGTGTTGTTTGAGGTTGACCTGGACAGTTTATTCATGGCTGATAGTGGTGCTCAGCAGTGTTTTCGCCGAAAATGAAAGTCAAAGTGCGTAAAGGCACAGGAGGGTCGTTACTGTTATGTATTGGGTCATGATGTATTCATGGATCGTGTCACCTCTCTTTGCTCATGTGCCTTAGTGGGTCGACTAGAGTACTGTAAGATGAACAAAGCCTCATGGGTCAATTGGGCTTCAGAAAAATGGAAGCCTCTCTTTGATTATGTTTCGACCATCAGCTTACTATCCAACGGCTGGATTGTGTTTGTGTTTCTTGATGCGGATCACTGCACTCGTGTTTTTTATGGTATCTGACGTATTGGAAAAGGATCCTTGGTACTTGGAAGATGGCACACAAAGTTCAATCCTCTATGGGAAAGAGTAACCAAACGCCACCTGTGGGTCTTATTACCCCACTTGCCATTCCCCCTATGGATCCGACACATTCTGGAAGGAATTGGGAACACTATAGGTAGATTCGTCTCTGTGGAGGATGAATTTCATCAGGTCTATGACAAAAGGATAGAAAAAATCCTTATCGAACTTGATATCTCACGGGGTTTACCAGCGGAAGTGGATATTCTCTGCAATGAACGCTTACTGATTCAGCGGCTTGATTATCTCCATGTACCCTTTAGATGTAGCTGCTGTCGTGCTGTGGATAATTTGAGGAATTCCTGTCCTCATCGGCACACTGGAGGGAGAAATTTGGCCTCTGATGATTAGCGTTCGCCTACATTAGCAGCTAGCCCTTTGGAGGGCCTTCAGACCCAACCAGGATCATCTTTTGAAGAACTCCACACTTCACCAGGTATCTCTTTTGTATCAAACCCTTCATCTGATTTTGTACCAGATTCATTCTTCGAGGATGTTGATAATTTGATTATGTCTCATAAAAAATCATCAGTCCCTCCATCATCCTCCATTGAAGCATCAGTTACACCTCCTCAGGGCTCCTCATCAGCTTTGAATTCACCTGTTCTGGTGGGCTCACACCCTATCGCCGACCCTTCTCCTTTTTCAGCTGAAGCTCTCACCATCCCGTCAGGTGATGACTTCACCCCTGCTCATGAGGAACACCCTAGGACTCTGGTTCTACCTACACTGGATTCGTTGGAGGATTTTCCCCCACTTCTGCCCTCGAAACCTCATGCTGGTCAAGTCTTACCACCTTCATCATCCCATCTTCCCCCTTCTGATCGGGTCACCCACCACGTAGTCCTACCTCCTCTCCTTCATTCTCTGACCCCACACTGAAGAGGTCACTTTCCATCTTCACAGCCTCTTCTCCTACTTCCCCTACCACCCTACATCTCAACTCCATCAGGTTCGCGAATGTGACTATCCGAAAACCTCCTAATAGGAAAAGGGATACTAAGGTTGATATCTCCTCGGCCTCTCCACCCTATATTCCTCTCTTAGTTCGTATAAAGGAGGCAGCGAGAGGACACTCTTCCAGGGGACTTAGAGCTTCGTCTCCCCAAAAGGAAAAGGCCTGATGTTAATCCTTTCCCTGAACGTTCGTGGTCTGGGAGGCAGGACCAAAACACTCAGCCTCCATGCCCTCTTCAATTCCCTCAATCATGACTTCATTCTTCTGCAGGAAACAATGTGCAGTGCATCCCCTGCACTTTTTGCTTTCTTAAAAATCCTCCCCTCCTGGGAATTTTGTGCTATCAGTGCACGTGGGTTGTCAGGGTGTTTACTGTCAACCTGGAATCCTTCAAAGGAAAAATGCAGGGTTTTTCAAACTTGTGTAGGTATTTTACTGCAAGCCTCCATTCGAGGGATGTCTTTGCCCTTACACATTCTAAATGTTTATGGCCCGTATCGTGATAGAGAATGTTTCTAGAATAATGCCCTTCGTGGTGGGCTTCTAAACCTACCGTATCCATACACCATTATTTTCTAATGGTCACACGCTGCGAGTGTACCACAAACCAATTTCAAGGGACTCGTTTATTTCACAGGTTGCATCCGATCCGGGATACCAGTTAGCACAAGGGGAGGAATATTTCTTTGCCCCTGTCAATCTTTAGAAAGTCACTATGATTTCCACACAAAATTTTTGTACATAAATAAATTGATGTTTACTGTTTTTATTTCTTTTTGCTTTGTGTTCCTTTATGCTTGATCGTTTTTTTTTTAAGAATATTTGTAGGAACTAACTTGGGGAGCAATGGTCATGACTGGGCCTGACGACTGGAACCCCTATTCTAACTTCCTATTTTGGGAAAAAGATCCATGAAGAAGAAAATAATTTGAATGATGAACAATTCGGAACAGCTGCAACTCTACAAAATTTGCCTATTTTTCGGCCTTGTCACAGCTGCAACACCGTAAAACCTTGCCTATTTTTCCATTCTACCGCAGTTGTAACACCATAAAACCTTGCCTACTTTTTCGTTCCATCACAGCTACAGCACTGTAAAATCTTGTCTACTTTTCCATTTCGTTGCAGCTGCAACATTGTAAGATATTGCCATTTTTTCCATTTATTACAACTGCAACACCGTAAAACATCAACCATTTTCCCATTCAGCGTAGATGTGACTCCATTAAAATTTTTCCCACTTTTACCCTTTCTAGCGGTTGCGAATCCGCTAATTTGAATGATTTTTCCTATGGCATATGGCTGCAACTCCTCCAGATTTATCCACATTCGGGCTGCAACTCCTCCAAATTCATCCAGAATTTCTGTCACCCATGATTTTGCTAATTTGGACTCACCTCACAGCTTTAATTATGGTTCCATCAAGATTGACAAGACAGTTTTTGGTTCACTAGGAGAAGGATCATAGCAGCACGCGTGCAATAATATTTCAATTTGAAGGACGCATTGATACGTTGTATTATTTCGAGAAGTCATGGTTGATCTCATAATTATTAAGGTACGGTTTTGGTTATTTACATGATTAAGCATTAAGTATAATTGGCAGAGTTAATCATATCAACCTTTTTATACATGTCTTTACACCCGTACTTCGTTAACTGTCCATTCCCACGATCTAATGACCACTCAAACTTATTTCATGGCTGCCACCCTTTCATAATTTGGGAAAATTATTATCAATGATTCTATGCTTATGACTGTCTTAACTTTCCAAATTTTCCCAACTCCAACCTCAGTTGTTCGTGCATGTTCTACAATGAAACCTCCATTGTCGGGGCCTGTAATTTGCTAAGCTGATACTCGAATCTAGAAAGAAGGATAACATGGGTATCCCAGCCCAACATGAACCTACAAACACGCAGCCATTATAGAAGAATGTTGAATTTTTCGCTATCTTCAAAGCCACAGGATGGACCGAGTTTTTCCAACGTCTTAATGGTTTTCATCGTGAAACTGCTCTGCATTTTTCTTTAAATCTTACAAAAAACCAACTAGGAGATCATGGGTTTGCGGATAGAAGTTTCTAAGGAAATTTTGGCTGAGGTTACGAGCCTCCCACAGGTAGGAAGAGCCTTGTTTGGGAGAAGAACTCCCAACGCCATCGCAGTATAGGACTTTTTGGAGGCAAGTGAACAATTGCGTCCATCAAGGTGGGGAATATAATTATAGTCACTGCCTCACCCATGGGATCAAGTGGTCGTCTTCTTCAAAAATTATATCACCTATGAAGGTAGGTAACAAACTATTTATTATTCTGAGTTTCCACTGTTGTCTCATTTACGCCACAGAAATCTACTTAATGTTCCATTTTTTCTATTTAAAGACCTACATCATATGGTAGGATTTGTCAGATCATGTAATCATCCATATTCTTCCCTTACCCATCACGGCCTCATTAAACTATTAATATTAAGAGCCTTAGATCAAAGAAATTAAACATGGGAACAATTTACTTGCCAACCTTATGTAGCCCATGGACCTGTACTTTTTCCTGAGGTTCCAATCAGAGAGCAAGTAAGCACACCTACACTTATCTTGGATGTTTAATTGGAAGAAGAGCAGGAGGAATGGAGTCCCTCCAATTCATTTGGGGTGGAATATGAGACAGGATCATAATAAGAGGAATAATCGGCGGAGGATGTAGCAACAGCAAACCCTATGGAGGGGTTGGAGAATTTTCGAGCTCCAGCAACAGAGGCTGAAGCTGGAGCAACATTGGTTATTGCAACAATTGAAGATGAAGATGTGGGAGATTTAATGACAGAAGAGAATGTAGAGGTCCCCACCATCGAATCATATCCTAAATGGAGGGGAAATTTAATTGAAGAAGAAACAGAGAAGGGAGAGGAAAGAGAAGATGCTAAAATAGGAAATATCCCTTCTACATCAACTGCAAGGTTGGAAACCCTTGTACCTTAAAGGAAGAGAAGAAGGTCGAGAGAAGAAATACAAGCATCTCGACAAGTGAGGAGAAAGAGAACCATATCAGTCACAGGAGCTAAAGCAGTGTGAGCAAAATGGGCAAAGATTGAATTGAATATCGAATTTCTCATTTTGAGACCTAGGACAAACAATGCTCCACATGAGCCTGTTGCAGAAGAACCTCAAATTGAGGGGATTTTGTATGAAAATGGGCTACTGAAAGAAGAAGTGTAATTTTTTGGAAATAATTGGAGAATTGGAAGGAGGCATGTAAGAAATAGGTAGAGAGAAGGCTGCACACAATGGTAGAAGCAGCAAACCAGTTAGAAGGATCATCCCCTGCTAAGGAGGATGAAGAAGTGGAAAAAGTAGTATGTCCTGCATGTGAGGAAATTTTTAGTTAATCAGGTTACATATTCATAGTGCGTGCATTTGGGACCCAAAATCCTGCACTTGCAGTTGAAGAAGAACAAGAAGCACTTGATGCAAAAGTAAGGAAAGAAGATGAACCAGAGGTAGAACTTATCCCCAATATAGAAGTGGAAGAAGCTGAGCAATTACAGTATTAGCCATCAGAATTGTTGGATCAGCCTAATGAAGGGAACATTGAATCGAATGAGGGTGCTAACAAACAAGAACCAACACCTTCATAAATTTTCGTCGAGGCTTCCATTCAAGAAGAAACAGGTAAACTAGAGATTGAGGTAATTCCTTATCCGAACTTAGAATTTTTTACTATGACCCCAAAACCATCTCAGGATACATAACTAATGGAGGACTCCCAGTAATAAGAAGATATTGAAGTCAATCAGGATGTTTATACACAAGAACCAACATCCTCAAAAATCCCTACTGAAACTCCATTTCAATCAAGAACAACTCATCCTAAGGTGGACATAATCCCTAATGTTGAGCTAAGAGAAGATGAATAGATGCAGTCATAATGATCAGAGGATACTGAGGTATTTGCAAAATAGTTTCATCTTTCAGGAGATATTCTTCACAATTGACTATTGAAGTTGCTGAAGGAGGGTTGCAGGAAAAGGATGTTGTCACACAAGAACCAACACCCTCGTAATTAATGGTATAAGTACCCACACATGATGATGTTTCTAAATGGGAGCTTCAAAAAGAAGATGTTTTTATGCAAGAGCCAACATCCCTAGAAATTATTGCAGAAGTACCCATGCAGGCAGAGACTACTGAAACTTTGATAGAAGGGGACATTATAACACCCCTAGTGCAGAATGTTCAAGCTGAAACATCGGGTGGCAATTTATGCACTCAATTTTCCCAAAACTTTGTCAATCTGGACTCTGATAATGAGGAGAATGCATGAGATGAGAGAATCCAGGGGCTGATCAAAGAGATCTCAGTGTTAAAAATAGAAGTAAAGGAATGGAAGAGGCAAGTGTAAAAGTACCAAGAAGGAATGATTCCCCTCATTGATCATGAGAAGACTATAAAAGAATTGAGGAAAATGGGCAGAAGAATTGATGTTCTAGAAATTTTGGTGAGAAGAAATGCAGAAAGAATTGAAGGAGATGGAAAAGTTCAAATCCATGCAGAAGGAGAAGAATCAGCTGTATATTCTTTCCCAAGAATTGTTAAGCACCAGGGCACCATCTCCTTCTTACCCTGTGTTTTCATTTGAACAATTTATTTGGTTTAAATTGAAAGCAGTAAAGGAAGGGAGACCCTATGAAATGGAAACCTCGGCCCATTTTCTGGAAACATTTATGGAAAGTAATTTCGTTGAGCAGAACCTACTCTATGGACTTTATTTACATGAAATGGCTTGTCCTTTGGACCACCATTTGAACCCTACCCCTTACCTAGGATATTTTCAATTGAGGTCTTTTTCCTCTTTTGTTTGAAATCATGTGCAGTGGGGAAGATCTTTCCAGACATTTTCTCATAATGTGGCTAACACTAATCTTTGGATTCGGAGTGAGCCTCAATCCCCTTGCCTTCTCCTTGCTCTGCAGCAGCAAAGGCTTACATCTTCCATCAAGACCCAGCAGATGGTTGAAATTCAAGAAAGGTTCATCTCTAATTGTGTCAACCAAATTTCCATGCAGCGCCAATCAGCTTTGGAAGGAAGTAAGCATAGATAGCATGCTGCTCCTTTATCATTGCAAAATAGGGACCCTTACTATTTCAGGAACTTTAAACATGCTATTTCGAGGGTCGAGGGGTATGTGGAATGTATAAGGAAGTGTGGAGCCAATTGGATGGGACTCAAGTTCAAATTTTCTCTTATCTGGTGGCCAGCAAAACCATACAGGGAAGATTTCTTTCTAACAAGGCAGAAGAGAAGCAGTGTTGGAGATATTGGGTTTCCTATAATGGATTTCTAGAAGATTAGGGATCACCTGAACTCCCTTATAACTTTTCCCCTCTCCATGAACAAATTACAATGCCAAATTCAGATTCAGAGTAATGGAGGTTGTTGCATAGGGACATGCAATAGGAAAGTTGGGGGGACATATTGGGCCCAGAAATGACCCCTTTTTGACCTCACTCACTGTACCCATTTTTCCTTATCTTACTACATTTTATGCACCAAAGAGATGTTCTTTCTTCATTTGAGCCCTGAATCCTTATAGGTATGATTACTTATTTTTTTATCTTATTAATACTTATTATTGTTATAAACAGGGCTTTGCCTCGTGGCTTATGCTAACAAATTGAGATTTTATGAAGATAGTTCATGATGTGAAGAATACAAATGTATCAAGCCGAGTGGTTTCTAGAAGAGATGAACATCCATTTCCAGCTATACCCACAGACTCCATCTCTACATGTGAAATGCATTCAAAGATCCTCATTCCACGCAAGCTGCAACAGGAAAGGTTGCAACAAACTCAACCTTAGCAACACACCGTTATTCAAGGGTAGGTACAACTGATGAAGTATCTCTTAAATGGGTTCTATTACTTCATCATTGGCTTGACAACATACTTCCTATATTCCATGCTTTTGTTTCGCCCACAGCTATAACAAGGCATTGTAATAGGGAAGCCTAAAGATTGCATATATTCATGGCTTCCCCATATGGGTGGAAGTTATAAATAATGATGTATAAATATTAGGAACTATTCAGAGTCGAGGGTTGGAAAATAATTGAGCATATTGCAGAAGCTGTGACAGAGATTGTACTTTCATTCTATCATCTAATACAAGGAGCAAGATTCTTCAGATCTCTGTGTTTTAACTTGTGTTAGTCTTCGGCATCTCTGTTCGAAGGCTGGGCCTTCCTTCCCACAGATATTGTCGAGTTAATTAGGTGTTTCTCTTTTTTGTCGTGTGGCGTGGATGTTACAGTAGACGCACATTTTATAATAGCTGCAATAATAATGATTCATTGTGTGTTTCCTTGAATGATCAGTAATTGCATTTCCTATAAGCTGCAATAGAGTGGTGTGGCAGTCGACTGTGTAGGTTAATTTCCTTTATGCAATTGTGTGATAGCTATAACAGCCATGCTCATCCCCTATTTTATTTCAATTGTCGTCTTTCTTCATTTTTGCTAATACAGTCCATTTACAGTTATAATTGTTGAGGTTCAATTTCTACATTTATGATTCTTAGATTAATGTTGAATTAAGATATTTACGATGGATTTCCATATGGCCTAGTAAATTAGGATTTAACTTTCTGCAAAAGTAAGTCCAGATGTTTATTTCCTAAATCTTTCATTTCTAGATTGAATTTGTTGGAAGGTAATTACAATTCTGCATTCCTAGAAAGGTAATTTAGATTAATTAATCATGGAAAGAGTTGGGATGAACAGATAGATAGGGTATTTCATTCAATAGCATCAGCTACTTAGTATTTAAGCACACACAGTGTAAATTATCTTCGCAATAAAAAGAATTTCCTAGGTTGACAATTTATATTGAACATTCTGTATGTTGGATTTAATTAAGTTGCATATAGAGTTCCCAACAAGTAGTGCAACCAATCTTGGCATCCACCACTGAACCATGCTTTGCCACCAACTCTGTCACCTGCAAAAGCAAAAAGGAGGATTGTTAGAAGTATATTAATCCTTAGATTGAAGAAACAAATGAAACCAAGTTGCAAAACCAAACCGAGAGCATACCTCTCTCATGCAGGAAGAGTCTATTGCTCAACACAGCATTAAACCCCAAGAACCCAATTCTTGCAGACCACCAATAGAAGCAGATCCAAATGAGCCACAAAATCGATAAATCCAAGATTTGAGACTTGTTTCCCACCTATCCCAAGGTGCCATAAATGTGCCACCCTGTTCACCACTAGTAGCATGATTCCTACCCACTCTTACATAGTTTAAAACCCACAAATGTGACTTTGGATTGGAACCATTATCAAAACCCTCATTGACATTGATAAGCCAATGTTTCATGAAATATAGAATATTCCATGAATAGCTCATGATATATATGTTGCATATAAACTTTAATACAAATGGTTAAGTCTTATGACTTAAGACTTTAACATTTAAGCATAAAAACATTTCCAATCATATGTTATAAATACTAAGCATAGAAATGAAATTTATCAAGTCTGAATCCACACCAATAATGTTAACGAGATGGAGGTAGGTCTAATAAACCCCAACTATGCGTAAACGATAACGCAAACAGTAGTAGTAAGAATTGCTAGGATAGGACTTTGGTCATTTTGTCTGCAAAAGGCAGTGGAGTAATATAGGATAGGTTGCATGCCAATTTTAGCGGTTGTAGCATTTTTTCATCACCAATTGAGTCTTCACAAAGAAAGGAGAATTCTGCATTAGTTCAATATGAACTAAGTAAACCCTATAACAATAGGTATAACTAATTACCTCTTCAAGTGGCCCGAGAAGGGATACAAGCCCCGCCATTCCACCCCTTGACTGTTAAAAGTTAAGTCAGTATTTTCCATAAACCACAAACAAAAATTATAACCAAAAAGAAAGATATAATTGAACGAGTATATGCACATGCATGACAAATAATAATCAATCAGCCAAGTAATCATTCAAACCAGTTCAAGTAAAATAAACATGATACATAATTACATCAACAACTACATAGGGAAAAACACAAAGAAATGATAAGGACAAGCTTATGACACTTCATGGTAGAAAACCATGGCCAACATATTTCGTAAAAGCTAAGTTAATGTCGAGTTTAGGTAGTAATTAACTAGTCTATAAAAGAAAATTATTTTCAAATTTTGGGGACATTACACTTTAGGTGAGTTAAACTCCCCAATATAATACCTAAATGAGAAATAAGAATAAAAAAAGGATATGTTTGAGTACTTTTTACTTAGAGTTTTGCACAATAAGATTATGTCAACTTATGTTTATATGTGTGAACAAATCTATCTTGCATAAGTATTTATGAATAAAGATCTCATAAATTATCCTAAGATTTTTTTTTCTATTATTGATTTTATTTATTATGCATTTGTATTTAAGAACTTATGGGTCTTATAAATTAACTTAAGCTTAGCTATTTTCTTATAATAATTATGCATTTTAATATGCACTTGTCAAATATATGTATGTAATGAATATCACCTTTTGAGTTTGAATTATATTGGGATATTAATTTCTGAGAACAATATTGAAGAATAAAGTTGCGTCACCAAACTTTCATACTATATTATTTTGTAGCATCAAAAAGATTTCTCCATACTAAAAAAGGTTTTGGAGATGTTTGTGGTTCTCTCATGTAGGTTCTCTAGCTATTTCCCTTGTTCAAAGGCCATTTTGTGATGGGATATCTCAACAATACTTGAATGGTGTAACTAATGATAAGTATAGTTGCTCTTTTTATGTTCATTATCATATTTTTTTAATGCCATTTTGTGATGAGATATCTCAACAATACTTGAACGGTGTAACTAATGATAAGTATAGTTGCTCTTTTTATGTTCATTGTCATATTTTTTTAATGAGTACTAAGTGACCCAATTGATTGGGTATTTATTGGCCATCCATCTTAGTACTATATAGACAATTCCTGCGAAGAACAACTTATAGAAAGTGAATAGCATGTTGTATCAAGATACACTCTAAGTGAATAAGATGGGTTATGTATAAGAGTGAACAAATATAGGATTTGAAAAACGAAAATAAATTAAAAAGACATATCTGCACCATGTTTAATAACATTTATTTATAGTATTCCAATATTTAAATCATAAATTACCATAAATTTAAATCAAATTTAATGAATTTTGTAAACCATATTTACTTATATAAATACATTATCCAATTTCAATATTTAAATCATAAATTCCCATAAATTTAAATCAAAACTAATGGAATTCCTATAAAAAGGGATTTATTAGTTTTGCTACAAAATGGAGTGGTGAGTCCACTCGTGGTGCCTCACTCTAACTGTAACATTAAAAAAAGCTATTTAATGTTAACTTGTATTTGGATTAAATGAGTGCAAATTAGTGAAGGCTCCATTGTGTTAGTTTATTTCATTATGTCCAAGGTGTTACAATGAACAAAGTCATTGGGGACGCCCTAAGACAATATATTCAACAAAGAAACTAGTAAAATTCACAGAATATGATAATTCTCTACACTCCAAGATGTCTATTCCAAGAAGAATAATTTCAGCAGGATGATAATAAGTGGAATTTAATTTTTAATATTTGTAAAATCCTAGTATTCAAACAATTGGTGCGAATATATCCATTTCTTGACTCTTAATCTTGGGGAATGTTTTCTTTGCCTTTCATAATTATGTTCTTAATTACATCGATTTATATCCTAGAATTTGGGGGCAGAATACCATCTATGTTTTTCCTAGATTGCAAGAGATTGGGACAAGTGTAATCTCCATTGATTTTATGGTTGTGGTTCAAAATTTGTAATAAACAACTATAAAAAATTGGAAAATACCTCATGTTAGCTTATACGATAACGGCACTTAATTGCATGGTAATGTGTAGTCTATGTGAGAGTGAAACTCCATCTAACAACTTTGGGAGTTGAGCTAATGTACACAAGGGTTAGTCAAACTCCATTTTGTAGCTAGGAGTTGAGCTAATGTTCACTTCATGTGACAGTAGAACTCCTAATAAACTCCTCTAAACTCATGTGATAAGTGCACTTAGTTGCATGGTAATGTGTAGTCCATCTCAGAGTCAAACTCCATCAAGTAGTTGAGACTCTAGTTAATGTGCATTTTGTGTAAGAGTCTAACTCCTAATAAAATCCTCACAACTCTTTCATCTAACAGTTATGGTTGTTTCTAGTTAAAAAAAACTCTTTGTCAAGTACTGTAATAATTAGATATACATTATTTTCACCTAGCAGTTATCGTTGTTTCTAGTTAAAAAACACTCTTTGTCAAGTGCTATAATAATTATATGAACATTGTTCTCATCTATAATATATTGCACATCTCTCGTTACCTATATCAGTACAATTTTCACACCCTAACGTATATAAAGAGTTGCTTGAAATGTACAATAGAAGAAAAGTCCCAGCTTTCGTCTAAAGAGATATAAATTCGTGATCAAGTCATAATACATCCTTTGAAAATTTCTTAAAATCATTCCCCAGATTCTCAAATGATTCCATTCTTTTGCAAGGAAATATAAGAAGTTAAAATCAAGAAATCAAATCAAATCTTAGATTGATATCCAGTCAAGAAATAAAATTTGATCGCCTCAACTTGATTAAACGATAAATAGAATTCCCCGGATTCTCAAAACAATGTTCCATTCAAGAAGTTAAAAATTTCCCACCAAACATATCCAGACAAGAAATCAAATCTTAGATTGATACCAAAGGTTTTTTTAGAGTCTATTATTTTATTAAAATTTGATCGCCTCAACTTGATTAAACGATAAATAGAATCCACTGAAACAACTCGCATGTCTTTGTAGAACATAAATAGAATCCATAATTAGATAACACGAATTCTTGCTCTCATCAGATACGGGTACGGAAACGGGTTTTGAGGGTGATAGCATTTATGTTAAGTATGTTGATATATTGGTGCAAGACTTTAGAGTTGGCTAATCTCGAGACTATTTGTATCTTTTCAAATAAGTTTGATGGGAATCTGGTAACACCATTTGTTGTTGAAAATGAGATTTTCAGTGTTAAAATTGTAATTTTTATTGCAAAAATGGATTCAACACCCTTGATTATCTTTGGGGCACTTAATTTTAGCAATTCCAATGACTGAAAACTGCTCTTTGAACAATTTCAACCCGATTTTGGCCAAAAAACTTACCAGATTTTAGGTGCAAATGGTCTAGAATTTAGCTTAGTGCCAAGAATTTGCATATGATCCAATACTACTACCGAGGGCCTATAGAAAACCTGATATGTTGGTGCAAGAATTTGTATATGATCCAATACAACTACTTAAGGTGTACATAAGACTTACCTCAGTTATTTATTACTCTTAGATATTAGAAATTATTCATAATGCCAAATACTGGTATAGATTGATTTTTACTTTGGCTTTATCAAGCTGGCAACATTCTTTTTTACTTTGGCTTTATCAAGCTGGCAAGTGTCCAGCAGGATCAAGTTTAATTAGGTAAATCTAATTAGATCCAAACTTTCCATCAAGCTTAGCACTTTAAAAGGTTTTACACACAAAGTGATTTGATCGTTCTCCACACTTGGCTATTTGATCCCTCTTAGTAGAGCCAAAATTAAAATGAATCTATGCTAATTTAATAACAACTCCATATTGTTTCTATAAAAATTACACATCGCTCATTCTATGCTTTTTATAAACAAATTTGCACATCCTAGAATTAAACCTGGAAAAGGCTATGAGAATTTGGAGTTACCTCCTAATTGGTATAGTTCAATGGAAATGAGTGTTTCCCATATGGCCTAAAAAGCTTGCTCTTCATAAAGGTGAATTTGTCCATGATTTGAACATTCAATTTTTAAAGAAGGTCCAATCATTATTATTCATCTATTAGCCATGTATTCCATTGTAGTTTCAAACAAATACATTCCATTTTAGTATTATGTAGAAGACCTTTATGGAAAGGCTAAATGCAAGATAACTCTATATATCAAGCTTAAGCTTTATATTAGGTGATGTGCTTGTTGCTTGGTATCATTGAAAAACAGTACAACAAAAATGGACTTGATGCTACTTAATTAGCAATTCAAAAACTAATGCAAGATTATCACTCTTGGTTGTATGGCTTTGGATATCCACTCAGATTCTTAGATCAGAATGTTGGAGGCTTTTTATAAAGATAGGTTCAAAGTTCACTTGGATTCAATGTACTTAAAATACAAAATATGACATATTATTGATTCCATCAAGATTTTAAAGACCACCATGGTTGAAAATGCATAATGTAAAATATGACATATTATTGATTCCATCAAGATTTTAAAGACCACCCATGGTTGTTCCATGTGTTGGTGGACATTGCTTTGCTTTAGTGGGCAATCCTTTCATGCCTTGTTGATGACAATTTGTGCATTAATAACATGATAGTAACTTTTTATTTAGTTGTAATCATTTGGGGCTTGCAAATACTTAATGCACATCACATGTGACAATGCACTTTGGTGTGAATATGGCTGTCTTGATAGCCATTGTAAGCCATGCAAACATGATTTCTCTTAGTGAACTTCAGATGACTATTGCAAAATCTTTGCATCATGGATAGACAATGGCCTTAACGGTTATTGTATAACGTATTGCTTGGGAACATTGTCTAACCAACCACGTTCACTTTTAATAGAAATGGCAGAAGTGGGGAAGAGTCTTTTATAACTTTGAGTTTAGGGTTATGCCCAGCCTACCAAAGGGTTATGTCTAGTACCCTATCAAAGTGCCTTTGGCGTTGGTGGGGATGACTGTAACAGCAGCATCATGCTATGGACAGGTGGAAAATTAATTAATGAAACGGTATATCTTGAGGAATGATCGCTATGCCCTATCTCCGGGAAGCTGATCGAACAGGAGTTTAAACGACCACCCTCAATGATTTAAAGAATCCGTCGCGGCTTACTGCCGACACCTACGGGTATGATTATTGCAAGTGGGTTGGAATTGAAGAGTGCATTGTTCAAGTGGGTCCATAAGATGCACCTACGGGTATGATAAGTCGGCGGGATAAGGTGATTAAGCTATTCTAAGCTATAAATATATACATAAGTGAAAAGCGTCAAAACACTTCCTGTAGATTTGTATTTATAAATTTTTTAAGAGCTATTTATTGAGGTGCAGAGTATTTAATGTGGTTGCAGCAAGCTTGGTGACCATTGGATTTTGAGTAACTTAAGATCCAACAATCATCAAGCCTCCTGCAGCGGCTCTGCAGCTCAATAAATAACGCTTGCCTATAAATTCAACTTTCTTCACATTAACTGGTTAAATTTGGATTTAAAAATTCAATCATAATCTTGTAAGTGAATAATGAAGCAAGCAGCCAACTGCATTTATATAAACAGAAAATCTACTGAATACCAAGAAAAGAAAAACTGCGAAATTTGTTTTTTTCGTGCAGGCTATTCACGTTAAATCAAATTTCGCTGTTTTCCTTTTCTGGTTATTCCGTCGATCTTCTGTTTATCCAAATGCCGCTGCCTGCTTGCTTTATTCAAATCTAATGTAAATCGGCTTAACCGAGGGGGACGAACATTGTGCAAAGGTTTATTCTTGAAACTTTGCACAATATCAAATTAAAACTTATGTATATATTTATAGCTTCAGTTCCAACCCATATGCAATAAACGGTTCGATGGAAATGCACTCTTCAATTACAACCCATTTGCAATAGACTTGCTCCCGAACTTCTGTGGTAGAACCCGCAGACTAGACCTGTACTGCAATATTAAACGGTACTGCTCTGCATCTTCAACCTTTAACAATTATTTTTAATTTGAAAACCAACAATATTCATGTTCATTTTTAATTAAAACTATAAAATCATCTATTTTTATATCTATATGTTTTTATCTAGATATATATTTAGATATTATCTTAGATTTTAGATTTGTTTGAGTCCATTAACCAGATTAATTCAAGTGTATAACATGGATTCATTTCATGGTGTTATGTTATGTTAAAGGCATTTTGATTAAGATTTAAATAAGTTTGGTTAAAAAATAACAATCTTTTTTTATTTTTTCATGTTATTTTTTTGTTTTTTATTAAATAGTATTTGTTTTATGGTTTTATTAAACCTAACAATGTGTTATGAATAATAGATATAAAATTATATATTTTAGTATTTGTTTAACAGCCAAATATTTACACAAAACTATATAATTGATTGTAACTATTAACATTCAGCTACAACTTTACTAGTAACTATATTAATATTAAAATATTATAATATAACTTTGATATTCAACATAAAAAGAAAAAATTTGATATCAATAGGTATTAAAACTTGTATACAAACCCAGAATAACAAGTAGACCAAGTGATTTATCGCTGACTACCCAATTGTGAAAGGAAAAATAGTAAAAGCGCAGAGAAGAATTGGTTGTTTTCTTTAACATAAACTAACTACTTTTTTCAAAGCATTAGGTGTCGGTGCTGAGACTGAGATTGGTATGAAAAAATTAAATATAAATATAATCATAAAATAAATTATATTAACATAGTAAAATTGAAATATATATTATATAAATAAATTTTAATCGAATAATTATTAATAATTAAATAAATTTTTATGTAAATAGTGAATAATTATATTTAAATATTAATTATAATTGTATAAATAATAAATGTTTAACAAATTAATATAATTAGAAATAAAATATTTTTATTTATATAAACAATAGCATAAATATTAATAATTTGTTATATAAATAATAATAATTCTTTATTAAGGGGTGGCAAGTGTGGGGATCCTTTTGGAGATCCTCTTGGATCCAAGAGGACATGTTGAACAAACCTTCACTTGGGGCCTTGGACATAGGACCAACAACGAGGCTGAGTGGTTGGCACTCCTACAGGGACTACAATCCTTAGTCAGTAAAGACCTTCACAAGGTAACGATCTTTGGAGACTCTCGGCATGTGATTTTCAAGCTGATTAATGGTTACACCTCCGGTTCAATTAATTGTCATCGTCTGTATGACAAATCAAAGCCACTCATGTCTAAATCTTATGAGCTATTCCACATTCTTTGCCACAATAACTCTGCAGCGGACGCCTTGGCAAACATGGGGGCCTCCCTATCTCAAGGTCATTTCAGTATTAACGGAAAATCCCCTTACACCAAATTCATTCCCTAATGGTTTGCCGGGCTTACTCTTTCCTCTCTCAAGGAAAGTGGTCTTCCCTCTCTCCACTTCTGGAAGTGTCTCTTATTACCCCTAAAGGATTTCTAGAGGAACTACCCCTCCATTCACCTTATCCTTCCACCCCTTTTCCTTCCTTCTCCCCCTCCCCTTATCCCTCCATATTCACCTTATTCCTTACCATAGCTATTTTCTTACCCCCCTCCCTTATCCTTCCCCTCACCCTTCCTCACACCACCTCACGCCATCCTCCCACAGCTGGCTCCCACCTCGTGCTCCTTCCCGAAGGGTCTTCTCATTCAATGTGTTGTCCTTCCATAACACTCACCCCCTCCACGTGGAGCTTTCTCAGCATGCATCCTCTCTTGGACAACATCGGATTTATGGCTCACCTCCCCCGGGTTAACTGCCCCTCCTCCTCGCACGCTCCAAGTCTTTTCGATCACCTCATTATGTCTTCTCCTCGATGCAGTCTAAAAGCTCATTTCTCTCCATCTCTCGGTTCTGTCCATCATGTGATTCCTCTGGAGCGCATTCTGTTGGATGTCATTTCAAGCGTAGGCAAAGGGTGGCTGCAGGAAATTCCACAGGAAGCTCTCCCTCTCACCAGGAATTTTGTGAAATTTTTTAAGAGAAAAACTATTTACAGCATGTATATTAAGACTATGCATCCAGTTTTTTTCTTTGTCTGTCAAGTCATATTTATTATTTGGTATCTTAGAGGTACTTACCACCTCACCCAGTAAATCATCTATTTTAGCAGCAATCTTCCACACTGGCTGGCTCTTGTTCTGAAAGACTCTATGGTTTCTTTCTATCCAAATGCACCAGCAAATTAGTTTAGGGAGTTTTAGCCAACATGCTCTCAGTCCTTTTTTTTAAGCCAACTCTCCCTGATACATTTTTTCCCAATTGAGAAAACAGTCCTAAATTTTTTCAGGCCAATGAAACCCGTCACCCCCACACTTCATTACTTCCTTCCAGACTGAGATGGCATACGGGCACTTTAAAAAAAGATGGTTGATTTTTTCTGAAGCTTCAACACAGAGCGGGCAGTGGAATGGACAGGCTATCCCCCTTTTCTCTAAGTTCTCACCAGTTAGCACTCTTTGATGCATCAACATCCAGCTGAACATCTCTATTTTCGCCAACGTTCTGCTATTCCACAATTTATTCTAGATTTCAGGGTTGACAGGCACGTTGTAACTTACTGCAAAATTTTGATATCCTTCAGACGTCGTGTAGCTGCCAGTTCTCCTTCCCTAGTTGCGCCTGTCCTTCATGCATTTAGTAACCGGAGCAATCCCAATCAAATCGGTAATCAATAAGAGATTTTCAGATTCTAACTCTGCTGGGCAGTCCAGTAAAGCCCATCTGACCCATCGATTTGGAGGTTCTAATTCCCAATCGGTGATACTCCAGATGATTTTATAACCCATCACGTCCATCCATTGTTGCAATCGTAGGAGGCGTGGGGGAGACTTCCTAATACTTTTGTCCTTCCAGAAATTAATTAATTTCCCGTTGCCCAGTATCCAATACAACTTATCAATGAACTGAGGCAGTGTTTTTTTACAAAGATTGAATATAGGAGATCCATTTTTTCTCACATGCTCCCCCTCCAGACATCTGAGCCTTATTCCCGGGAATTATTTACTTTTCTGAACATGAATACATAAGGAAGGTTTTGGATCGAGCATGTTCTAGAGCAACTTGGCTCCTATGGCCAAGTTCTGAGTTCTTAGATCTCTTATTTGAAGACATCCCTCTGGCCTGGGTAGCTTGATAGTTTTCCAACTGACCAATGCAAACCTTTTTCCTCCTCCATTGTTCCCTCCTTGCCAGAGAAAATATCTCACCAGGCCTTCAATTTGCTTTATAATTTAGAGAGAAGCAAGAAGAAGGGAGCATTGGTAAAGAAGGTAGTTGTTCAGGACAGCTTTAATTAACACTACCTTCCCAGCTAGATTTAACTAGGTTGTCCGCCATCCCGTTATGACTTGTCCAGCCTAACATCCCATTCCTCCAATTTTTTAAGAGAAAAACTATTTACAGCATGTATATTAAGACTATGCATCCAGTTTTTTTCTTTGTCTGTCAAGTCATATTTATTATTTGGTATCTTAGAGGTACTTACCACCGCACCCAGTAAAGCATCTATTTTAGCAGCAATCTTCCACACTGGCTGGCTCTTGTTCTGAAAGACTCTATGGTTTCTTTCTATCCAAATGCACCAGCAAATTAGTTTAGGGAGTTTCAGCCAACATGCTCTCAGTCCTTTTTTTTAAGCCAACTCTCCCTGATACATTTTTTCCCAATTGAGAAAACAGTCCTAAATTTTTTCAGGCCAATGAAACCCGTCACCCCCACACTTCATTACTTCCTTCCAGACTGAGATCGCATACGGGCACTTTAAAAAAAGATGGTTGATTTTTTCTGAAGCTTCAACACAGAGCGGGCAGTGGAATGGACAGGCTATCCCCCTTTTCTCTAAGTTCTCACCAGTTAGCACTCTTTGATGCATCAACATCCAGCTGAACATCTCTATTTTCGCCAACGTTCTGCTATTCCACAATTTATTCTAGATTTCAGGGTTGACAGGCACGTTGTAACTTACTGCAAAATTTTGATATCCTTCAGACGTTGTGTAGCTGCCAGTTCTCCTTCCCTAGTTGCGCATGTCCTTCATGCATTTAGTAACCGGAGCAATCCCAATCAAATCGGTAATCAATAAGAGCTTTTCATATTCTAACTCTGGTGGGCAGTCCAGTAAAGCCCATCTGACCCATCGATTTGGAGGTTCTAATTCCCAATCGGTGATACTCCAGATGATTTTATAACCCATCGCGTCCATCCATTGTTGCAATCGTAGGAGGCGTGGGGGAGACTTCCTAAGACTTTTGTCCTTCCAGAAATTAATTAATTTCCCGTTGCCCAGTATCCAATACAACTTATCAATGAACTGAGGCAATGTTTTTTTACAAAGATTGAATATAGGAGATCCATTTTTTCTCACATGCTCCCCCTCCAGACATCTGAGCCTTATTCCCGGGAATTATTTACTTTTCTGAACATGAATACATAAGGAAGGTTTTGGATCGAGCATGTTCTAGAGCAACTTGGCTCCTATGGCCAAGTTCCGAGTTCTTAGATCTCTTATTTGAAGACCTCCCTCTGGCCTGGGTAGCTTGATAGTTTTCCAACTGACCAATGCAAACCTTTTTCCTCCTCCATTGTTCCCTCCTTGCCAGAGAAAATATCTCACCAGGCCTTCAATTTGGTTTATAATTTAGAGAGAAGCAAGAAGAAGGGAGCATTGGTAAAGAAGGTACTTGTTCAGGACAGCTTTAATTAACACTACCTTCCCAGCTAGATTTAACTAGGTTGTCCGCCATCCCGTGATTTTATTTTTTATTTTTTCCACAATAGGATTCCAGGATGAACTCTTAGGTTTGAGTTTGAAAATAGGGACCCCTAGATACTTGAAGGAATCCCAGCTAACAACTCCATCCATATTAAGAATCCGAGAGATATCTGACATTTCCCTAGGATTTATATTCCACCCAAATATCTGACTCTTCCTTGAGTTGATTTTGCTTCTTGAGGCAAGGCATGGTTCATTTCAGTCTTGAATCGATGCGCTATGATCTGATTGGCTCCTCCCATCAAGATTGTATCATCTGCAAATTGCGCGTGGTTGATATCTTTAGTCCCTCTAGCCATCCTTATGCCTGGGAGCTCCTGATCTTGCCTGGCATATTCCATTTGAAAACTAAGAACCGAAACCTGGATGGTGTAAAGCAGAGGGGAGAGCGGGCATCCTTGCCTCAGGCCTCTCGAAACTTGAAAGAAGGGGGTAGCTCTTCCATTGATGAGTGGGGCTATCCACGGCTTGTTGATATAGGCCTTGACCCAAGAGACAAATTCAAGAGCGAATCCAAACCTCAGCATTACTTGAAAGAGAAATGGATGGCTGACTCTGTCGAAAGCGTTTGCTAGATCAAGTTTCACCACCATTCCTTTGTCTCCATTCTTCAGGCTAGAGTGGATAGCTTCCTGCACTAATACGATATTATCCCAAATCTTCCTTTGTTTAACGAAACCGCCTTGATTCTCCGAAATAATATTAGGCAGAATATGTTTTAATATAGAGGCCATGATCTTAGTAATAATTTTATATCCAATGTTACATAGGGATATTGGCCGGAACCTGTCAAAAGAATTAGCTTCTTTCTCTTTGGGGATGAGAGATAAAAAGGAAGAATTCGTACTGCCTCCGATTTGGCCACACCTCTGAAATTTACTGACCATTTTTAATAAATCATTTTTTATGATATCCCAGTATATTATAATGAAATTGGCATTATACCCATCTAGGCCAGGGGCTCTATCCTCCTCCATATTATTGACCGCTTCCTTAATTTCTTCCAGCATGATGATTTTTTCTAGTTTATCGTTGTCTTTATTCTTTACAGTCCTAGGAACCAGATTCAAAAGCTCGACGTCATTAGAGATGGGCTGGGAGGTGAACAAGACGTTGAATTACCTTGCTGCTTCAGATTTGATATCTTCGAAATTGTTGATTACCCTGTCATTGGCCTAGATCTCGAGCACACAATTATGGTTTTTCCTATCCTCGACCTGCTTGTGGAAGAAGCCTGTATTCCTATCACCATCGTTCATCCATTTGCATCTTGATTTTTGTCTCCACCATTCAGATTCTTGTCTACATGCAGCATGAAGGTCCATTTGCAGCTTAGTCTCCTTTTCGATGTCATCGTGGGTCACAATTTTGTCCTCATTGCTGGCCTGGTGGGTCTCCAACGCGAGGGCAGCTTGGGATTTGATGTAACTTGGGGAAGGAATCGACTTAGCTCAGTTTTTCAAATTTTTTTTGAGCCGTCTCAATTTCTCGTCCCAAACGAAGAATGGAGACCCTATAACCAGAGGAGCCCAAGAGTCAGCAATGATCTTTAAAAACTCAACATGGTTGGCCCACATGGGGATAAATCTGAACGGGATAGGGCCCAAATTCTTATCATTCACCATCTCAAGGAGAATAGGCTTCTAATCCGATCCTCCAAACGGTAAGATTTTAGACATCAAAGTTAGGCCCAACAGGAGAAAAGTGTCCTGGACTAGGAATTGATCAAGTTTCACAGCAATATGCGCAGGACCGATCCTCCTATTATTCCATGTATATTTCCCTGTAGTTGGTTTAATGTCCACGAGATCCCAGGCCAAGATGGTCTCATCCACAATTTCTCTGATGGGATCTCTTATCAGAGAGCCCCCTCTTTTATCATCTTGGCTGAGGATGACATTTAGGTCCCCGGCCAGAATAACATTCCCTTGCTGGTTACTCCTTTCCTCATGAAGGAGGTTCCAACAATTTATTTATTCGACATAAGAATTAGGTGCATAAATATTGAAAATTCTTACCATAGTATTAGTGTCTTTTTGCCTCAGCAGGGTGAGGATCCAATAAGAGTTGTTCTTGATGTCCACAGCCTCAAATTTCTTGTCATCCCAAGGTGTTCCAATGCCCCCGAAGGCTCCCCTTGAGCTTAAAGTAGCTATGCCCCTTTTTTTCCAAAATTTTTTACTAACTTGGAGGAATGCAAATTTCTCCATCTTGGTTTCATGGATCAGAAAGATGTCCAGTTGGTGTAGAGAGATTAGATCTAACATAGCTTCTTCCTTGATTTTTCTATCAAGCCCTCTGCAGCTCTAGGATAGAACCTTCATTACTTACTATTGGAGGCCGTAGGCATCCCTTTCAGGGCATGCCTATGCTGGTGGGTGTTTCTTGTGTTTCTCAGCAACTTTTCCAGAGTTAACTAGGAGCCTTCCAACTTATCCTTGTATGTGACTTGTTCCCTTACTTCTTTCTTGGATTTCCTTCCTTTGGTTTTAGTCATTCTTGGAGTATTCAGTTCTATTTCCCCTTCCTCCTCTTCTTCTTCTTTCGATTCAAGTTCTTCCTCAAATTTCTCAAAACTTTCTCCTTCTTTTGTCCCTGTTGTGCCTTCATCATTCTCTTTCGCTTGATCTAAGAGGACTGCTTCGAAGTCCTTACTATCTTCAGTACTAGATCTCTCTTCTACTTCATTGGATTCATCCCTTACTTCATTAATTTCTATAGTCTTTGAGAGCTCTTGAGTTCTTTCTGGTGGGCTAACTCTTGCTTCTTTATTCCCCTCAACCTTCTTTGGGGCCACTCTGGCTTGATTTTTAGATTTAGATCTATTCACCCTATGCCATCCTTCCACCTTGTCTTGTTAGCTCTCAATTTTTTAGGGCAATTTTGAATGAAGTGCCCGTATTCATGGTAACCTCTGCATTTGAAGGGGAGTTCTTCATACTCCAGCTTTTGGAAATGGGACTAATTCCCCACAGTTAAATTTATAGCTTATGGCAGTCCATCTTCGAGATCGACCCCTACACATATGCGGGCACAAGCGTATCGGTCCTTTGGACTATCCATGTCAATGTATTTCCCCAGGGCGTTCCCTATAGCATGTAGGGATTTGGGGTTCCAGCAATGCATAGGAAGATTGGAAAGTATGACACAGACTAGCACAAATTTGGGGGTGCTGGCTTCGAGGTCAAAGTCTGGGGTCCACCCGTTAAGATAGAGACCTTGCATCCCCATGAAATAGGGCCCATTCCTGAAAATTAAGTCTTTGTCTTCTTTGGATTCAAAGTCGAACAGAAAGTATCCCCTTCCGATGGAGTAGGAAGCAACATTTTTGGAGATTAGGGGTCGCCGGTTTCTTTGGACACAACTGTCAGTTTTTTTTGGCGAGGGCCATCACCCTGTGAATTTCTCGATCAGTGCTCGATCTGCCAGGGAAAGGGTGACCTTAATCGTTTCTTTTGGGGGGAGGGCAACCTCCGGCACATCTTCAATTCTTTTAACGAACCTTGGGGAGTCTCCTTTGCCAGATCTTTTGTTATTGTTGGAAATTAATCGGTAGAAGGCATCCGAACGAAAGTCAGGTGGCAAATCACTGCCTACCTCAGTCACCATCGATTTACCCCACCAGAGATCCGATCCAGCCACTCAGAACATGAGGGTAGTGAGGACAAAGCCTTGGTTTTAGCAATCCAATCTCTTCAATTCAGAAGCTTGATCTGGCGAACAACGGCCCAACCAGAGTTGTAAGTCACACCAGTCCAGCTTCAAGAGGGATCCTTCGCTCAGGGTGAGGCTCACGCCTCCAGCCTCGCATGCAAATGCCCTCGAAGCTCACGCTCGCTCTCAAAATCCTGTGATTATTGAACTATTATGCTAGTCAAAATAACATATTAAAATATTTTAGGTCTTATTAATTAATTAATTAATTAATTAATATTATTATAAAGAATAATAAATTTGTTTTAAAAGAATGAGACTCTTATCAAATGTTAAAGATAACATTCTAACACCCCTTATAATAGAGGAGCTTTTTTTGTTAGATGACATATTTGTGTGCATTGTGTGTTAGGCGCTTTGGAAATGAAAAAACTAAGAACATTGAAGGTTAACAAGCAAAAATCTTGCAAATTAGAGGGTTTGTCCTCATCCCTCTAGTCCGCAATCTCTTTAATTTAGTAGTCAAGCAAGGTTTCCCTAAGCCTTGGAGTTAGAGCCTCAATATTCCTAATTTTAAAAGTGACAATAAAAAAAACATTTATCAGACTATGATGACTATCCCCCTCTTAGTAAATCTTTATGGTATTATTATGGAAAATAAGATTATCATATGACTATAAAATGAAGCAAAGTAAGTGACCTAATTTTCAGGTGGACTTCACATGACATCACTCAACCATGAACCACCTAGTTAAGCTCATAACTATTGTAATATGTCAAAAATATGATGACCTTGTTAAACTTCTTTTTAAACTTTTTGAGTATAGAAATAAACAGTTATAACAAATCAAATATTTTCTTAAAGTTCATAAAACCAAAATTGGTGAAAAACTCATATAAATTACCACCACGACTATCATTTTCTACAATTAATAATATGAAATTAGTATTATTTATATAACAAACCATTAATATTTATAGTATTGTTTATATAAATAAAAATATTTTATTGCTATTTATATTATTTAATTAAATATTTATTATTTATATGATCAATGATTAATATTTAAATATAATATTTCATTTTTATTGATTTATTTGGACTTTCCTGGGTTAACCTTTGGTCTTAGAAACCACGACCCATGGGCATCTAGGCCGTTGGGATCGCACCCGTCATGGACTGCACCAAACCTTAGCATGGTTAGATTTAATTGTAGCCTCTCAATAGCAGTAGGTTTTGATCTTGGGCGGCCAAGCAAACTAAACCCCTCTCAAACGTTTTCTCTACCAAAATTTGACAATTTATTTGGTTATTAATAATTCTTTTATATATATATATAAATTTTACTATAAGTTAATATAATCCATTTTATGATATATTTTTAAATTTAAAATTTTCATGCCCATCTCAATCTCAACACGGGCACCTTGATGGTTTGAAAAAGTCATTGTTAGTTTATGTTGAAGCAGACAACCAATTGTTCTCTGTTTTTTTCCTTTCACAATTGTGTAGTAAGCTTCTTAATATGTACGGATACCATATTTTGTTTCTCATTATAGGAACTGTTGAATCTCAAAGTTACATTAGAGAAGAAATGGAAATGGAATATATAAAATTTTTAATTTTTTTTAAGCCAAAAATGAGGGCATTAGCAAATCAAAATGATGAAGATGTCCAGCTTACAAAGAAATAATAATTAATCTCTCTTACTATCCTTGTATGGTCCTTGTTTTTTGTTTTTCTTATGATTACTTAAGGATTTGTTATTCCTTTTATGTTTTCAAACTAGAAAATTTTTTCAAGATTTTTATTTCCTAGAAAAGCTGCTATTATATAATGGATGGGTAGCCGAAACCTTGTTCAAATTTTCATTTTGGACACTACTTTATATCATCTTTTTTGGTATGAGGTCCACCTCTATGACGGTCTATTCAAATTTATACCATTGGATAATAATGTACAACAGAGTGAAGCTTTTGACATCAAGCTTCAAGGAGGAATTGTAATTTTGGATATCAAGTTCTTATATGGTTGTTCGAGACCCACAACTGATATTTAAGCGTGATGTCAATAACTTCAGTCGATTTTCCATGATTATCTAATAATATAACTTTGAATAAACCATCAAAGAGATGGATTCCAATGACATTACAATCCAAATCAATAATAGTAATCTAAATAAGATCTGAAACATCTTTTCTAGTAATCAAACTGCTTGAAATCTCATGACCTGTTGTCTAGCTACAAAGGCATTAAATACTACACAACAAGCTGGTTAATTTTAGCCATCCCCTAGTGTTGAAGAGAGTAATCTCACCCGTAGTTAGGTTAGAGATTTAGGTAACCCACGATGGTATTTACCTAACTGTGGTATTCACCCATAGTATTATTGTTTTGTATTTCCTATTTAAACAGCTTTGAATAATGAGAAGGTAAATCATCTACCCATACTGTTTTTGTTGCTCCATTCTTTTCTTTCGCATGGTATCAGAGCTGACAGCCTGATCCTTTCGTTGTTAGGGTAAGCCTTTTCATAGAGTGGAAAGCACTCTAGCTCAGAAAATCTATTTGACCGATAGCAGTGGAGTCTTCCATTCTTGGCACAGTCGCAGAGATCTGCTCGAGAGGAGTTTGTGGACCACGAGTTTGCGGAGCTTTTTTTTTCCATTGGAGAAAGCTCACCCTCTAATCATCTAATCTTACTGAAGGTTGTGATCTAGAAAATAAGATTTATTCTTGAAGATGGTGCTACCCGAAGCATTCCCAGAAGAATATGAAGAGGTAAGAAATATCTTAACACCACAAGGTTTATGACAGAGTTTTAATGGAGATGAGTATGATGTATGGGTAATCAAATTAATTAATGTGCTAAAATTACAAGATTTGTGGCACTTCATAGCTGAAGAGGATCCCATTGATCCAGAAAAGTTTAATGCTTTGACAGAATTCCAAAAAGAAATAAGGCAAGTTGTTGCCTTATGCCTCATACAAGACAGTATAGACTATTCCTTATTTCATTACATTGTAGAAGTTGATACTCCAAAGAGAGCATGGGATACACTAAAAGAAGTCTTCAGTGAGGAACCAACGGTAGAGGAAGATGACTTTGTAAGTCAGGCAGAGCACCAAGAATCCAACACTGAAGTGGAAGATAGTCAAGATGACTGTGTCAAAGAGGTAGCTAGTGATCATGTAATCCCAGCAAATGATGTTGATCCAGTTATGTTTGATGATGACAGTGAAAGCCAACCTGTCACTGCAGCAATACCCAATGATGTGAGTGATAGTCTCTTTGAGCAAGAGATAGTCGATGGCAGCATAGAAGCTGTAATAGTTGCTGAGAATGAGCAACAACCAGCTGATAGCATCACAAAAGAGACAACATTATGCAGTCCACCCCAAAACCAGAAAACGAGAAGTTTGAGGGGATCTATGAGCAGGCTCCTGTTACTGATGAGCATCTACAATATGCTATGTTTTCTTCTGATCCCACAATTTTTGAAGAAGCAGTGAAGGATGCATAGTGGGTTCAAGCAATTGAAGAAGTCAATAATGAAGTATTTGTCATTGATGAGCAACACCAAGATGTGAATGCTCTCCAACAAAAGCTGAAATATATTCACATTTTTTCTAACAAAAATGTTGAGTGTGCAGGTAAAGATGACAACCAGAAGAACCATGTTGAAATAGAAGATGAAGACTTTCACTATGTTCCAGAAGATGAAGAAGACACGGAGGCTTCACTTGTTGACCAATATCGTATCACGTTAGTTCATATTGTGGGTTTTAAAATTATTAAAAATTGAACCAATATATTGCAGGTATTGGGGCGATGAGGGGTTTAAGGTGGGGGTGGGTAGGGTGGTTTATAAGGATTGAGTTATAAAAAGGGGTGGGGAGGAGGTTTTAAGTATTGGGAGGGGGTTTCAACAAAAAGAGTTTGCGTCAATATCTATGGAAATTAAGGGTATTCTTTAATATCCCACGATCGCACGTGCTATGTGAGATGTTCACTAAGTGAAGTCCCCATGGAAGAAGATCAACTACTTAGCATCAAGATCCAGAAGACAAAGAAAAATAATTCCAACTACACTTCAAGGAAGAAAGTCAAGCTGAAGTTTTTTGAATGAAATGTAAGCCTACCCGAGACATAAACTAGCAAGCATCTTTAGGCATAGACAATGCTGATGATGTACTACCAGTTGAGATTAAGGGGGTGTGTTGAAGAGAGTAATCTCACCCGTAGTTCGGTTAGAGAGTTAGGTAACCCATGGTGGTATTTACCTAACTGTGGTATTCACCGACAGTATTATTGTTTTGTATTTTTTATTTAAACAGCTCTGAATAATGAGAAGGCGAATCATCTGCCCGTATTGTTTCTGTTTCTCCATTCTTTCTTTTGCACCTAGTACCCTCATAATGAACTAACAAAATTCTATAAAGAGGCTCTCCTGTATCTGTTTCTATGCATAATTATTGTTGATAATGTAACAAGTTATCTATTTTCTTCTGGAAAAATGAACTAACAAGAGTTTGTATCTCACTTAAGTACACAACTTGTATTTTTTAGTTGAAATGAAAATGTAATCCTGTTGCTCCCCTTTAGGTCGGAAAAGCTCGAACGTGCCATTGATTGGTACATCTAGAATTGATTGTACACCTTTTTGGGTCAAAAGAATGAATCACAATTCGAGTGCATTTTTCCATGATGATGAGATTACTCTCAAAAGGACTAGTGAAGTTGTCGACCCAGGAATGAGTGGCACTGTTGGGCTTGTGAGTGGTCACAACTGAGTTGCATATATTCTTCTTATTTTTATGTCCACCACACGAAGACATATATAAATATATGGGCGATCAATATATTTATCAAGCTTAGCACTTTAAAAGGTTTTACACACAAAGTGATTTGATCGTTCTCCACACTTGGCTATTTGATCCCTCTTAGTAGAGCCAAAATTAAAATGAATCTATGCTAATTTAATAACAACTCCATATTGTTTCTATAAAAATTACACATCGCTCATTCTATGCTTTTTATAAACAAATTTGCACATCCTAGAATTAAACCTGGAAAAGGCTATGAGAATTTGGAGTTACCTCCTAATTGGTATAGTTCAATGGAAATGAGTGTTTCCCATATGGCCTAAAAAGCTTGCTCTTCATAGAGGTGAATTTGTCCATGATTTGAACATTCAATTTTTAAAGAAGGTCCAATCATAATTATTCATCTATTAGCCATGTGTTCCATTGTAGTTTCAAACAAATACATTCCATTTTAGTATTATGCAGAAGACCTTTATGGAAAGGCTAAATGCAAGATAGCTCTACAAATCAATGTGCTTGTTGCTTGGTACCATTGAAAAATAGTACAACAACAATCGACTTGATGTTACTTAATTAGCAATTCAAAAACTAATCCAAGATTATCAATCTTGGTTGTATGGCTTTGGATATCCACTCATAGATTCTTAAATCAGAATGTTGGAGTCTTTTTATAAAGATAGGTTCAAGGCTCACTTGAATTCAATGTACTTATTCAATATACTTAATGCATAATGTAAGATATGACATATTACTGATTCCATCCAGATTTTAAAGACCACCCATGGTTGTTCCATGTGTTGGTGCACATTGCTTTGCTTTAGTGGGCAATCCTTTCATGTCTTATTAATATTAATAACAATGTGTCCTTTCATGCCTTTCCTGCCTTGTTGATGACAATTTGTGCACTAATAACATGATAGTAACTTTTAATTTAGTTGTAGTCATTTGGGGCTTGCAAATACTTAATGGACATCACATGTGACAATACACTTTGGTGTGAATAATGGCTCTCTCGATAGCCATTAGAACCCATGCAAACATAATTTCTCTTAGTGAACTTTAGATGTTTACTGCAAAATCTTTGCATCAATGGATAGACCATGGCTATAAACAATTGTTGTATTGCAATGGGAACATTGTCTAACCAACAACGTTCACTTTTAATAGAAATGCCAGAAGTGGGGAAGAGTCTTTTATAACTTTGGGTTTAGGGTTATGCCCAGCCTACCAAAGGGTTATGTCTAGTACCCTTTCAAAGTGGCTTTGGCTTTGGTGGGGATGACTGTAACAGCAGCATCATGCTATGGACAGGTGAAAATTAATTAATGAAACGGTATATCTTGAGGAATGATCGCTATGCCCTATCTCCGGGAAGCTGATCCGACAGGAGTTTAAACGACCACCCTCAATGATTTAAAGAATCCGTCGCGGCTTACTGCCGACACCTACAGGATTATTGCAAGTGGGTTGGAATTGAAGAGTGCATTGTTCAAGTGGGTCCATAAGATGCACCTACGGGTATGATAAGTCGGCGGGATAAGGTGATTAAGCTATTCTAAGCTATAAATATATACATAAGTGAAAAGCGTCCTGGAGATTTGTATTTATAAATTTCTTAAGAGCTATTTATTGAGGTGCAGAGTATTTAATGTGGTTGCAGCAAGCTTGGTGACCATTGGATTTTGAGTAACTTAAGATCCAACAATCATCAAGCCTCCTGCAGCGGCATTAAATGCTCTGCAGCTCAATAGATAACACTTGCCTATAACTTCAACTTTCTTCACATTAACTGGTTAAATTTGGATTTAAAAATTCAATCATAATCTTGTAAGTGAATAATGAAGCAAGCAGCCAACTGCATTTATATAAACAGAAAATCTACTGAATACCAAGAAAAGGAAAACTGCGAAATTTGTTTTTTTCGTGCACCCTATTCACGTTAAATCAAATTTCGCAGTTTTCTTTTCCTGGTTATTCAGTCGATCTTCTGTTTATCCAAATGCCGCTGCCTGCTTGCTTTATTCAAATCTAATGTAAATCGGCTTAACCGAGGGGGACGAACATTGTGCAAAGGTTTATTCTTGAAACTTTGCACAATATCAAATTAAAACTTATGTATATATTTATAGCTTCAGTTCCAACCCATTTGCAATAAACGGTTCGATGGAAATGCACTCTTCAATTACAACCCATTTGCTCGGAGAAACTTGCTCCCGAAAACTTCTGTGGTAGAACCCAAAATTAAAACATGTCTTGGTGGACAAGAAACTCACTAAACGGTACTGCTCTGCATCCTCAACCTTTAACGGTTATTTTTAATTTGAAAACCAACAATATTCATGTTCATTTTTAATTAAAACTATAAAATCAATCTATTTCTATATCTATATGTTTTTATCTAGATATATATTTAGATATTATCTTAGATTTTAGATTTGTTTGAGTCGATTAACAAGATTAATTCAAGTGTATAACATGGATTCATTTCATGGTGTTATGTTATGTTAAAGGCATTTTGATCAAGATTTAAATAAGTTTGGTTAAAAAAATAACAATCTGTTTTTGTTTTTTCATGTTTTTTTTTTTTTTTTTATTAAATAGTATTTGTTTTATGGTTTTATTAAATCTAACAATGTGTTATGAATAATAGATATAAAATTATATATTTTAGTATTTGTTTAACAGCCAAATATTTACACAAAACAATATAATCGATTGTAACTATTAACATTTAGCTACAACTTTACTGGTAACTATATTAATATTAAAATATTATATTATAACTTTGATATTCAACCTATCCTAAAATGAAAAAGAAAAAATCTGCTATCATTAGGTATTAAAACTTTTATACAAACCCAGATTAACAAGTAGACCAACTGATTTATCGCTTACTACCCAATTGTGAATGGAAAAATAGTAAAAATGCAGAGAAGAAATGGTTGTTTTCTTTAACATAAACTAACAACTACTTTTTTCAAAGCATTAGGTGTCGGTGCTGAGACTGAGATTGGTATGAAAAAATTAAATACAAATATAATCATAAAATAAATTATATTAACATAGTAAAATTGAAATATATATTATATAAATAAATTTTATTCGAATAATTATTAATAATTAAATAAATTTTTATGTAAATAGTGAATAATTATATTTAAATATTAATTATAATTGTATAAATAATAAATGTTTAACAAATTAATATAATTAGTAATAAACTATTTTTATTTATATAAACAATGGCATAAATATTAATATTTTGTTATATAAATAATAATAATTATTTATTAAAAATTAATTTCTGTATTACATTCCAAAAATAATAAATCAGATTTATTATAAACCTTTCTTAATCTGATGCGGACATTCCATTTATACTATTCTTTTATTTCCGCTCTTATTTATCATAATAATGTACTAATGTAATTTTTAATATTTGTTGATTCAAAAAAATCTACAATTAAAACCAACCAATCAAAAAAATAAACCAGCCACACTCATAGCTAGTAATTAAATAAAATGAGAAACGAGTTACCACTCATAGCAATAGCTAAACTGGAAACGAGTAACAACCAGCTACCAATAATCTCTCATTCCTTCAGGCGTTAAATCTACAAAGCTAAGGAGGAATATCCGTGCTTACAATCTAGTTTACAATAAGATCATTGAGACCTATAGCTATAGATTTATTAGCTGCAATATCCGCCAGCACATTTAGCTCCCTTAAAATATTAGCTCCCTTAAAATATGAAAAAATTCAATCTTCCTGAACATTTTGGCCATGGACCTAATTCTATTGATCATCATTTGAGTTCGCTCATTTTTACTCCTTCTTCCCCCATTCAATGCTTGAATAATTAACCTGGAATCTCCAGAAACCATTACCTCATCCACTCCTTTCTTCTGCAACTGCTTGAGACCTTGCCAGAGCCCATAATCCTCGGCCATATTATTGGAGTCATATCCGATATTCCAATAGTATTCAATCTCAACTTTCCTGCCGAGATTAATGACAACTCCTCCTCCCGCTCTTCCCGGATTCCCTTTTGAGGCTCCATCAAAAAACAATTTAAAAATCTTCCATTCTCTTTGCTACTTCTCAAACTGAGACTTGTCCAACCTAACATCCCATTCCTCCATTTTTTTAAGAGCAAAACTATTTACAGCATGTATATTAAGACTATGGATCCAGTTTTTTTCTTTGTCTGTCAAGTCATCTTTATTATTTGGTATCTTAGAGATACTTACCGCCTCACCGAGCAAAGCATCTATTTTAGCAGCAGTGTTCCACTCTGGGTGGCTCTTGTTCTGAAAGACTCTATGGTTTGTTTCTCTCCAAATGCACCAGTAAATTAGTTTAGGGAGTTTCAGCCAACATGCTCTCAGTCCTTTTTTTTCAGCCAACTCTCCCTAATACATTTTTTCCCAGTTGAGAAAACAGTCCTGAATTTTTTCAGGCCAATGAAACCGGTCGCCCCCACACTTCATTACTTCCTTCCAGACTTAGACGACATACGGGCACTTTAAAAAAATATGGTTGATATTTTCTGAAGCTTCAGCACAGAGAGGGCAGCGGAATGGACTGGCTATCCCCCTTTTCTCCAAGTTCTCACCAGTTAGGACTCTTTGATGCATCAACGTCCAGCTGAACATCTCTATTTTCGTCAATGTTCTGCTATTCCAAAATTTATTCCAGATTTTAGGGTTGACAGGCATGTTGTAACTTACTGCAAAATTTTGACATCCTTCAGACGTCGTGTAGCTGCCAGTTCTCCTTCCCTAGCTACTCCTGTCCTTTGTGGATTTAGTAACCGGAGCAATCCCAGTCAAATGGTTAATCAACAAGATTTTTTCAAATTCTAACTCCGCTGGACAGTCCGGCAAAGCCCATCCGACCCATCAATTTGGAGATTCCAATTCCTAGTCGGTGATACTCCATATGGTTTTATAACCCATTGTGTCCATCCACTACTGCAATCGTGGGAGGCGTGGGGGAGACTTGCCAAGAATTCTGTCCTGCCAGAAATTAATTAATTTCCCATTACCCAGTATCCAATACAGCTTATCAATGAACTGAGGCAGTGTTTTTTTACAGAGATTGATTATAGAAGATCCATTTTTTCTCACATGCTCCCTTTCCAGACATCTGAGCCTTGTTCCTAGGAAGTATTTACTTTTTTGAACACAACTACACCAGGAAGGTTTTGGATCAAGCATGTTCCAGAGCAACTTGGCTCCTATGGCTAGGTTTTGAGTTCTTAGATCTTTGATTTGAAGACCTCCCTCTGGTCTAGGCAGCTTGATCGTTTTCCAACTGACCAATGCAAACTTTTTTCCCCCTCCATTGTTCCCTCCTTTCCAGAGAAAAGATCTCACCAGGCCTTCAATTTGGTTTATAATTTTGACATGAGCAAGAAGAAGGGAGCACTGGTAAAGCAGGTAGTTGTTCAAGACAGCTTTAATTAACACTACCTTCCCAGCCAGATTTAACCAGGCTGTCCCCCATCCCGTGATTTTCTTTTTGATTTTTTCCACTATAAGATTCCACGCTGAACTCTTAGGTTTGATTTTGAAAATAGGGACCCCTAGATACTTGAAGGAATCCCAGCTAACAACTCCATCCATATTAAGAATCCAGGAGATATCCGACATTTGCCTAGGATTTATATTCCACCCAAAGATCTGACTCTTCCTTGAGTTGATTTTGCTTCCTGAGGCAAGGTAGTAATGGTACATTTCATTCTTGAATCGACGGGCTATGATCTGACTGGATCCTCCCATCAAGATGGTATCATCTGCAAATTGCACATGGTTGATATGTTTAGTCCCTCTAGCCATCCTTATGCCTGGGAGCTCCTCATCTTGCATGGCATATTCTAGCTGAAAACTAAGAACCAAAGCCTAGATGGCGTAAAGTAGAGGGGAGAGCGGGCATCCTTGCCTCAGGCCTCTCGAAGCTTGAAAGAAGGGGGAAGCTCTTCTATTGATGAGTGGGGCTATCCATGGCTTGCTGATATAGGCCTTGACCCAAGAGACAAACTCAAGAGTGAATCCAAACCTCAGCATTACTTGAAAGAGAAATGGATGTTTGACTCTGTCAAAAGCCTTTGCTAGATCAAGTTTCACCACCATTCCTTTGTCTCCATTCTTCAGGCTAGAGTGGATAGCTTCTTGCACTAATATGATATTATCCCAAATCTTCCTTCCTTTAACGAAACCGCCTTGATTCTCCGAAATAATATTAGGCAAAATATGTTTTAATCTGGAGGCCATGATCTTAGAAATAATTTTATATCCAATGTTACACAAAGATATTGGCCAGAACCTGTCAAAAGAATTAGCTTCTTTCTCTTTGTGGATGAGAGCCAGAAAGGCAGAATTCATACTACCTCTGATTTGGCCACACCTCTGAGATTTACTGACCATTTTTAATAAATCATTTTTTATGATATCCTAGCAGATTATAATGAAATTGGCGTTATACCCATCTGGGACAGGGGCTCTATCCTCCTCCATATTATCGACCGCTTCCTTAATTTCTTCCAGCGTGATGATTTTTTTCAGTTTATCGTTGTATTTATTCTTTACAGTCCTAGGAACCAGATTCAAAAGCTCGACATCATTAGAGATGGGATGGGCGGTGAATAAGACGCTGAATTACCTTGCTGCTTCAGATTTGATATCCTCAAAATTGTTGACTACCTTGTCATTGGCCTAGATCTCGAGCACACAATTATGTTTTTTCCTAGCCTCAGCCTTCTTGTGGAGGAATCCTGTATTCCTGTCACCATCGTTTAGCCATTTGCATCTTGATTTTTGTCTCCACCATTCAGATTCTTGTCTATAGGTAGCGTGAAGGTCCATTTGTAGCTTAGTCTCCTTTTGGATGTCATCGCGGGTCACAATTTTGTCCTCCATGCTAGCCTGGTGGGTCTCCAGTGCGAGGGCATCTTGGGATTTGATGTAATTTGGGGAAGGAATCGACTTAGCCCAGTTCTTCAAAATTTTCTTGAGCCGTCTCAATTTCTCCTCCCAAACGAAGAAGGGAGACCTTGTAACCGGAGGATCCCAAGAGTCAGCAACGATCTTTAAAAAATCAGCGTGGTTGGCCCATGTGAGGTTAAATCTGAACAACATAGGGCCCAAATTCTTATCATTCACCATCTCAAGGAAAATAGGCTTGTGATTCGATCCTCCAAACGATAAGATTTTAGACGTCAAAGTTAGGCCCAACAGGAGAAAAGTGTCCTGGACCAGGAATCGATCAAGTCTCGCGGCAATATGCCCAGGACCGATCCTCCTATTATTCCATGTATATTTCCATGTAGTTGGTTTAATGTCCATGAGATCCTAGGCCAATATGGTCTCATCCACAATTTGTCTGATGGGATCTTTGATTAGAGAGCCCCCTCTTTTTCATCTTAGCTGAGGATGACATTCAGCCCCACCGGCTAGAATAACATTTCCTTGCTGGTTACTCCTTTCCTCATGAAGGAGGTTCCAACAATTAATTTTTTCGACATAAGAAGTAGGTGCATAAATATTGAAAATTCTTACCAGAGTATAGTTTCTTTTTGCCTCAGCAGGGTGAGGATCCAATGAGAGTTGTTCTTGATGTCCACAACCTCAATTTTCTTGTCATCCCAAAGTGTTCCAATGCCCCCAGAGGCTCCCTTTGAGATTAAAGCAGCTATTCCCCATCTTTTCCAAAATTTTTTACTAACTTGGAAGAATGCAGCTTCCTCCATCTTGGTTTCTTGGATCAGAAAGATGTCCAGTTGGTGTAGAGATATTAGATCTAACATAGCTTCTTCCTTGATTTTGCTTTCGAGCCCTTTGCAGTTCCAGGATAGAACCTTCATTACTTACTTTTTGAGGCCGTAGGCATCCCTTTTAGGGCATGCCCATGCTGGCGGGTGTTTCTTGTGTTTTTCAGCAACTTTTCCAGGGTTCACTAGGAGCCTTGCAACTTATCCTTATATGTGGCTTGTTCCCTTACTTCTTTCTTGGATTTCCTTCCTTTGGTTTTAATAATTCTTGGAGTAGTCAATACTATTTCCCCTTTCTCCTCTTCTTCTTCTTCCGATTCAAGTTCTTCCTCAAATTTCCCCAAACTTTCTCCTTCTTTTGTCCCTGTTGTGCCTTCATAATTCTCTTTCGCTTGATCTGAGAGGACTGCTTCGGAGTCCTTACTATCTTCAGTACTAGATCTCTCTTCTACTTCATTGGAGTCATCCCTTACTTCATTAGTTTCTATAGTCTTTGAGAGATCTTGAGTTCTTTCTGGTGGGCTAACTCTTGCTTCTTTATTCCCCTCACCCTTCTTTGGGGCCACTCCAGCTTGATTTTTAGATTTAGATCTATTCACCCTATGCCATCCTTCCATCTTGTCTTGCTGGCTCTCAGTTTTTTTAGGGAAATTTCGAATGAAGTACCTGTATTCATGGCAACCTCTACATTTGAAGGGGAGCTATTCATAGTCCAGCTTTTGGAAATGGGACCAATTCCCCACTATTAAATTTATAGCTTATGGCAGTCCAGCTTCGAGATCGACCTCTACGCAGATGTAGGCACAGGCGTATTGGTCCTTTGGGCTAGTCATGTTAATGTATTTCCCCAGCGTGTTCCCTATAGCATGTAGGGATTTGGGGTTCCAGCAATGCATAGGGAGATTGGGAAGTCTTACCTAGACTGGCATAGATTTGGGGGTGTCGACTTCATGGTCAAAGTCCGGGGTCCACCTGTTAAGATAGGGACCTTGCGGCCCCATGAAATAGGGCCCATTCTTGAAAATTAAGTCTTTGTCTTCTTTGGATTCGAAGTCGAACAGAAAGTATCCCCTTTTGATGGAGTAGGAAGCAACATATTTGGAGATTAGGGGTCGCCAGTTTCTTTGGACCCAGCTGTCAGTTGTTTTTGGTGAGGGCCATAGCCCTATGAATTGCTCGATTAGTGTTCGATCTACCAGGGAAAGGGTGACCTGAATCGTTTCTTCCGGGGGGAGGGAAACCTCTGGCACATATTGAATTCTTTTAACGAACTTCAGGGGGTCTCCTTTGCCAGATATTTTGTTATGGTTGGTGATTAATCAGTTGAAGGCATCCAAATGAAATTCAGTTGGTGAATCACCGCCTACCTCAGTCACCATCAATCTACCCCACCAGAGATCTGATCCAGCCACTCAGAACATGAGGGTAGTGAGGACAAATCCTCGGTTTCAGCAATCCAATCTCTTCAATTCAGCAGCCTGATTTGGCGAACAACAGCCCCGCTAGAGTTGTCAGTCGCACCATTCCAGCTCCAAGAGGGATCCTTCACTCAGGGGGAGGCTCACGTCTCCATCCTCGCATGCAAATGCCCTCGAAGCTCACGCTCGCTCTCAAAATCCTATGATTATTGAACTATTATGCTAGTCAAAATAGTATATTAAAATATTTTAGGTCTTATTAAATAAAGAATTAATTAATTAATATTATTATAAAGAATAATAATTTTTTTTTAAAAGAATGAGACTCTTATCAAATGTTAAAGATAACATTCTAACCCTCCTTATAATAGAGGAGCTCTTTTTGTTAGATGACATATTTGTGTGCATTGTGTGTTAGGCGCTTTGGAAATGAAAAAACTAAGAACATTGAAGGTTAACAAGCAAAAATCTTGCAAATTGGAGGGTTTGTCCTCATCCCTCCAATCCACAATCTCTTTAATTTAGCAGTCAAGCAAGGTTTCCCTAAGCCTTGAAGTTAGAGCCTCATTATTCCTAATTTTAAAAGTGAGAATAAAGAAAAACATTTATCAGACTATTATGACTATCCCCCTCTTAGCAAAGCTTTATGATATTATTATGGAAAAGAAGATTATCATATGACTATAAAATGAAGAAAAGTAAGTGACCTAATTTTCAAGTGGACTTCACATGACAACACTCAACCATGAACCACCTAGTTAAGCTTAGAACTATTGTAATATGTGAAAAATATGATGACCTTGGTAAACTTCTTTTTAATCTTTTTGAGTATAGAAATAAACAGTTATAACAAATCAAATATTTTCTTAAAGTTCATGAAACCAAAATTGGTCAAAAACTCATACAAATTACCACCACTACCATCACTATCTACAATTAATAATATGAAATTAGTATTATTTATATAACAAAACATTAATATATATAGTATTGTTTATATAAATAAAAATATTTTATTGCTAATTGTATTAATTAATTAAATATTTATTATTTATATGATCAATGATTAATATTTAAATATAATCCTTCATTTTTTATTGATTTATTTGGAGTGTCCTGGGTTAACCTTTGGTCTTAGAAACCACAACCCATGGGCATCTAGGCCATCGGGATCGCACTGGTCATGGACTGCACCAACGCTTAGCATGGTTAGATTTAATTGTAGCCTCCCAATAGCAGTAGGTTTTGATCTTGGGCGGCCAAGCAAACTAAACCCCTCTCAAATGTTTTCTCAATTTTACTATAGGTTAATATAATCCATTTTATGATATATTTAAATTTAAATTTTTCATGCCCATCTCAATCTCAACACGAGCACCTTGATGCTTTGAAAAAGTCACTGTTAGTTTATGTTGAAGCAAACAATCAATTCTTCTCTGTTTTTTTCCTTTCACAATTGGGTAGTAAGCTTCTTAATACCTACGGATACCATATTTTGTTTCTCATCATAGGAACTATTGAATCTCAAAGCTACATTACAGAAGAAATGGAAATGGAATATATAAAATTTTTGTAATGCTCTAATGTCCGGCAAAGCACTAAGACCTAAAATATAATAGAAAAATGACATTTATATTTATTCTAATTTTCAAGATTCATTTATTTGTGCAATAACGAGAGGGTTACACCAAAAAATACTTGGACTTTAGCAAGCTGAAGATAGTCCCTTAATCCTGCTCCGGTAGCCTTGCCTCTCCCTCATCTGAGCCTCTTCTGAGCCTTGATGCCAACCCGGATGATCCACCCTGCCAACCAGTGTTGAACCTGCTGGCCCTAGGAAACCGACGGATTTTCTAGCCCCTGATCCCACATGCCTATAAACCCGATAGCAACTTCCTTGTTTGATGACTGTAATTATTCCTCTGGAGTTAACCCCCTCCTCCAGTTTCCTTCCCTCTCTCTTCCATCACCTCTTTACTCTCTTGTTCTGTCAAAATTTTATCCCCCAAAATATTCTCCCAAAAATCATCCCCCTTTCAACCATTCGATCCCCCTCCTTATACCTCCTTCCCCTTCCTTCTTCCACCGCCTCCTTTAGAAAAATAATAAGTTTTAATTAGTTCCTTCCTGGGTAGCCCAACCTGTTCTGTTTATTTAAGACATTTGTTTGCACGTAAATAGATTTTATTGATCTGTACAATTCTTCACCCCTGATGAGGTGGTGAGAAATTACTACATGCTTATCCTATGGAATTGAACATGTTAATTCAAAACATAACCAACTGTCATAAAATTACATCAAATTTGTTTGTTTAATGTTTTATGCCAAATGGTAAAATAATGGTAATAATAATATTGTAAATTAGTATATGTTATTAATAACTTAATAATAAGTACTTAATAATAAACAATATTAATAATAGATAATGACAACAAAATAAAATAACAATTATTATTATTAATCAATAATAACTAATTGCGGTATTATTATTAATTGACTGAAATGATAACATCGACATGTTTATGTTTATTGTTAAGTCCTCCCCCCCCCCCCCGCACATTGATTTTTAATAAATAAGGTACATTTATAGGTTTAAATAAAACACAATTACTTAGTTAACCCATCCAACTATTTAATGTTTATCAATTAATATTTCATACTAGCGTGCATGTGTGCGGTGTGCATGCATGGCCAGTACATGCACAGGTTGCACATGTACTATAGCAAAAACCCCTAAATTCTAGTTGATACATTAATATTTCACGCAACAAGACCAATATATAGGTATAATATGATTTCTTTTGACATTAAGAGTTATTTAACAGTTATGTTCTTATTAATTAGTCAATTAAGATTGGTACCTACCATCACTAATCTGGTATCATAAATGTCCAACACTTAACAATAATAACTAATATGTCAAACCATCCTAACCTACTTCCGCATCCTCCCTTTCCTTCCTCTGCTAGTACAAAGTGGATTCCAGCTGTACTGACCTTCCCACACAGAACTTGAGAGCGGTAGCGTCGGCTAACTAGCAGACCTAGCCTCTCCTAGTAGGCATCTGACCATCGTCATCACAACAACTTGGGGAGCGTGTCTCAGCACTGCCCTCCCACAACCTCAGGTATCAAAGTGACATAGGGTGGAAAATGCATCCATCTCTCTCAACATACTGGGTATATACTCCATCAAACCATATTGCGTTGCTATTGAGTTTATTGGTACATGTCATCGTACCATCGCTTGGCAATTAAGGCTCTCTTCAAGATATGTATTGAGTCGTACTTTGCATCACACACTTGGCTATCACATAGCCCCTGTACCCTGTAGGTTAGCACTATGCAAACATGCATTCATAACAATATTAAATCAATAGCTGGTCCATATTATCAACATTATTTTCTTTTATCACATAAAATCATAAAACTAATCGCATCATGGATGGGTGCCCATGTACCACATCATACATATCACATCATATCAAGGATTACAATCAACTATATGTTTTTGTTTTTAAATAAATAAATGAATCTGATGACGACTACCGCATGATAATCACATAAGCACAATAATTTCATATAAATGATAATCATCATAACATCATAATCAAAGCATCTACATAGGCATGTTAATCATCGTAACATCATGATCAAAGCATAATATAAGCATGACAACATCATAATATCATAATTAGAGCATAATCCTGATAACCTCATAACATCAGTAAATAATCACATATAACATGCCAAAATATAGTTTATGAAGTATAGTTGAGTCCACAGATAATAAGTAAATACAGTGTAATAAGTCTGAGTGATAAATATGTCGGAGTCAAAATATGGGGCACTACAATTTTTAATCCTTTTTAAGCCAAAAGTAAGGGCATTAGCAAATCAAAATGATGAAGAGGTCCAGTTTACAAAGAAAGAATAATTAATCTCTCTTACTACCCTTGTATGCTCCTTGTTTTTTGTTTTTCTTATGATTGACAAAGGATCTGTTATTCCTTTTATGTTTTCAAACTAGAAAAAATTTTCAAAATTTTTATTTCCTAGAAAATCTGCTATTGTATAATGGATGGGTAGCCGAAACCTTGTCCAAATTTTCAGTTTGGACACTACTTTATATCATATTTTTTTGGTATGAGGTCCACCTCTATGATGGTCTATTCAAATTTATACCATTGGACAACAATGTACAACGGAGTGAAGCTTTTGACATCAAGCTTGGAAAAATTGTAATTCTGGATATCAAGTTCTTATATGGTTGTTCAAGACCCACAACTGATATTCAAGCGTGATGTCAATGGCTTCAGTCGATTTTCCATGATTATCTAATAATATAACTTTGAATAAACCATCAAAGAGGTGGAATCCAATGAAATTACAATCCAAATCAATAATAGTAATCTAAATAAAATTTGAAACATCTTTTCTAGTAATCAAACTGCTTGAAATCTCATGACCTATTGCCTAGCTGCAAAGGCATTAAATACTACACAACAAGCTGGTTAATTTTAGCCATCCCCTAGTGTTGAAGAGAGTAATCTCACCCATAGTTAGGTTAGAGAGTTAGGTAACCCATGACGGTATTTACCTAACTGTGGTATTCATCCACAATATTATTGTTTTGTATTTCCTATTTAAATAGCTCTGAATAATGAGAAGGTGAATCATCTGCTCGTACTGTTTCTGTTGCTCCATTCTTTTCTTTTGCTTGGTATCAGAGCTAATGGCTTGATCATTTCATTGTTGGGGTAAGCCTTTTCACAGAGTGGAAAGCACTCTAGCTCAGAAAATCTAGTTGACCGATCGCAGTGGAGTCTTCCATTCTTGGCATAGTCGTAGAGATCCACTCGAGAGGAGTTTGTGGACCACGAGTTTGCGAATAATTTTTTTTCCATTACAGAAAGCTCACCCTGTGATCATCTAATCTTATTGAAGGTTGTGATCTAGAAAATAATATCTATTCTTCAAGATGGTGCTACTCGAAGCATTCCCAGAAGAATATGAAGAGGTAAGAAATATCTTAACACCACAAGGTTTATGGCAGAGTTTTAATGGAGATGCATATGATGTATGGGCAATCAAAGTAATTATTGTTTTAAAATTACAAGATTTGTGGCACTTCATAGCTAAAGACGATCCCATTGATCCAGAAAAGTTTAATGCTTTGACAGAATTCGAAAAAGAAAGAAGGAAAGTTGTTGCCTTATGTCTCATACAAGAGAGTATAGACTATTTCTTATTTCATTACATTGTAGAAGCTGATACTCCAAAGAGAGCATGGGATACATTGAAAGAAGTCTTCACTGAGGAACCAACGGTAGAGGAAGATGACTTTGTAAGTCACGTAGAGCACCAGGAATCCCACACTTAAGTGGAAGACAATCAAGATGACTGTGTCAAAGAGGCAGCGAGTGATCATGTAATCCCAGCAAATGATGTTGATCCAGTTATATTTGATGATGACAGTGAAAGTCAACCTATCACTGCAGCGATACCCAATGATGTGAGTGATAGTCTCTTTGAGCAAGAGATAGTCGATGGCAGCATAGAAGCTGTAATAGTTGCTGAGAATGAGCAACAACCAGCTAATAGCATCACAAAAGAAACAACATTATGCAGTCCACCCCAAAACTAGAAAACGAGAAGTTTGACGGAGATCTATGAGCATGCTCCTGTTACTGATGAGCATCTACAATGTGCGTTGTTTTCTTCTGATCCCACAAGTTTTGAAGAAGCAGTGAAGGATGCACAGTGGGTTCAAGCAATTGAAGAAGTCAATAATGAAGTAGTTGTCATTGATGAGCAACACCAAGATGTGAATGCTCTCCAAGAAAAAGCTAAAATATATTCATATTTTTTCTAGCAAAAATGTTGAGTGTGCAGGTAAAAATGACAACCAGAAGAATCATGTTGAAACAAAAGACAAAAAACTTTCACTATGTTCGAGAAGATGAAGAAGATCAACTACTTAGCATCAAGATCCAGAAGACAAAGAAAAAGAATTCCAACTACACTTCAAGGAAGAAAGTCAAGCTGAAGTTTTTTTAATGAAATGTAAGCCTAGCTAAGACATAAACCAGCAGGCATCTTTAGGCTTAGAAAATGCTGATGATGTACTACCAGTTGAGATCAAGGGGGGGTGTTGAAGAGAGTAATCTCAACCGTAGTTAGGTTAGAGAGTTAGGTAACCCACGGCGGTATTTACCTAATTGTGGTATTCACCCACAATATTATTGTTTTGTATTTCCTATTTAAACAACTCTGAATAATGAGAAGACGAATCATCTGCCCGTACTGTTTCTGTTGCTCCATTCTTTTCTTTCGCACCTAGTATCCTCATAATGAACTAAAAAAATTCTATAAAGAGGCTCTCCTGTATCTGTTTTTATGCATAATTATTGCTAATAATGTAACAAGTTATCTATTTTCTTCTTGGAAAAATGAACTAACAAGATTTTGTATCCCACTTAAGTACACAACTTGTATTTTTTAGTTGAAATGAAAATATAATCTTGTTGCTCTCCTTTAGGTCGAAAAAGCTCGAACGTGCCATAGATTGGTACATCTAGAATTGGTTGTACACCTTTTTGGGTCAAAAGAATGAATCACAATTCCAGTGCATTTTTCCATGATGATGAGATTAATGTCGAAAGGACCACTGAAGTTGTCGACCCAGGAATGAGTGGGAGTGTTGGGCTTGTGAGTGGTCACAACTGAGTTCTACATATTCTTTTTATTTTTATGTCCACAACAGGGAGACATATATATATATGGGTCAGGTGGATTAATTGGAGATATATATGGCTAGGGTGGATTAATTTTTATTTTTATTTTTAAAACATACATTTGTGTTTACAATGTTTTTTATTTATATTATTTTTTATTTTTTAAAATTGTCATTTTGTCATTTGGTTATTGGCCAGAAACAACTGACATCACAATCTCGGAATCCGCTTCAGGCGTACGCGGGCTCACGTAAGGAGCATTAACTTGGTTTTTGGTTGATCGTGCTAGTTATTAACTACTACATTTACATTCAATAGGCCATGCCATAATGCAGTAGAGTAATTTATTAATGGCATTTATTGAACTGTCATTCAAATTCATGATACCTTTAATAACTCACGGAACCATTCAATTGCTTCTACACTCTACATTCATCTTTGAAGCACCACTCTCCAATCTCCAACGATTATTTTAAACAGGCAAACATAGAATATAGAGCTGCAAAATTCACCATCAATGGCTGCCTCCTGGAATTAGTCGCGACTACTCTCATCTTAGTGTGTTTTTGCTTAATCTCAAGTTCAGAGGTGGTTCAACGTCAAGGCACACCACAGTTTCCTGCATTAATTGTGTTAGGAGACTCTACTCTTGACGCTGGCAACAACAATAACATCAATACACCGGCGAAGTGCGACTTCCCGCCTTATGGCAGAGAATTTCCTGGTGGGATACCTGCTGGAGGCTTCTCTAATGGAAAGCTTACTTTATATTTCTTGGGTATGACATCCAAATACTCAACATTTATATTTCTATATACATTCCAAGGATTGAATAATTTTTCTCAGTCTCATTTTACTATATTTTGAGCTGCAGCTTCGGCCTTGGGTATGGTATCAAAGAAACAATCCCTGCATACCTCGACCCACAATTGACGTCGGAGGATTAAATCACCGGAGTCACATTCGCCTCGGCGGGCTCTGGCTAAGACAACGCTACTTCAGAGAGTGGAGTAAGTAAAAAGCCATGGCCAATTTAGGCGTTCATGGCATTGTACTAACTTGGTTGGTTTCCTGTACTGAAAGTGATGGCATTTTACATGTTAAGTTTTGAGCAACAATACAATATCTGAGGGAATACCAGTCACGATTAGGAGGTTTTGTAGGAACGCAAGAATCTTCCAGAATTATTAGCTAGTCCTTGTATTACATTGGTATGGGAAATGCTGATTTCTCATCAGTCTTTGGTTCTAAATATATATATAGGTGTGGTTCTTGGGTATAACCTCCAAATACTCAACATTTATATTTCTATATACATTCCAAGGATTGAATATTTTTTCTCAGTCTCATTTCTGTATTATTTTGAATTGCAGCTTCGGCCTTGGGTATGAAAGAAACAATCACTTCATACCCCGACCGACAACTGACGTAGGATGATTTAATCACCGGAGTCACATTTGCCTCGGTCGGCTCTGGCTACGACAACGCTACTTCAAAGAGTCGAGTAAGAATCCGTCGTGGCTTACTCTTCCCAAGTTGATGCTAATTGCCATTTACTCCGTATTTGCAGTGTGATGGAGCACATCACTGCCGACACCTAGTGAATAATTATATTTAAATATTAATCGTATAATAAATGTTTAACAAATTAATATAATTAGTAATAAATTAGTTCTATTTATATAAACAATAACATAAATATTAATAAATTGTTATACAAATAATAATAATTTCTTATTATTAATTGTAAATAATAATGTTGATACCAATTTTAGTTTTATGTAATTTTTTATATTTATCTAAAGATTGGAGTTATCTTCTAAATTGCAGTTTCGCTTGCAATTAAGAAAAATGTAGCTGAATTGAGGTCCTCGCGACAATAATTTCATCATAGCAAAATGTAGGTGAATTGAGATCCATTCTCTGACCGAGAAAGGTAATCTATGACCGAATTTTTATGATCTAAATGCCCGGAGCAACAGGATCAGATCTTTTCATTTCAATAGTTTTCCAGTGGGATGTGGAATCTGGGTAGTTTACTGCGAGTGAATTTGGGGTCTAAAATAAGTTTTATAAAAAATGTGTCCCATAAGTCATATTTCCCAATCCAATAGAATTTCAATATTTTGGTAGACTACTGTCAATGATCCTTATATGTCATATCTTTATTTGACAATAATTAACTTCATATATATCTCATTTTCTTTAAATTCCTGAAAAGTTCATCTCAAAATACCATAATTATACTTTGAAATAATAACTACATCAATTATAATTGAAAAAGAGATGAAACCTAAGCATCAATTTGTTTGGTGTATGAGACTTTGTTTGTGGCATAAGTTGTATATTTCTCTAGCTATATATCTGTTAAAGTCTAAAATATAATGTATACCATACTTTCTCATGCTTTGAACATATAATCTTTTAAGAGGAAACATGAATTTATAAAACAAACTTTATCAATATATTGTACATCTTTTTAGTAGATAATTTGTTAATAACTATAAAAATCTAATAAAAAATAAAAAGAACACATGTTTAAAGAAACAATTTTTTGTTTAAACTTGTTTAGTACTAGTCAAGATATATAGCTTGGCATTATAAATAGTAAATTTAAAATTTTTGATTTAGTTGAATAAACATTCCACCCGCCTCCCACACAACGAGCCATGGTAACTAGGATCAAATAGTGGAGGTATTTATTAACCTTCACAAAAGTTAATAAGTTAACTTCCTCTTTAAAAAAATAGAAAATGAGCCAAGAACGTACTAAGTGGTTAAAAAGGTATTAAAAGAAAATCAAGATTGGAAATGAAACTACCCTGTGAGGGATAAAAGGGAGATAATAAGAATGAAAAGGTTGTTTTTCTTAAAGGAAAAGGGCACTTGTGATAAGGATTCAATTATGTTGAAAATTGGACACTCTATGTAGATACCGAATTAGTATCTATGTATATATAGAAATAGCATTTTGAGTGTGGTATTTTATAGGAAATGGGAGTGAGGACAACTTTTTATGAGTGATGTTTACCTCAAAACAATTAATTTTGGTGTTAGTGAATAGGTAATATGTTCATCAAATAATACTTAGTGGTGTTAGTAAACAGCTAAAGTGGTGTTAGTAAACAGCTAAAGTGATGAATATTGATCTTGAATCTATGACTTGCTAATAAGAAATTCATACCAATGAAAGTTCAAGGACTCTAGAAAAAACTTTGGCTATCTAATTAGTAACTCCATGTTTGGCGCAACGGTGGCAGAATACTAAAGTCACTTCAGGAAGGTTTCCTACATAATGGAGTGCGGACTTGCCCGCTCTAGTTTTTTCTTATCATATTTGATATGCAAGTTTACAATTATAGTCTTCTTATAATTTCATTGAGAAGAATGAGATGTAATTGTTATGTATGTAGACAATTAAGTTGTCTCTTATTAACCTACAACTAAAAATAGAATGGATAGAAGTATTAAATAGTTTAAAACCATAAACATGATTTCTAATTTACACAGGATATGGTTTCTCACAAAACAATAACTAGCACACCTACATAGTTTGTGGCTAGATCATGTCGATATGGATCAAATAGTTGAGAGATATTGATGGAATGGAATATATTTTGGAATTTTTTTTATTCCTCATATTCTTCCAGTTAAACAAGTTCACATTTGAGTTATCCATTCCTAGCTACATGTTATCACCAACATTCTTCATGTTATCCATTTATCAACTATCGGTTTTTTTTTTATATTTTTTTATGTCACATTCTTCTAGTTATCTATCACGAATTGTTGGTTATCCATTCATCAACTGTGAGTTATCCATGCATCGCTACCATTTGTCCATCCATTAACTACCAAATATTTTTTATATTCTTTTTTTGTTATAATTGTTCATTTCAAATTTTGAATGAATTCCATAGAATCAATCTCGACAGTACACTTGTCTCATCCTCGTTCATAGATGAAAAATCATAGGTAATAGTCTACCCCAAATCTCAAATAAAAACACCTATCGACATACTTAATAATTTCTAATAAGGATGACATGTTCCTCATTAAAGTTATAGTATTCATTAAAAAAATGCCAAAACTAATACATTATACAGGAAGTCTTTAGAATCAGGATTAAAACGAAACTTCTACGAATATAAGAATCAATATTTTGGAAAGTTGAGATTATTTACAAAGCGCAGAATGTTTACAATTGCATAGTGTTTCCAATTAGTAAACGTTCATATCATAGTAACGAGAAAAAAAATTATATACATATCAGAAATTTTAAAAATGAAAAAAGGAGCAATAACCGTTTGAAACATAATAGAAAATATAACAGTGTTTCGGCTTCAAAATGAAAGGAATCATAACTGAAATAGTTAAGACTAGTATCATATAGGACGCATTTTTAGTGTTGTATGAAGTGTTTGTTATCCATGCATAAGCTAGCATCACCAACTGATGCTAGCTATCACTTGTGTTTTAGATTCTTTTTTTTATTACACTAATAGGTGTTTATATATGAGAATTCAAGGTGGAATAGCACTTATGCTTCTCTTAGATTTCACGAGGATCAGGCAATTGTACTGTACACATTGATTCGATGGAATTCATTTCAAATTTGAAATAAACAATTATAAGAAAAAGAATATAAAAATAAACGGGTAGATAAATGGATAACTCTTAGATGATGGATGGATAACATGGCACTTTACTTATGTCCTATCAGTATTCACTCAACACAAGTTAAGTGTCTCAACTAGTACAATTGTTTATTTCGAATTTGAAACAACTACCATAAAATCAATCTGGATAGTATAGGTGTTTCATCCTTGTTCAATATAAGAAAATAATAGATTCTAATACACCCCAAAATCTATGATATAAACACTGATTAGGGTAAATATTTTGGATTCATTTAAGAGGGGATATCATTATTCCAGTGCATATGTATCCACATAAGTTCTTAAGAGACCCAAATTTATGACTATCACTATAGCTTATGGCAGAGTTGATGGTTCTCGATTCCTGTTGGGTGACCACACAAGCATACTTCATTTTCTTTCCATCGCTCATGAAAAAGATGGGTTTATTGGTCTTTATTTACGTCTTCTCAATGAGGAATTTGTTTCTCCAACAATCTCTTTTTTAGATGAAAAATTTGTGTTTGTTGGGTTTATATATGGATATTGAAAACCTATTAAACTACGTCTTCAATATGATACTAGAAGTTCAATTTATGGAAACATTTGTAAACCTTGGTCCCATCGTGGACTTTTGCATTGCAGGGATGATTTTAAGGAACCATACCTATTTAAAAGTGTATAAATGTTGGCTAATCTTACCAATTCTTAAAACTCCAACTATAAAATGTTTCGCGATAGTTTTCAAAAAATATTTTAATTTCCAAGGATTGTATATCGTTTATATAATAAAATGGCAATTTTTAGGGTGAACAAATGCATTCATGAGTAATCATCAATAAAAATAATAAAATATGATGACTTACCCAAACTCATTATCTGGATAGGGACACAAATATCATAATGAACTAGTTGGAGTGGATAATGGGCCCTACATGCCTTTCCTCTAGGAAATTGCTATATTTTATCTTTTCCTTTACCACATCTTTCATAAACCACCTTGTTCTCTTCAATATTAGGAAAACCATAAACCGATTCTTTTGACGTTAGAAGCTTGAAACTATGAAAATTAAAATGGCCATACCTAAAATGCCACAACCAAATCTTGTCCTCATATGCCATATTAGCAATATTGATGTTATTTTCTCCAAAATTCATTTGGAACATGCAATTGTTTGACATAGGAACAACTATAACTACCCTAATTCCTTAACTCTTAGCATACATTGCGCATTGTCTATCATCAAACAATACCTTGTAATTCTTTTCACACAATTCCCCAAAACTCAATAAATTATGCTTTAACTATGGAGTGTAATAAATATCTTTAACACTTTTCATACATTCTTTTTTATGGAGTTCCATATCTCCTTTTATAGAAACCTCTAATTTATATTGATCACCAAGTTTAATTTTAGATTTAAATTTTTCATCCATTGTAGATAATAGCTTGCAATTTCATGTCATGTGGTTAGAACATATTGAATATAAACACCAAACATATTCAACAGTGTTTTCAGTATTTCCATAAGATAAATTTTTTTTTATAGAAGACTCCTCACCCTCTTGAGCATAATTAACACTTTTCTTTGTTTTTAATCTGCAATCCTTTTCAAAATGACCATACCTATGACAATGATAACATTGGATTCTTCTGTTATCAAATCTTCCTCTACCTCTTCCTAAGAAACCACATCTTCTTCCTCTTTCTCCTCTTGAAATATTTTGATTATGACATTTAGCTAGGGTTTCATTGCTTTTGGATCTAGAACCGGCATCTTCATTCTTTGTAGTCTATAGCTTTGTGGAAAAATATTTCTCATCACATTTTGCAAATGAATATCTTACTCTACCTTGATGAGAAATAATATATCCATCTAGGTGATCAAACTGAAGTTTAGTCAAGTTTTTGCTTTCTTCAATGACTATAGCAATATGGTTTGATCTTGTTGTTAAGGACCTTACCACATTTTCAATCACAACTTGTTTATCAATAGTATCTCCTAGAGTAGCCAATTTATTCACAACATCATTTAATCTTACACAATAATCGCTCACCTTCTCACCTTCTTGCATCTTCAAATTCTATACTCAATGTCTGAAACTTGACAACTTTAACTTGACCATTTCCTTGGTAAGATTCATGTAGAGTATTCCAAGATTTCTCAACTAACTTTTCTCTTGCAATTCTTGGAAATATGATCTTATCTAAATCTACTTGAATATGGAACACAGACTGTTGAGAAGAATATAGACTATGGAAAAATGCAGGGAGAATAGTTTCCTATAGATTAGCGAGGGATGCATGGATTTAGTTGGAGAGGGTGCCTTGCACTCACTCCTACTGAGGGCAGGGGATGCAACCCCCCCGATCGATCCATGGCAGCTGCAACATCTCAAAAGCTCGCTCATGAGGGGTGCAACGGTGGCATGGGAGACTTGGAAGGAGGGAAAATTGGGAAAGGAATGGGGAGAAGATTGGGCTAGGGGGTTTGCTTCATGAAGGCTTAGACGATCCCAACAATCTAGATCCAATCGAATGTGATCCGAGGAAAAATTGAGATGTGGAAGGAAAAGGCACTAATCAGAAATTTTGTGGGGGTTTGGCCTAAAAAGAAAGATCTGGTCGAGTGGCTCCACGGCACGCGGAAACTGAAAGGCCACTATGATCTTTAGCTAGGAGCAAAGGGTTTATTCACCATAATCTTCTTAAATTAGGAGGATAGAGATAGAGTCCTGGAGGGTGGTCCCTACTTCTTCTACTCAGTAGGGCTATATCTCATACCTTGGAAGGAACGCTTCAACCCGGAAACAGAGAATCTAACAGTTGCCTCGGTATGGATCTTATTGGTCGGCCTCCCAAGGGAATACTGGGATATGGGAATCTTAAGAGGCATTGACAACACAATCGGTGACTTTGTGAAGGTAGCCGAGCAAATAAGACTCCAGATGTACACAATGTATGCTAGCATATGCATCTACATGGATCTGTCAAAGGATCTCCTAGAGGCCATAATCTTGAACTGGGAAGACGAGGAGTGGATCCAACGAATACACTATGAATATATTACTTTTCGGTGCAAGATCTACCATTAGTATGGCCACTTTGGGAGGAACTTCCCAAAAGGAACCCAGGAGAAGGTAATCTCAGATCACAAAGGAGAGAGGTGAGCTAATGAAGGATTCACACAAGTGAAAAGTAGAAGATGGGGTAAGAGCAATGGAAAACAAAAAGGGTGAAAGGAGACAGCACAAAAATCCCTAGAAAACATAAACCCCTTCTTGATCTTGGAGGAAGAAGACAAAGGTAAAGAGAAGGGGGAGAAATAAGGGTAGAACAATACCCAAGAAGGTGAGAAAAGGGGGTTAGCAGAGGAAAATAACAAAAAAAACATGCCAGATATCATGGAGGAAGATGAAGCTGAGGAAATGGAGTTAGGAGATCTGGTATCTGGATTTGGATGCACTAGAAAAAGAATGTGAGAAGGCGGGTAATTGGTATGTCTCTCGAGAAAATATTGAACTCCTCCATAAATCCATCATCAGTTCCAAAGCACATTAGGATATGGGGATCAGTACAGAGCCTTAGAAAGAGAGCAAGAGGAAATCTCTGGAGGAAGAGAAGAAGAAGGAATAGAAGATGAACAAGTACAAGATTGCAGAAATTAGAGTTAAGCTGATCAAATCAGGCTAGTACCCGATGATTAGGGAGGCCTTCTTTGAAGTAAGTAAAGTTACCCAATGAAGATAGTCTCATGGAATATTAGGGGGTGCAATCACCTGAGAAAGATTAAGACCTTAGCTAGGAATATTAAGCATGAAAACCCAGACATCCTGTTTCTACAAGAAACCAAATGCAGCTATGAAACCCTAATGAAAGTAGGGAAGTGAGTTTGGAAGTGTAGCAGTGTCATGGAAACAGATGCAGAAGGAATGGGGCGGGATTTCTATTCTACAGTAGCATAGGGCAGTGGATCTCTCAGAATGGAGAGCCAATCACTTATCCTTGATGGTAGAATTCAAGATATTAGGATCTAGGATCACTGGGACGGTGGTCAACATATATGGGCCGAGTGATTTTCCTAAAAAACAAGCCTTTATGCACCACCTGAGGTGGCTAAGTGCCATGGCCCAGAGAGGAAAGTGGATCGTGGGAGGGGACTTCAACCTTATCACTGCTCTCAGGGAAACTAAAGGGGGAAGAAGGATAATAGACAAATACCAAGAGGAATTCAGATATATATTATCCCATAGCTCCCTCATGGATCTAGAGATAGGAGATGGATGGTTCACATGGAATAATAGGTGGGGAGGGTAACACCTTGTCGCCTCTTGGTTAAATAGATTCCTAGTGTCAAAAAGTATTCTTAGGAGCTTAGGGTAAATTAGGGCAAGTGTACTCCCTGCAGCAAGCTCTGATCACTGTCCAATCTACCTCATTTGGGAATGGACAAATGCCCTCCTAGCCAAGCCCTTTTGCTTCAAGCATTTTTGGTGGAACAATCGTGGTAGGAGATGGACAACCTGGGGGGACAAGAATGTACAAATTCCAGTAGAAACTCAAGGCTCTAAAAGCTAGGATTCACACATGGAATAAGGAACACTTTGGAAATATCTTTAAAGATAAAAAGAGGATCATCTAGGATATTAACCTCCTCCAACAGAAAGTGATGGATATTGCATGGGATGTGGAGATGAAAGAAAAGGAGAAGGATATTCTCTCCTAGTTGAATGCTAGAGAAAGGCAGGAAGAGATATACTGGAAGCAGAATTCCTGGGTTAAATGGTTGCAGGAGGGGGAAAGAAATACCAAATTCTTCCATAACTCAGTGATCCATAACAAGCTAGGCATGAAGATCCACAGAATCAAAAGGACCAAATGGAACCAAGGTGGAAACCAGGGAAGAGGTTGAGGAGGAACTGACCAGCTATATTAAGGAAATTATGACTGAGAACAACACTGCTAGGGGACAGGACATTGACAAGATCACTTCTCTTATCCCCAGGATCATTTCTAGGGAAGACAATGAGAATCTCAATAAACCTATCTCCATGCAGTAGGTGGAGGAGGAAATGAACGAGATGGCCCAAGGTAAGGCTCGCGACCTAGATGGTTTCACAACCAACTTCTTTCATTTATTCTGAGACATGATCAAGGAGGAAGTCTGGGCTATTGTGGAGGAATCCAGAAGTAAATGTGGGGTGCTTAAAGAATTCAATGCGACCTTCCTATCCTTAATTCCAAAATGAGAGGGTGCAGAATCTCCAGGTAAGTTCAGACCCATAGCATTTTGCAATGTGATCTACAAGATAATAACCAAAATGATTGCGAATAGATTAAAGCCCATCGACCTAGGTCTGATTAGCCTGAAGCAATCTGGCTTCGTCAAAGGCAGACAGATCCTGGATGGTATCATTGCGGTCCATGAGACTATCCATTCTTTGAAATGCATTAAATGGACTCGAATGCTCATTAATCTAGACATAGCCAAGGCCTATGACAAACTTAGCTGGCAATATTTGGAGAATATTCTCAGGGAACATGTCTTCAGTATAAAGTGGGTAGAATGGGTCATGGCCTTGGTAACATCTCCTTTCTTTTCCATCCTCCTAAATGGATCCTAGACCAATCTTTTCACACCAACTAGGGGGATTAGATAGGGAGATCTAATCTCTCCTTTTCTCTTTATCCTAGTGGTGGAGGGGTTCAGCAAGCTCATCTAGGATTGGGTGGGAAGGGGAAGAATCAGGGGTCCTTCACTCCATGAAGACATGGAAAAGTAAACTCACCAACAATTTGTGGATTACACAATGCTTATGGGGCACCCTTCAGTCCATGAGGCTCGCACCTTCACATCAAAATTAACACACTTTTCTAAGGAGTCGGGGCTAGCAATCAATGTAGAGAAATATTAGGTGTTTTTCTTTAACGCTCCTATTGTCACTCAAAGAAACATTGGCAGGAATTTTTCTTTCACCAAAGCAACATTTCCTTCCAATTTTCTGGGGGTCCCTTTGGGGAAGGGTACAATCAGGAGGGATTCTTGGCAGGATCTCCTGGATAGGATTAAGGCCAAATTGGCAATATGGACCCTCAAGCCCCTAAACTTACCAAGTAGGTTAGTGCTAGTCAAGTCAATCCTCCAGGCCATGCCGGTGTACCTCTTCTTTGTCCGCTCTACCCCAAAGTCAATCTTAAAGGAGATAAGGAGCATTTAGCAGAAATTTATATGGGCAAGAAGGGAAGCTAAGGCTAAATTATCTTTGGTCAGTTGGGAAAATATGTGCAGCCCCAAGGAAATATGGGGCTTAGGCCTTCATGATCCTAAAATAATGGGGGAAATCAAGGAAGCCAAAATATGGTGGAGATGGTGCAATTACACACAGGCCATGGGCTAAGATTTGGCATTTAAAGTACACAACGAATCGGCCCAGATCCCAACTGATAAGATATATTGTGGATCCTCAAGGGTATCACATTTTACAGAAGGCTCTGGCAGCCCAAAAAAAAATACAGAAGCACAGCTTTTGGGCAGTCAAGGCAAGGAACTATGCCAAATCCTGGGATGACTCATGGAATCAGCTTCCAAAACTAGGGAATGATCCTCACTGGCAAGACATATAAACCAAAGGAAAAGAGGAAGGAAAAATAAAGGTCAATAAATATTGGGATGAAGGAATCTAGGAAGATCAACACAAATGGGTGATCCTGAATAGAAGAGATGATCGGATATCAGAAGACGATATCAGAGCTTTCTCAAATGATCTCCAGGATTGTTGCATTCTTCTCAAATAAGGGGATGATATTCTTCTATGGGAATACTCACAAAAAAGTTCGTTCAGCATAAAATAATCCTACAACATTAGAATTAGGGCACAGGTAGAGGAGAAAGAGATTTGGAAAAAGATATGGATGACCAAACCATGGCCAAAAGTGGCCATCTTTTGCTGGCTGGTGATTAGACATAGGATATTGATGTGGGAAAACCTGAGACGTAGAGGCATCCAAGGTCCGTCGCATTGTGTCCTCTGTTCCTGCTAAGAAGAAAGCATGAATCACCTACTTGACACCTTCCCATTCTCTTCGAAATTATGGGACAGAGGTGCGTAATCCTTAGAGAAAAGAAACAGGAGGAAAGGGGATCTAGGCCAAACCATAAGGGACTCGCAACCCAAAATTTTCAAAAATCGCATTTTGTGTACCTTGTGGCAGGCCTTCCTGAGCATTGTGATGTCGGTTGTATGGAAAGTGTGAAATGGGAAAAATTTTCATGACAAGCAAAAGTCCTCGGAGGAGGTCTGTAAGACTCTAAACTCAAACTTGATGGAAACTATATGTAACATGCAATGGAATGAGGAAGACAAAGATTTCTCGGGACTAGAAAAGAGAATTGTGGAGGAATGGGGACTGAATAGGGGAACCCTTGATGGTCTGCACCAAAGGGACAAGATCTGTAGAGTCTTGAGTCTGAATTCATTGTCTCCCCCGACCCATCTAGTTTACAAGTGAAACTTCGATGGCGCAATGAAAGGAAATCCTGGTATAACGGGATTTGGGGGGGTTTGTAGAAACTCGAGAGGAGAAATTCTTCAATTTTCTATGGATTTATAGGTGCTGACACAAAAAACTTTATGGAATTGGAAGGTATGCTACAGGGCCTCAAATTGGTGATCAAGAAAGGGTAGGTCCCGACAATGGTGGAAGAGGACTCAAACATCCTCATACAAATGGCCAAGAAGCTCAGTAATGGTAGAACAATGGAGAAGGCCTCGTCTAGTTGGGGCCTGGCCAATAGGTTGGACACCCTCTCCAACCTTGTCATGGCTCACCCAACGGTATCTGTTCACCACGTCATAAAGGAGTCGAACAAGGCGACAGACATGCTAGAAAATGTTTGATCCACTAATAATGAAGCTCGTAGGATGGGATGACTAGAGGACTTCGATGCAAAGCAATGGGCCCCAAGGTGTCGACAGCTGATAGTTCATGATGCTAGTACAGGAGGATAGGTGAAAGAGGATATGATGGAGGATCAAGAAAGGGACTGGAGGAATCAAGAACCCTCCACAGATCTAGCCCATCAACATGCGTAGACATGTAAACAGATATCATGGTAATATGGGCCAGTCCTTCAAGCATTAATCCGGGGTACAGGAGAAGGTTTGAGAGGAACGGCAGGACAAATTCTCAATAGGTAGGAGATTTAGGAGTGACGAAAGGAATGATGTTGTGAATTGTTCCAAGTATGGGGGCAGGTGATTACAGGATGTGGGCAATCGAGATCTAGTACAAAACCGTTAAATCACCTAGTGACCCCCTGTTTACTTATAACAATGAGGATGCAAGGATCTTCATCCGAGTTCTGTGGAACGGAGGTGTTGGGTTGGTGAATGTAGGCTGTGGTGAGTGTCTGAGAGACTTTCAGAGCAATTTTGTGAAGGGAATGAAAGCAGAGAAGGATATGGCTCCTTCACGAGGTGGCCTCAGAAAGCCTGGTGGTAGTAATGTGGAAACCGTAAGCTAGGATAAGGGGAAGAGTGTGGCTTGAAGGGGCAAGGGCTCTATGACTCGGGCATAGTTATAGGCCCAGGCAGCGGTATAATTCTTCAAATACTACATCCCTCTTATGGATCGTCAAGCAGCGGAGGGGCTAGAGAAGGTTCTTTGGGAACAAGTTAAATCCATGCCTATTGAGGTTGTGCAGGAGGAGTTTGAGGGATGGCTTTCAAACCTAGGTATGATGAATGGTAGAGCCTCGGCCTACGATCGTCTTATTATGATTTACTGGGTAATTATGAACTTGGACACCCATTCAGATCTGAACGTAGAAGCAAAGATGGAAGAAAATACGGAGGAGGTTGCAACAAAAAAGGATGGGAATGTGGAGCCATCCAGATCCTGGAAAGAACACAATGAAGAGATTCAAGGTATGCATAGGAATATTGATGCTCTCAATGCATACTACCACCTAATGCATCACAAAGTGGACCATATACCCTCGTTCCTGGGCATCGCTCTATATCACCTAGCGATGGAGCACCAAATGGCTGGAGGCTCTAACTGGTGTGCTGGTGGGAGAGGCACTGACAAAGCTGGTAATGCTCCTTCATAGAGTAAGGATGCATCTATGCAGCAGGTGGGGTTCCCCCTTCATGACCCGTGAATCTTGTCTCAGGAGGCAGGCTCTGCCTTAGTCTTTTATGTGGGGGTTTCTAAATTTTTTTTGCCTCTGTCAATAGATTTAGGTGTTTTTATTTCGTCTTGTTAAGTTTGGTCGACTGTAACTTTGGCTGTAATTATGGGATTGAGCTCTGCATAGTTGGAGCTCTCCCTCTTTCTGGAAGGTTGGGTATGGTTATGGACAACTGTAATAGGGTTTTGGTTGGGACTAGGCGGGCTCGAAGTGGCCTAAATTTTTGGACTTCCATGTAAGGGTGTTTTTTTGAAGTAATACGACTTTATTTACAAAAAAAAACTACTTGAATATGAAATAATGCTTGGGAATTCTTCTTCTTGGCTTCTCTCTTAGTTCTTCTATCATTGGTTGTTAGCTTGCTCCAATCAGCTTGCTCTTCATAACCTAATTCTACAATCTCCCACAAAACTTTTCCTGTCAAAAATATTTCATCTTGATGCAAAAATAATCATAATCACTTCCATTAAATTCTGGAATGGGAAAAGAGTTAGAATTTGACTTTATAAACTTAACCCAAACAAAACTACCTGCTATGATACCAAATGAAGATCATGAAAGTCCAAACATATAGAAATAGCATAAACAAAACAACAAAGACAATTTTGTATTCAAAACAAAAACAAAAACAAAAACAAAAAAGATATTATTATCTATACCCCTTTGTTGATCAACAGGATGCACAACTACTTCCTTATATAGTAATTACATTGCATATAAAGCTAATAAAAATATTGAATCTTTACATGCCTTAAAATTAGCTATATATTTTTGCTAAATTATTTATTCTTCACTTGCATTAGTATGTAGTGAAGTTCATTGCTAATTATTTAGTTAACACATGAAAACTAAAAATAAAATAAATAATGATTCTGCACAACATCAATTATCAACTACCTAACATTAATTATGAACACATGTAACGTCCCTTTTTGTGAAGTTGGTAAGAGAATCTTCTAAGAAGCTATTGTTTGAATGTAAAGTTCCCACTAAATTATCCATAATTGTAGCAACAAATAATGTTACTTAGGTTTTATTAGCCACTAGAGGGGATCATCTTTTCTACTTGAAAATTGGACAATGTTCCCTAGTGGATGTGAAACATGTGGCAATTAAGATTAATGTAGCTTGTCTTAACATAAATCCTTCTAGTGACAATCCTATACAAAGTGCTATTGGACTATTTTTCTTTGTAGATTTGAATTGATTTCATACTTTCTATGTTTCTCATGGGATGGGAATTTATATTTAGAAAGCACAAAATTTTATTTGTCGATCTCAATAGAAATCAAGAGGAAATTGCATTTAACTCTCATAATTTAACATCAGAAATTTCTTATAACTATAAGCAAATTAACTTCATAAATTGTTTATGTAATAACTACATCATAGTAATTGATCGAAACGTTTTTCTTCATGTGCCATATTTTCATATCAGTTTTTCTTCATTTGCAATATTTTGATAGCATTGTATGAAAATGAAAATACTAAACTAAAAGAAGTTAAATATGTAACATAGTTGTTTAATAGTTTTTTTAGATAATTAAGATAATGTTAAGTAAATAAGCAATTTTTTTTTAGTTTTTTTTGGTACATTAAAGTTTTTTTTATTGTATTGTATAAATAGTAGTAGTAGTTTGTTATGAATTTTAACCTTGAAGTTTGGAGACCTATACATGGAAGAGAGTATATGAAAAGAATGCTTTTATAGATAAATATGGACAAAGGTTTTTTACATTATTATTTTTTTTAATAAAAGTATGTATTAGATAAATAATGGTTGTAGTTTGTTGTAAATTTATACGTAATATAATTAATAGTTGAAAAATGAAGTTTGGAGACTATACATGGAACAAAGTATATGAAAAGAATGCTTTTATAGATAAATATGGATAGACAAATATTTATTTTTAGAAAATTCCATTAATTTTATTTTGATTTTTTAACATGAATGTTTTAAATCATTAAATATATCGTTACTAGCCTCGTGAGTCATTTTCGTAAATATTATGCACTTAATAGCACAAAAGGCCATTTATAGCTCCATTAGCGATTTAAGGCTTACTTAGCACTTCATAGTCGTATGAGCAATTTTTAGCAAACATGATGCATCTAATAATAGATACGACCAATCATAACCTTATAACATAATATGGTTAAACTCTTCTTTGTCTTGTCAACGGTACTTGACTATGCCTTGAGCTCCCAATCATCCAAGTGTCCATCGAATTCATGCTTTGTTGACTCTCTTCATTCACCAGTTGTTTGTAATCATCCAAACAACTATTCCATTAAGTCAGTAGACAAAAATTCCATTGTTTATTGCCCCCAACTCCAATCGACTATCATCTTTTCCAGTCAATTTATATTCAAAGAATATAACACTCCCAACATTTTTTCGACTTGTTTCTTTATTTGCATAAACAAGAGATATAGAACTTCCATTCATTCAAGAAAGGTTGCTAATCCCATCATTTACCTACACCATAAAAACCCCTCTATGCTTATCAAGTTCGTCAATGATTCTGTAACATTCTTCAAAAAAACTCATTTAAATTTATTACTGTCGATTCATCTTATCTTTATTCATTATTCTTCTATTTATACATATTTGTAGCTTTTTCACATGTAATAATCCATCAACCCATCACCTACCAATTTCTTTACTAAATGATAAGACACCTACTATTTATAAGACAAAATAATACAATTCAAATAGAAAACAAAATGATGGAAACCCAATCAAATAACAATTAAGAATGACGAAAACATCCTCACATTAGACCACTCATAAGGTTTTGGTTGAAAACTCTTTATACAATCCACTACCTAATTGACTATACAATCCAACTACCTAGTTAAATCTATCTATATAAGTTATGTAAGTTGTGTTCTAATTTTAATACATTTTTATCATTTTATTATCTTAAAACTAGATTTATTAAGCAATTAGAAATATTTAATTTACATCTCAAGAAATTAGACATGCCTTAGACAAATTTTACGGCCTGCGCTCAACCTGTTTGGTCCCACCCCAACCACAGCATAATACTTCTTGAGACAATTAATATTATTTGGCTAATGTTATCCCCATGTGAAAATGAAACTGGTGGGGACTAATAACATATTGGGGACAATGATATATTTATAAAACAGTTCACGTCGACCCGGGCATGGTGGGTCGTCACCACAACTTGTAACACATCTCCTAAATAGGGTGAAAAAAAGCAGTAACAAAACCACCTCTAGTGACAGAGTGGTCATGGGTGGTACAGAGTTGTGAAGGCCTGTTGAGCTAGCTGCCTCAACTTCCATGGCTCCATTGAAGCTTATTCATCTTATTCAAGTTGAAATTGGTAACACTTATTTTTCTCCTTCCTCTGGGCTATTGATCCCGCCTATCTGCATAGATCAATTTCATGAGATAGAGAGACTACCATAGGTAAAATAGCTGCAGCTAAATTTATATACTTAATACATTCGTGTTTAAGATAAATTTATGCTATTTTAATATATATTTTTAATTATGAGTCCAAATTAATATTTTTACTTACTTTTTTTTAACTTATTAACCAAGATGAAATTTTTTAATTATTTTGTGTTTTTAATAACTTATAAGCCAACATAAATTTTTAATTACTTTTTATTTGTGTTTAAATCATATTACATGATGTTATATAATGTTACAACATCTCCCGTATAATCTCATGTTGAGAATCTCGTTACTCTTAGTGAAATTATTACCACGTAGATCCATCATAAAACCAAATCTATTAAGCACCAAAAAGGATCCAATTTCTTGACGTCCACATCAAGAAAAAAATTACACATCAAGAAATTGGACCCCTCTTGGCGCTTAATAGATTCGGGTTTAAAACGAATCTATGTTGGTTATAATTTTTTTATTATCATGACTCGACATGGAAAATTTTAATTGCTTTTGATTTTTGATAAGTTATGAGCTGACATAGTAATGTTATGTTACGTTACATGACAACATCTCCTCCATACTGGATTGTAAGAACCTCACTATGCAAACATTTAGATAAACCAAGGAGGAAACTAGCAGAGCACAAATCCTCGCTCAAACACACAGGAGGAGAAACAATTAACTCAATTCTATTCGAGAATAATTGTTACATATATAGAAAACTAATAACCTAATCTAGATACAATAAATGTGGATCAGATTCACCAGCATAAGAGCAGTTTGAACAAGAACAAACGAATATAGAAAACACATGAAGATATTTCTGGATAAAATCTAACAGCCTCCCTTAGTGCAGAAAGGGATTTTTAAAAACACCTAATTTCGTCCTAAGATCCTCAAAATGAATCCTTCCAATAGGCTTAGTAAGCACATCAGCAACATTTTGACTTGTGTTACAATAAATGAGTTCAATTTCTTAAGACTCAATTTCCTCTCTAAAAATATGATGTTGCAGCTCAATATGTTTAGATCTGGCATGATAGACTGGATTGTGTGCCAACTTAATTGAGCTTTGATTGTCACACTAGATTCTGGTAGCTTGCTTTTGTTGTATTCCAACTTCTTCAAGAATGTGCCTCAACCAAACGGTCTCACAAGTAGCACTCGTTAATGCTTTGTATTCAGCTCTTGTGGATGACAAATAAATAGTTGGTTATTTCTTACTTCTCCATGATATGACTCCCGAACCAATGTTAAAGGCATATCCAAAAGTGGGTTTTCTGTCATCAGGATTTTCTGCCCAGTCAGATTCAGAGTAACTTGCCAACTGAACCTCAGATACATCAGTATATGAAAGACCATAATCAATAGTTCCTTCTGAATATCTTAGGACCTACTTTGTAGATTTCCAATGTGTTTTGCATGGCTTAGCCAAGAACTGACTAAGGATGCAAACAGAATATGATAGGTCTGGCCTTGTAGTAGTGAGGTAGTTCAGGCTACCCACTAGTTGAGGATACAGAGTACCATCAGCTTCTTTAAATCCATCAGTGTTGTGTAATTTGACATTTTGATCCAAAGGAGTGGATACAGATTTGCATTCAGTCATTTGAAACCTGTCAAGTATCTCCCTTGCATATTTTCTTTGAGTGATGAATGTTTTACCGGATTCTCTCCAAAAAGAAATGCCTAAAGAATAATGTAAGTCATCTAGGTCTTTCATTTCAAATTCCTGTGACAAATTACTTTTAATATTTGCAACTAATTGATATGCTCCACCTATAATGATAGGATCATCCACATATAGGGATATCAAGCAAACATTTCCCTGTTTATCTGATTTTATATATAAACTTGAATCATTTTTACTTTTGATAAATCCTTGTTGTTTGAAGAAGGTGTCAATGTTGATATACCCTGATATAGGAGCCTGTTTCAGTCCATAGATCGCTTTCTTTAACCTGCACATAAGCTGCTCCTATCCTTTTTGAACAAAACCTTTAGGCTGCACTAAGTATACTTCCTCATTTAAATCACCATTTAGAAATGCATATTTGACATCTAACTGATGTATTCTCCAATTATGTTTAGTAGCTAATGCAACTAATAATGTGATGGTGTTTAACTTAGCTAATGGTTCATATGTCTCCTTAAAGTCAATCCCCTCTTGCTAAGAATAACCCTTTGCAACTAATCTTGCCTTGAACTTGTCAATACTACCATATGCTTTAAGTTTAGATTTGAATAGCCATTTTGATCCTATGGGTACTTTATCTTTGGGTAATTCTACTAAATCCCAAGTTTTGTTTCTCATAATATAATTATATTCTTCATTCATTGCAGTTGCCCATTCTTCCTTCTCTTTGGCTTGTTCATAATTTAATGGCTCTATGCCATTCATTATACTAGTCATCAAGGCATAATCTCTAAACTTTACTGGAGGATGAATTTGATGAGATAACCTTCTAGGTACTATAGTACATGTTGGGGTTCCATCCATAATTGTTCTGTCTTCTGTTGTTTCATCATCTGAGGTAGTATCACTCATACTTGATTCATGTTCCTGAACTTGCTATTGTTCTTGCACCTGCTACTAATCCTACACTTTTAGAATGATTTTATCTATTCTCACATGCTCATCTGGGATCAATCATCATTAGCATTATTCATCCTATCACACATATCTGTATTTTCATGAAATAAAACATCTCTACTAGCAATCAACTTGTGCGAACTAGGATAGATCCATCATCTACTCTTGATGCAATTATGAACTAGCATAGATCCATATTAAACCGAGATCTATTAAGGATCGAGAGGGAGCCAATTTCCTGAGGTGTAATTTTCATCTTAATGTGTAAAAAAATTAAGATAAAAACTTTACACATTCCTATCGGTCCTTAATAGATGTGAGTTTAATATAGATCTATATTGGTTTTGATTTTTTTTATTTCACAAGTCGACGTGATTTTTTTTAATTAATTTTATTTTAATTTTTCGTGAGTTATGAGCCAACATGTGTTGGAGCAGGGTCCCGCAGCTACAGGAGAAGCTGCCATTTTGGCGGATAGACAGTTTTGGCGAAGATGAAGAGATAAGTTAAAGCTACGATGCCGCAGCATGTTTCTAGCTGTAGATCAGAGCTAGAAACCATGACCGTTGGGATAGAGAAGTCAAGGAAGATGACAGTACTTGAGCGGTCAAGAAGAGAGTGCTCACCCACTACATTGAAGGAAGCGGTGAAGACAGGAGGGCTCAGCTACCCTCATAAAGGAAAAGCAGCGACGAGGCCAAGGTATTGAAGATGAGGGATAGAAGAAGGGAATCGGTGCACAGTACCCATGGTCAGCACCGGGAAGCATGGAAGACTGTAGAGAGCAGTGGTGTGACGGAAAGCGGCTACTCCAAGTACAGATATGCTAACTGTCACTAGTTAGGGTTTTAGGGTTACTGTTGGGATAGGCCCACAGTGTTGTAATGGCGAGACCTTCATGCCGCCTATAAGGGGATGTATTTTGTATTGTAAAAGGGTTGGGATGTAAAACAAGTAGACACTTAGACAGTTGTATAATAGATGTCGAGCTCTAGTTCTGTTATTAGCGGTAGTTATCTTGTTGTAACCAGTGGCTAGCCCATCGAGCCTGTATGTAACAATCCGCAGGGATTAACAAAGAGGGAAGAGGATATTGTAGAGAAGGAATATAGAGGTAGAGAAGAGATCTAAGAGAGAAGGGCTCCAGGTTGTGTGGAGAGTTACCGAGAAGATCTCGAGCTGCATATGCGGTGCAATAGAATTGTGTTTAATTCCCTTGAGTTACAATATAGAAACACAATTCTGTGGACGTAGCTTCTACCCTGGAAGTGAACCACGTAAAATTAAAGTGTTATGTGATCAATTTCGTGTGATTGTGTTTACTTGTTGTATCTGTCACTCATTACGTGAAATTTGCTTACAAGTTAAATGTATGTATGTGTTAGTTAGTTCACAACATTATAGGAGGATAAACACAAGTTGAAGTCTTTAAGTATTTTGTATAAGAGTTTGTCTATGTTTCACTCAAGATAGTTAAGAGTCGTAGTGTTAAACAACCTTGTATGTTGATTCCTCTAAGTCGAACACAAGTAATGCTAAGTACGTTGAGTCGCAGCGGTAGGATATCACAGGGAGGTGATATCGCACCATCAGAGGAGCTATGGTGCGCGATACCGCAGGCTAAGGATCTAGCATAGGAGAGAGTTACGTGTTTCCTAGGACGCAGTGACGCGATAAGGGCTAGAGTCATCGCGAGTAGGAGGAAACTGCACGTCGCGGAGAGAGACCTCACGGGCTAAGAAGAGCTGCAAGACACACATAGGATGCTACAGAACCTGGTTAAAGACACTTGAGTCTTTGGCCAACCCATTAGAATCACTTTGGGTGAGACTTCAAGCTGCTTTGCGGTCTGTCGCTAAAAGGGCCAGTGAGCTAGGGGTGTTGTTGGTACAATATAATAAACTTGGGTCTGCCCATAGCGACCAACAAATGGTTCCATTGCTGATTTTGAACAAACTGAGCATTGATGTTCTGCTGGCATCCTACTAGAGACGAACTCAACCAGTGGGTTGGGTCTAAGGATAAAGAGTTTGCTGAATAAGAGAACAAGATTCCAAGACTGAGTACAAAGGACTGGTTACAAAAACATATCTTTACAGACCTGCATACGATATTTTTTGCGACCTATGGAAACTAGCTTTACGACTGGTTATCAAAGTTGACTGATAAGAACATATTCAAGAAGAAAACAAACATTGTCTGGACACCGGAGCTGATTCAGACCGTGAAGAACCTTGATAATCCCATTACGAGGACAGTAGACTTCTGGCTTGCGAGTGTGCTAGAAGGCTTCGTCACAGAGTTTGCAGTTGAACAGAGAAAAAGCTTCAGCAAGGCTGAGCGGTACTTCTTCAAAGGATATCAAAATAAGTACCTAAAATCTTTAAACTTGTCCATTGAGATGTTATTACATGAAAAAGGAGTAATGGATATGGTTTCAGATCAATAAGTTAACAAACTGTAATGTCACAAGAGTTTGAGAGTTATTTTGATGACATTAGACGTACATGTAGTGGAAAGAAATATAAAGTAGATTTCAGATCTTCCATACTTGAAGACAGTTCAGATAATACTAGAAAACAGAGTCATAGTACCACAGAAAGAATAGAAGGGGGAATTCCTTACCACCCCTATACCCCATAGAAACATACCGGGACTCAGAACAATCCCGTAGGAACTCCATCCAGTAGCTCACAGACAGCACATACTACCGCTACATCACCTCCACCTACACCGTCGAGTGGTAGTAACACAGCAAATCAACATCCACCACGTAGAAATAGAATGGGGGATGATATGAAGTTACCTATCTTTAAGGGTACAGGAGCAGAGGACTCAGAGCAGCATTGGTTTCTATGCGAAGCTGTGTGGACCATTAAAGGAATACATGACGATAATATTAAACTTGTACAGTTGGTCACCACATTGAGAGAACGAGCCTTAACATGGTATATGAAGTATGCCACAGCGGTACCCAAAACACTTGTCCAGGTCAGGACTGCCATGATTAAAGAGTTTAAGAAACCTAAATATGAGTCACAGTGCATTACAGAGCTCAAAGACATCAAACAGTTACTTATAGAGTCAGTGTGGGACTTCGATCAGAAATTCAAAGCCCTTATAGACCAAGTCAGCTTTGAGTTTGCACTGGAGTAGCATAAGGAATGGTTTATTGTAGCGCTGCTCCCTCACATCAGACTGCCATTAATGCAGCAAAAAATCCAGACACGGGATGACACATTGGAGATGGCGATGAAACTAGAGGCTTCACCTCTAGCTGAAACCAGCACAGGTATGCCAAATTTGCAAAACAAGTTGGCTAATTTCAGGTTACAGTTGCATGAGCTTAAGAAAGGGAAAGAGGTTGTGCAAGAAATATGGTGCGTAAAGTGTAAAGCACAAGGCCATACTAAAGAAAACTATCCAATATTTGTAGAATATCTAGCAACTGGGGCTCCTAACCCCTTACCACAAACCCACTGGCTATGGTGTGAAATATGCAAAAGGCGAGGACATCCACCTCAGCAATGCCCTCTACTTCAGAAGTACGTGCAGACACCTAAGAACTTATACTGTGTCTTTTGTAAGTCCATAGGCCACAATGAACATAATTGTAGAGCCTATGATTTCATGTTAGACAGAAAACATGACTTGTACAGAGTCCAATAAGAGACACAAGGTCGAGTAGGAGGACCACAGCATGATCCGGCTCATGTTGGCCGTGGAGGAGGATTCAGAAGATGAGGACATGGAGGAGGCTTTGGCCATGGAGAAGGATTTGGCCGTGGTCATGGACCAGTCACTTGTTACAACTGTGGAGTTCTAGGACATTATGCTAGGGATTGTCAGAGCCCCACCACCACATGTAAATATTGCAAATATTACGATCACGCTATAGAAGAATGTCCTACCTTGATAGCTAAGATCATAGAACCTAAGCGAGCAGTACACCAGAACATCCAGCTTATTGCTGTTGAGCAGGAAGAACCAGAACCAAGAGTCAGCATTGTGACTCACAGCGGTGCTTCCACCAATGGGACATCGTAGGATACTGAAAAGGACACAGGTCAAGAGTGGGTGTGCAAAGATCCTAACAAAGCAACACCACTTGACCTACAGAAGAATAAACAGACATTTCAGGAAGCTAAGACTTTCTTTGATGACCCTATGCAATCAGGATCGCAGGTACTGCCGTCGAGGGGCGTACTGCAGCAAGCACCTTGTGGCGTTAGCCCTGTACAGATATCGCAGGCTACCACAATGGGAAGATGCAACGAGGACTAGTTCACAGGAAGTGTACAATCCTTCCTGCGGAGTTGTTTAAAACTCGTGAGAAATGAGCAAGCTACTGGAGAACTTCAGCGCATCATAGATTAGTATCAGCCATCCTCTTCCATGAGCAGTGCACAATGTGATGTTCATAATATTATGGGACATACAAGAATAGGAAGAGAGATGTGACTCACAGCACAGGTTGGAGAATTTGAAATGGATGAGGTGATCCTAGATCTAGGATCAGAGGTAAATGTTCTGACTAAGCAGACATGGGAACAGATGGGTAGCCCTAAGTTAGTCAGATCGCCTATCCATTTGATATTAGCTAATCAGTAGTGGGTATCACCCCTAGGTCAATTACCACAGGTGCCAGTTGACATTGACGGAGTTCGCGGCTCTGCGAACTTTGAAGTTATAGAAATCATTGACGATAGTAGACCATATCCAACATTAATAGGAATTGATTGGGCGATCGGTAACATGGTCGTTATCGACCTAAAGAAAAGATAAATGACCTCTGAGGATGCGCAGATCCAGGGCATCGCACCGTTAGATCCTCTTCAGGGTCCTAGATACATTAAACCTATCCGAGTAGAGGAAGAGGCACGTAACATGGTGTTGCAGCTACAACTGTTCTCCCCAAATTTCTCAAATTTTGGGCCCCTCCTCTTGATTTAGCGTTTTTCGTTAGTCGTGTGTTCCGTGATTGGTTTTTGGTCACACTTTGATTTGAATAATTATGGAAGGATAATAACACTCATCCCGATTCTCGAATAATTGCATGTGTTTCAAAGTTGTATTGGATCCCAGATTTTAAGTTTGATTTTGCTTGTCAAAGGGCCACAATTTCAGAAGCAGTTTTTTTCGTTGCTGGAATTCAGAGTCTTAAGCCCTTAGCGTTTTATTTTTGATCGGGGGATTTAGTCTTCCTTAGCTTCCGTCATTGCGGCCCCAAAGCAACTAAGCTTCTGAAGCCTAAAACAGCCCACTATCTGATGCGTCAGTCTTTTTTTCCGCCATTGCAGCTCCTAAATCGATTCTTCATCCGAAGTTCGAATTGCTTCGACTGTCGATGTGTATTGTTCTTTTAGTTGGCTACCCGTAGTCATTTATTTTTCTCCGTTACGGCTCCCTAAGTGGTTAAGCCTTCGAAGCGCAAAGTGCTCCGATTTCTGATTGGGAATTGTCATGCCCGAAGGTCACGTGTCTTAGTCTTTTCTCTTCCGCCGTTGCAGCTGAGAAAGTAATTTAGCTCCTGATGTAATGTCGTCCAACTTCCGATTAAGTTTTTTCCTGCCCACAGCTTTGAATCAGAGGCTATAGCCTTTTCCTCTTCTGTTGTTGCGGCTCGGCGAAACCTTTGACTTCCAACGTCAGTATCCGTCCGACTTCCGCCGTGGTGCACCTAGAATTTTCTTGTGGAGTAGCCATTTCAGTTTGTGTGATCTGCTGCTTTGTTTTATAATGCAGTCCCAAATGGATAATTCACATTAGTTAATTGCAAGTGGACGTAAGGAACTGATGTGCGAAGACGTAGAGGAGCAGTTTGGAAAGGATGAAAACGAAACTGACCGGATCACTAAAGGGGCCATTGAAGCAGAAGGAAAAGTTAATAATGCTAAAGGCACGAACCTGACTGTTTGTTCATTAATAAAAGGTTCATGAGTGCATATAGACAACATAGAAGAATATGAAGCATTGGAAGAACTAGAAGGTCACACGTTTGGAGGCAGCCCAAACGATCGGCTGCTGTAGTTTAAATATTGAGAAAATTAAAACTCCCGAGGCTTTTTCCCTCGAAAAACTTGTAGATGATTTGCTTGTAAGAGGAACTATTTCATTTTACAATCAGAAAACTGCAATTTTGCCTATTGGATAAAGTGCAACATGGAATGCATCAAATGTAATTAAATGAGCAATGTTGAAGGGGAACTATTTCGTTTTCAGTTGTGTCTCATTAACTGTGAGATTGTTCTAATTTCCTAAACCTATGTTCTTGTTGGAATGTTCTTCAGTATATTTTATGATGTTTTCCACTGTGAGTAATAAATGATGTTCATAAACAATTGGCTATCTGGTTGTTGAAACATCTTTAATTGTTCATGTGTTTTGAAGGAAGTGTCAGATATCTGTAACTTTTCATAATGCATGTGCGAAATGTATTACTCACCAATGAATGATAACCTTGCTCCCTAGGGATAGATTAGGTAGTTATTTTATTTTCTTATTGTATGTGATTTAAATGCTTGCGAGCCTAAGACGAGAGGTAAGAACCTGCGCATCACATTGTGACAGCTCCTTGCATCCTGATCACCCTGCATTGTTAATTAGGCACTTGCATTTCATATTTTAAGTCAAAATACAAAAACTCGGTGGACCAGGATGCAACCAGTAAAACCCTTTGTTTTGTTACTTGACCTACGGTAGCCGGACTGCAAACCGGACGGATTCCCTATACCAAAAAGTCAACGAGCTAGTTGGGAACGTCGACTGGGGAGAATCCCTTACTTTTGATGCCTGTGAATTTTAGGGCCTCAACACATGGAGAGTCTCTATCATATGACTACGAACTAGAGCGACTACATCAATCCAACCATAGAAGGGAACATTAGTTGGTGATGCGACAGCTCATGTGCATCGGATTCGGATGTTGGTCTAGAGAACTGGCAGAACAGACTTTACGAAGTCGCAGTGCGTAGATGTGCGCACATGACTAAGTCACTGCGATGGATTGGCATAGAGATCAACGAGATTCCATCATTTCATGGTCTAATAGATATCCAAGACTTTCTCATGCAATTCGAACAACAAATTCCTCACGAGAAGTGGATCGCAGCTATGGACCTTGCAGTATGAGCCACACCTGCAAGATGGTGGTACGCACATAAAGAGAATATCACATCATGGGATGATATTAAGAGATTGATGGCAATCAGATTCTCTACCGACAGAGAGTATGTCCAGTAGAAATACACAGGAGAAAGCGACCCCCAGTCACATATTCAAACATGTGAACAGAATTGGTCGGACATTCCCGAGGATGAATGGGTTCACCGATTCATTCACACTTTGGAAACAGTTCCAAGGAACTGGTACACAGAGAATGAATTGCGCAAGGGAACAACTACATGGCCACTTATGATAGAAAGCTTTCTACTCACCTTCGCTTTTGAATCTGAGTATCCAAGTGTTGATCAGGCCCTAGATGTAATAAAGATTAAGATATTTGAGGATTGTACCCTATCAATACACACTGAACCGGAGTGGGCCATCCAGTTAGAAGATGCGCTCGAGTGTTATAACTTCGCAGTAGAACCAGAGGATGAGGATGACAACCCTCGCAACGTCAACATTTCAGAGTCAGAAGGGACTCGCGATGTTGATGGACCGAAGTAAGAAATTCCAGCAATCACAGAGCCCATCAAGACTAAAAATATCAATATTGGCACAGACACAGAACCAAATTTTACCTCTATTGGCGACTATTGGAACGATGACTATGAACAAATTGCAGCAAGAATAAGGGACGAAATGAGCGACACATTTCAGACGATGCAGGCATCACAGGGCAAGCTGCAGGGGGCGATAGATGAGTAGCTTTGGGAGTTGAAAACACTAACCGAGAAGACTGCGATAATCCACACTCAGTTAATCAAGACGCCCGTAGGAGAAAGTTCAACACAGTCGATTTCCCGCGAGGAGATCTTGGCAAAGGATCGCATCAATACAGTCTTGATACCACCAAGGAGCATCCGATTCCCTACGTCAATGATGGACGTACTGATACAAATTAGGCAACCTATCGAGGTTAACCTCGCAGAGTTTCACATTGATCAGTTACAGATGATCTAGAAGCAGCTAAGCGTAGAGCTCAGAGGTAGAGAGCTCGCGACTTATAAACAAAACACACAGCTGAAACAAAAGAATGCAGCACTCACCACTAGCTTTTAGAAAAAGGCAGACAAGTTAAGAACATGTGAAGAAAGAGAACATGATCTCTCTCAAGTCCTACAGAGCATCGCATTGGAGTTACCCCAATGTAACATTGAGTTCGCCTTGCCTCTCCCACAAAAGGTAAGAAGAGTTGCAGATAGAGCAAAGGATCTAGAGGAAACAGTGACCAGGATGGAAGAAACAGTGGCCAAGATGGAGGAAGACCACAAAGCACAGATTGCTGAGATCGAGGCTCGTGCATTGGGAACCCCCCAGGTAGACAAGGAAGTGAGAGTAGAGGCCTTTCGAATTAGTTCTGCGTAGATGAAAGATCGCATAGACGATGCACTATCAGTGCTAGCTGATGCGACAAACACATGGTCATAGTTAGATGAGCCTCCCGAGAAAGTAGAAATCCAGCAAAGTATTCAGCAGATAGAGAATACCACGACAGCAATGAAGGAAGAAATTAAGAGCTTAGTAGCTCTTCCGAAGATGAGAAAGACGAGATAGATGAACTGCTTGCAGCAGGAAGCGCAGCGGTTGAGAGAAAAGGAGATACAAATAAATGACCTGCTTCAACCATATCAGGAACAAATCACAGAGATAGTCGATAGGGTTGAGCTAAAAGTTAGGGAGTTCACTACCACCAGAAGTGAAATTGATGCCACAGAAGACTCCAGTATTATTCGAGCTATGCTTGACTTGGCACAAGAGCGTGTTGCAGCTATGCAGAATGAAGTCCCAGGAATTTGGGACAAGCTTAAACGGACTTCACAGGAAGCCAAGGAGAAGCTACAGCAGGAGAATCCCGCTGGTAGTGGCTCAGGGACGAGCCACAAGTAAGTGTTAGGTGACTATTGGAGCAGGGTCCCGCAGCTACAAGAGAAGCTTCCATTTTGGCAGATAGATAGTTTTGGCGAAGATGAAGAGATGAGGTAAAGCTACGATGCCATAGCATGTTTCTAGTTGCAGATCAGAGCCGAAAACCATGATTGTTGGGACAGAGAATTCAAGGAAGACGATAGTACCTAAGAGGCTGAGAAGAGAGAGCTCATCCACTGCATTGAAGGCAGCGGCGAAGACAGGAGGGCTCAACTACGCTCATAGAGTAAAAGGAGCGACGAGGCCAAGGTATTGAAAACGAAGGACAAAAGAAGGGAAGTGGTGCATAGTACCCATAGTCAGCGCTCGGAAGCATGGAAGACTGTAGAGAGCAATGGTGTGATGGAAAGTGGCTACTCCAAGTACAGATATGCTAACTATCACTAGTTAGGGTTTTTGGGTTACTGTTGGGACAGGCCCATAGTGTTGTAATGGCGAGACCCTCGGGCCGCCTATAAGTGGATGTATTTTGTATTGTAAAAGGGTTGGCTGTAAAACAAGTAGACACTTAGATAGGTGTATTATAGAAGCCGAGCTCTGGTTCTATTATTAGCGGTAGTTATCTTACTGTAACTAGTGGCTGGCTCATCGAGCCTGTATGTAACAATCCGCAGGGATTGACAGAGAGGGAAGAGGATATTGTAGAGAAGCAATATAGAGGTAGAGAAGAGATCTAAGAGAGAAGGGCTCCAGGCTGTGTGCAGAGTTACCCAGAAGATCTTGAGCTGCATATGCGGTGTAGCAGATCTGTGTTTACTTCCCCTGATATATAATATAGAAACACAGTTCTGTGGACGTAGCTTCTACCCTAGAAGTGAACCACGTAAAATCAGAGTGTTATGTGATCAATTTCATGTGATTGTGTTTACTTGTTGTATCTGTCACTCATTACGTGAACTTTGCTTACAAGTTAAATGTATGTATGTGTTAGTTAGTTCACAGCATTATAGGAGGATAAACACAAGTTGAAGTCTTTAAGTATTTTATATAAGATTTTGTCTATGTTTCACTCAAGATAGTTAAGAGTCGCAGTGTTAAACAACCTTGTATGTTGAGTCCTCTAAGTCGAACACAAGTAACACTAAGTACGCTGAGTCGCAGTGGTAGGATATTGCAGGGAGGTGATATCGCACCATCAGAGCAGCTGTGGTGCACGATACCGCAGGCTAAGGATCTAGTGTAGGAGAGAGTTACGTGTTCCCTAGGACGTGGTGATGCGATAAAGGCTAGAGTCATCGCGAGTAGGAGGAAACTGCGTGTCACGGAGAGAGACCTCGCGAGCTAAGAAGAGCTGCAAGACGCACACAGGATGCTACAGAACTTGGTCAAAGACACTTGAGTCTTTGTCCAACCCATTAGAATCATTTCGGGTGAGACTTTAGGCTGCTCTGCGATCTGTCGCCGAAAGGGCCAGTGAACTAGGGGTGTTGTTGGTACAATATAATAAACCCGGGTCTGCCCATAGTGACCAACAACATGAAATTTTTTAATTACTTTTATTTTTTAGAACCTTATGTTACGTAATCTAACCTGACAACATTTTCCCCATACTAGAATGAGAGCACCTCGTTTCTCTTAATGCAATAATTTTAGATTTGTATATAATATTTACGCGATACACCATTTTTTCTCAAAGGCATTGAGCATTGATAATATATTTAATATAAATGGTTCATTTACCAATTCATCTTAGTCAATCATGAGCATCTAGATATCTAACACATGCAATCTAAAATTCCACTTGTTGCACTGAGGGTAGCGAGGTGCTCTATAACCCAGTATAAGAGAGATGTGTAACCTAATGTAAAGTCGTCATGTTATGTACCAAAAACTAAAAGTAATTAAATTTTTTAATGTTTTCTTATAAAATAAAAGATGAAAACCAAATAAAAATACTTAAAAAAATCCATATCCACTAATAAAATAAAATTTTAAAACCAAATAAAAAATCATTAAAAAAATAACACCTCAAGAATTTGGATGCTTCTAGATGCTTGATAAATCCACATTTATGATTGATCTATATTGGTTATCTTAAAGCTAATCCTTGCATTTCTTTCATATAACCAACACTTCGCCAATTTCCTCATCTATATCTAATACTCTTGAATGACCAACAATCTATGAGTCAAAAAGCCAAGAAGAAAAATGAAACATTGTTGCATTAAGAACCTTGGAAAATTGGCTCCTTGAAGTTTGACATTAGTGGACTTTTCCTTGGCAACATTTCAAGAAACTTGCAAAGCTTGCCTAAATCTATAACTAGTCTAGGAAATCTTGCATAGCAGTACCCAGTAGCTAGTTCCAGTGGGTATATTATGAGGCTGAAGGTCAAATGTTTTCAAGAATTCTCTTGATGTGCTTCCCAATAGCATTGAAAGTTACTAGTAGGTTAGTTAAGGAACTTTGTATTTTTCTTTTAGATTTTTCTATTTGTTTTTATTTACTATAACTTTACTCTATAATCTAAATTATTCCCCATTGTTGACAGTGACATTGCTGTGGATTATTCCTGGTCATTGAAAGAACCTTTTCAAGTTGATGCGTACCCAATTTTGTTTCCCAAACCTTTTTTTTTGAAATTATCCAATTCCATTAAAAAAAATAAAACACATCCTTAGAGATTGAAGTAGAATATGTTATATGTACATAAACACAATGAAAAAACTATTAAAAAAGCAAGAAAAATCGTATACAACCTTTACATCCTTATTACAAAGCATGGAAATTTTGTGTTAAGATAAAAAAAAACCTCAAATATACACCGCACAAATAAGCATAACTCATAAAACATATTTGGTGTGAGAAAACATCATTTATATCCTTATCACATAGTCCCACCACTATGCATTGAACCCCAAATAAAAGGGCTGGTGCAAGCTAATGCTGGTCACTTATGACGTGTTCGTTGCGATGGACTTCTGGAAAAACATAAATCCGAATGTCAAAAAGCAATATTAGAGGTACCTACACAACTTTTTGGAATATCATGTAAGAATATGAAATGTGGACAATCGGATTACCTTCTGGAATATATAACTTTTATTTATGGAAACTAAGTATAAATCCGAAAAAATGAGGTTCTTCAAAGGTTGGTATGATATTTTTTCCCAAAAAATAATGAATGTGTTTGTGTTGGTCCACTCGCTTAGTATGCAAATGGTGGAATTTTGTGAAAAACATTATATAGAGTTGTAGATAACAGGTATGTCTAGTGCAGAGTTATTTTTCCATATTTATTTATGTTATATTTTGTTTTCAAATTAAGGAAGTTAGTGATGCCCTAAAATCACAAGATGGGCATTGGTCCATCACATCTTGGTCTTAACATAGTCAATGCATGATATTTTTTTTTAGGGTGTAGTTCTTTGTGTCTTCTTTTGCAGGTTCTTTTCCGTTTTCTAAATAGGTGAGCCAATCAAAAGTTATAGCCAAAGAAAATAGCCTACCTTTTGTGTTAGATTTACATTATTCCATTTAAAATTAAATAGAAAATAGAAAAAGATAATAGATTTAAATAAAAATTACATATTTAGAATCTACAGACAGAGTTACATAAGTGTGTGAATTTTCATTAGCAGTGGACAAGCGTGGAAAATTCAGAATCATGCATGAAATAGGAGAAGTGGTACAAAACATATTTTATGCCATAAGGCAGTCCAAACCACTTGGTTTGGCAACCCAAACCTGAAACCAAAACAACCAAATCAACCACCACATAGGTTGGAAAAAAGGTGCCCGCCAAAATTCTAAATTTAAATCACACATGCACATAGTTTAAAACATAACTTGCACGCACTAGAAGCACGATCACACTATTTTGTGCACAGACATTAAAGATGCGTGTGTGCACTTGTTAAGTGAAAACTTTGTTTTGATTTTGTTTTGATGAGCATGACGATGACTACGACTATGATGACGATGATTATGATGATGATGATGATGATTAAAATGATGAGGATGACGATGTTAATGACGATGATGAGGAGGAGGAGGATGATGGCTATGATTATGAACAATGATGGTGATCATGATGAGCATGATTATGAGGATGATGACGAGGATGATGATCATGATGACTATGACTGTGATGACGGTGATTATGATGATGCTGATGATGATTGCGATGATGATGATGATGATGATGATGATGATGTTGACGATGACGATGATGACGACGACTATGATGATGAAAATCATGGTGATGATGATGATGAGGATGAGGATGATGATGATGTTGACGATGATGAGGAATAATGATGATGATGATGGTGATGATGATGGTGATGACGATGAGGATGATGACTATGATGATGAGGAGGAGGATGAGGATGATGATGATTATGATGATGACAATGATGATGAATAATGATGGTGATGATGATGATGATGAGGATGAGGATGATGATGACGACGACGATGATGATGGTAGGTTTGGTTGAAAATTTTCTTTAATTTTATTTTCAAGCATTTGCAATGGAATAATGATGATGAACAATGATGATGAGGAGGAGGAGGAAAAGGATGACAATGATGATGATGAGGATGATGACTATGATGGTGAGGATGAGGATGAGGATGATGATGATGACGATGATGATGATGATGATGAAAATTGATGGTGATGATGATGATGAGGATGAGGATGATGAGGATAATGATGAGGATGAGGATGATGATGATGATAATGAACAATATTGGTGATGTCACACGCCCCAATTTTGCAAAATAATATTATATTATTTTGATTTTATTCCAAGACATTATGTTAAATTTAATGCTAAGTTGTAACTGATGACTCAACGGAGTTAAGGATGTGGAATGTAATTCTGAATATTTTAATTTTAAATAAATAAAAGTGGTCACAATAGCTTGGGAGAGCTGTTAAAAGGAGTGTTACTGGTCAAGTTGGTGGAGGAGACTAGGTGGAGAGAAAATAGACAAGTGGCAGCATCCTCAAACACTTCCTATATTACAGGTGAAAACCTCCCTACATTTGGGGTCATAATCCCCCAAGAAAGTGGAATCAGAGCAGGTGGCTCAATTAATGACAACTAACCCAAAAATACCTAGGCAATCTTAATAAAAGTACCCATTGAAGAGAGCTGAGGCTGCTCATTTTTCCAGGATAAGAATCATTCGGGTGAATGCACTTCAAGGAATTCATTGGGAAGGGAATTTTTGAGGAAGGTGATCTAGTATAGCTTTCCAGCTGAAAGATCTTGCTGCAGTATGCAGAGTTGGTATTGAGTCTTTAGACTAGTACTTTGTTGTTTGATCCACCTAGTCCCAGCCAAGGAGACCAGGAACAAGCTCGGGGGTCCTGAGAAGTCACTGTTTGAGCACTCTCTAGGAGTTGGTAGGGAGGAATGGCCTCCTAAAGCTGTTGTCATCTAGCTTTAAAAACAGGTTCTACTATCTTTTAATTTCTATGTTAAATTTTATATTTGTGTATGAGCATGGTTTATATCTTACGTTGTGAACTGTTAAGTTTGAAATCTCTTAGTTGTTTTAATGCCAAATCTGTTCTTTGATGAAAAATAATCCTACCCATGTTTTTCCCCATCTGGAGTAATCTAGATCGTACTCTAGCACAATAGTGTGTTTAAATGAATGATGTATGATAGGAATATGAAATGAATAGAGTACTTATGTTTTTCAAAGTATTGAAATGTTTTCTTTCAGTAGATAGTTGTTTTTTTAAGAAAGAATATTAATCTGTTTCATAGAGCTGTTGTTAGAACTAGACTGTGTATTTAGAATATCAGAAAAGAAAACAGAATCATATTATTTTACTAACAATAATATGTTCAAGTATGTAATTCTTTTTTCTACACAGTACCTACTTCTATAAACTATACATCTATATTGAAATAGAAGAAATAGAATTGTCAGTTGAATGCTTATTATTTATGTTAAGCAAAAATTTAAATATAATTCTGTTAGTTTATTTCTTTTCCAACAATATTAGCTAATTTACTTGCAACTCTCTGAAATCTAAATAAGAATTGGATAACTCTTACAGAATTCTTTTCTTAGTATTAATAACTAAAGACAGTAGTAGCCTATGCATAAAGTATTAGTAATAAAGAACTGTCCTTACACACTTGCAGACAAATTAGATGTAAGTAGTATTGACAGGATGAAAGTTCTCATTTCTTTCACCAACTTTACAAAATAATCTTATTAAATAAACTCAACTATTATAGACTGTTCTCAGTCTTATTTAATAATATATATAAATTCGAACACAAACTTAAGAGACTACAACATTCACATATAATAATATTATTAATACAAATAATATTATTATTAACAATAAACAGTATTGTTTATAAATTAGAAATTCTTTTAAAAACAAACTGAAGAAATATTGTGACAGTAATCGAACTAACAAAGTAATCGAACTAATAAAATAACAATACAAAAATTATTACTTTAAAATTAAATGGGTAAAAAACCCTAACTCATACTTCTGAGCATAATTTATCTGTATACTTATATGCATTAGTAACCTAAAATAACCACAAGAATAGTTATTTTTAACTATTAAAATAACCAGCTAAAATTATTACTCAGAAATGAAATATAATATTGAGCAATTTTATACTTATAAAAGAAACCGTGTCTTTTTATTTTACTAATAGGGTGTACCTGTGAAAGTGAAAGACAGGGTTAAAAACCCTTATCACTATTACATTTACAATTAACAAAACATTGAAGTAATAAATCAAATTTATTAAATTATGTAACCATTAAATAACCAAGCTAATATAATTTACTCACATTCCTTTAAGGACAAATAAAAAGATTGTGTAATTATTATAATTAGAATAATTTATGTCAAAACGAGGGTTTTTACATGTTAAACCCTAATTTATAACTATAAATAAAAATAAGAAAGAATTAAGTTACGGTCGTAAGTGTCAGTCTTAAAACTTTAATTATAAACCCTTACAGAGTTTTCAAACAGAGTATAAAACTTCATTTACAGTCAAGAAGGGTAAAACCCTGAAAAATTACATAGAGTATATCTTTAAACATCTAAAAAACTAAACCAATCCTAAAGACCAAGCTATATTTACAAAAACTACTAACTTAAACAGGTCGTAAAGCCATCAACAAACTATTTATGGTGCTCAGTCAAATCGAGTCTACCCATCGACTAGCGGGGGTTTGATTCTAAGTATTACAACATTAACCTATAAAAACAATAGCATAACTCATGGAGAGTTGAGGGAGGGTTTCCCCAAACCCTGGGTGATTCCATTGACCACCCTGATGCAAGTAGGGTCAAAACCCAACACATGGACCATGGGGCTTACCCGAAACA
>LPNX010496543.1:127400-145306 GCA_001517045.1 Pseudotsuga menziesii | reverse complement strand
TTGAGTGACTTCAATTCCTAAGTAATAGTGGAGATGTCCCGTATCTGTCATTTCAAATATATTTTTCAAATCTTTCTTTATGGATGCTATATAGCTCTCATTGTTCCCTGTCATCAAAATATCATCTACGTATACCAAAAGATATACAACAGATCTTCCAAATTTCTTTATAAACAGTGTTGCATCATCAAGATCAAAATGTTCAAAAGTTAACTTCAAAAGATGCTCGGTTAATTTTTCATACCATGCACGAGGCGCTTGTTTTAGGCCATACAAGGATTTGACAAGCTTGCATACCTTTTGTTCTTTTCCTTTCACAAAAAAGCCTTCTGGCTGAGACATGAAGACATTCTCTTTCAAGTCTCAATTCAAGAAATCAGTCTTCACATCCATCTGATGAACTTTCCACCCATTGTGAGTAGCGAAAGAGAGTAAGGTACGGATGGTAGCCCATTTTGCTGTAGGAGAAAACGTTTCTTCATAGTCAATTCCTTCCTTCTGTGCATATCCTTTTGCTACAAGCCTCGCTTTGTGCTTGTCAAGTGAGCCATCTGATTTGTATTTGTTCTTGTACACCCACTTGCAGCCAATTGGTGTGGTTCCAACTAGAGGGTCAACCAGCTTCCAAGTTCCATTCTTCATGAGTGCATCATACTCATTTTGCATAGCTTCTTTCCACTCAACCCGAGTAGAATATTCTTCAAAGAAAGTTGGTTCAAAGTTAGAAGATAAATTCAATTCACAATCAAATGATACATCCATGTCATCACCTGAATTATCTGCTTCTCCTCCATCTTCATGTCTTTTCGAACTTCTCGTTCCCGTCTTTCCAACTTCATCCGGATAGAAACTTTCAAGTGTCTTTGTGGCCCATTTAGGAATCTTCTGTGATGGTCCTGGTTGATCAGCTGGTGGTGCTTCATCATTGATTGAGAGTCTTCCAATTCTCTCAATCACATCATCAAGTTGAATCTCTTGTTGAGGTGAAGTAGTAGGAACTTCTTCATGCAGGGGAGTTGGTGCTTCATATGGAAATTGCAAAGGTTGATACAGAATACGAATCCCCCCTTCAAGGTTTGGAATTTCATATTCATTTTTAGAATATTTCTTTGGATGAGGATATTTTTCAAAATGATCAAGCTGTCTCTCAATGGACTAGTCATTTTTATTAGTCTCAAGAAAAATGACCTCTCTAGAAATAACAAACTTCTTGTTTACCTCATCATACAAATGGTATGCCTTGGAGTTTTCTTCATACCCCAGGAAAATCCATTTTCTGCATCGAGCACCAAGCTTGTTTCGTTGCTCCTTTGGAATCAAGGCATAGCAGGTGGAACTGAAAACTTTGAGATGCTTGACTGAAGGGAGATGGCCAAACCACATTTCATGTGGAGGCTTGTTATCAAGAGAATTTGAGGGACTTCTGTTTCTCAAATAGGATACACAATTCACTACATCACCCCAAAACATTAGTTTTACATTCTTAAAAAACATCATTGAGCGTACCATATTCATTATGGTTCTGTTCATTCTTTCTGCTACACCATTCTGTTGAGGATTGTAGGGAACTGTAGTCTGATGTGCAATTCCATGTTGGTGAAGATAATGTTCAAAATCATTTGAACTGTATTATTTCCCATTGTCAGTACGAAGTGTACCAATTTTAGATTGTGCTTGTTTTTCTATCAATGCATGAAATTCCTTGAATGTTTGAAATGCTTCTAATTTTGTCTTTAATGTGTAAATCCAGCACATTCTTGAGTAGTCATCAACAAAGGCCATAAAATACTTATTCCCATTGGCAGAAGGAATTGGCATTGGGCCACATAAATCAGAATGCACTAATTCTAATTTCCTACTTGCTCTGAAATTAGATTCATGGAATGGCAGCTTACTGTGTTTCCCTAATATACATGCATCACATTTTTTCTTCTCATTGGGAATGGTGGGAAAACCAAATACACCATTCTTTCTCAACAAACGAAGACTATTATAATTTAGATGACCAAATCTTGCATGCCACAATAAAATTGATGACAAATTACCTTCTCCATGCTGAGAGAGGTAGGCATAGTTCTGAACCCTTGCAGATGAACCCTTTAGCTTCAGCAGCTTCCCATCTTCGTATCCAGTCATGATGAATTGGTTGTCAGAGGACTTTCTTATTTCTACGATTCCATCAAACATGTGGATGGAATGGCCTTGCTGTCGAATCTCCACCAAGAACAGCAGGATTCTCTGCAACTCTGGAAGACAAAGAACATTCTTCAACAAGAAATTAGGGAATCCAGGCATCTTCAGCCGAATGGTGCCCATTCCCTTTGGTTTAAGACTTGACTTATCTGCAAAGTAAACTATGCCATTTATTGTTTCATTAAGTTCTCCAAAACAGTCTTTTCTAAAAGTCATGTGTGATGTTGCACCAGTATCAAGTAGCCAACAATCTGTGTAAGATGAAAGTGAAATCATTTCATTAATACCAAGATTACAATGTGCAACAATACAATGAGCAGAATCTGAAGATTTACTAGAATCTTGGTTCTTATTGTCATCTTTCTTCTGGTTATGTCTGTCTTTGATGGAGTCCCATGAATCCCAACACTAATCTGCTTTGTGTCCAATATTTCCACAATGCTTGCACTTCAAATCTGATCTTTTGCTGGAGTTGTTTCTACCTCCTCTACCTCTGAAGTTTCTTATTCCTCTGCCTCTCTTGTTGCTTTCTCCTTTGGGGTGATCTTTGGATTGGTCTTTGGTGTGGTTCTTTTCTTTTTGAGCAAAGCAAAGTGATTCTCTAGAATGCTTGGTTGTCTTCTTACCAAAGGTTTTCTCTCTGTCAGCTATCTTCTCTACCAGGGTGTCAAATGTCAGTGATTTGAACTTGTCACTTGCTTGCAACGACTCAAGATAGTTGGAGTGAGAAGGATACACAGATTTTACAAATGTTGCAAGGGGAAGATCTTGTTTCATACCAGAGGCTTGAATCTTGTGCATGATAGCTTTGATTTCAGAGGCAACTAACATGGGATCATTGTCTTTTACTTCTAAATTGAATAGTTTTAACATTAGTTGAATAATTTCCATTTCAGAGTGTGAATCATACAGATCTTTTAACATTTTTAGTGCTTCAAAACATGATTTTGTAGGCAATATGTGCTGGCTCACCTCTTCACTGACTATGGCAGTGATTACTGCTAAAGCTTTCTTGTATTTTTTTCTCCAAATGGCCTTGTCTTTCTCGTATTCTGGAGGTCCTGGGTCTTTGGTTATGGGATTTCTAGCTTCTATCTCTATTGTGGTGCCTTTGCAAATGTTGTCCCAAAGGTCATTGTATATGAAGGCAGATTTGACCTTCCTCCACCATTCTGGATAAGTGTCTTTTCCAGTGAGAGTGGCACCAACTACAGATGCTATAGATTGCATCTTTTGCAACTGCTAGTGTAATTTACAATAATGAACTTAATATGACAAAGAGAATGAGATAATATAAAAAAAATAACCTTGCAGGCCTATAGTCTCTGCTAAGGTGATTTACAATCTTAATATCTCAACTTCAAGTTTTAAAGTGATACAATGACAGTATCATTGACCAAGAACGCAGCTTCAATTCGTAGAAATTCAGGGAGAAGAAATTCAGTATCAGTTTGTAGCTTCAGTTTGGAGCTTCAGAAGATAGAAATTAGAACGCAGCCTTCAGGGTATTCATGCAATTGGTAATGGTGTGAATATTCCACCAACAATCTTCATAGTACGACAACTTATTCAAAGAGATTCTATAAATATTTCTCAAACAAACAAACAAAAGAACTCTGCATAGGTTCATTTGTTAAACTCTATAAAACTATAACTTCGATTATCCAGATTTATCTCATTGCGCATTGCCTTTTAGTCTAGAAATCTCTAGGAAGACATAAATGAACCCTTGCAGTGGACCACACAACATGATAATCAATTACTTTGACTGACTAGGTACCCGTATGGACTCTTTATGCTATCACTAGAAACTTCTTCTGATGTACTGGTCAAAGTTTCAAGCTCAAATCATGACCTCAAATCGAAAGGAGAAAACTCAACAGTCCCATACATTCAAAATCAAAGCTTCAATACAAAATTCACGGGCCTCTTCAATACGCAGCAACCATATCGTACATATGAAAATATTTGTAGACTTTCCAAAAAAAATCCACGCACAGGAATTAGGGCAAAAATTAGGTTTTATGCACTTCCAACGGTCACAGGCAATACATAAAAAAATTATGCAACTTATTACCTTCATGCAGTTGAAGAATGGTGTGATTTTTTAGCAAGTTCTCTTTAGCCTTTGCAAATCCTTCAACAATCACACTAATATTCACGCAAAGGGCATTCACCAGTAGAGCATTTTTCAGTTTTAGTAAAGAGTTCGTGAATGAAGACCAGGCGTGTCATCAATGCACAACTCGCAACAAAACTGATACACAGCTCTTGGGAGACAAGCGCTCTCTCCACGATGCAGCACAACGGTATCAACAAGATATCAGCAGTCGTGAACTCTCTCCACGATGGTAGAGTCTCATGCAGGTTGAGAACTCTCAATGATCGACAATTACACCGATTAGGGTTGTCCACACAGAGGTTGAAATGAATGGCAGACCCCAACGCTAACGTAGAAATGAGAGGCAAACCATTATTTTTTTTTCTAAAACGTCTACTAAGTGGAATCTTGCAGGTGGATGCACGGAATTAGTGGTACCCAGGCTGTAGGAAAACACATTCAAATACAGACTGATGGGGCAAGAAGCATGAAATGAATTTGGTAGAGGGAAGAACGAAGGTTCGGCAAACAGAATGCCAGGACTGAAATGCAGCCAGGAGTTATGGCAGGTGGTGCTCTGATACCACTGTTGGATAATAACTTCTGAATTCATTTATTCCATTGCAAAATCATTTATTTATACATTACATATGCTGGTTGAGTTTCATCTTCCGGCCATCCTTTTCAGCTTCCTACATAACTATTCATTTTCCTTTATTTATTTACAAAATATAATCCCGATGGATTATATTCCAACAACATTTGCACGTGAATATATTTTGATTTCACACAATGATGGGATAGATGAAGTTATCTCTTGAGACTCTTCAATTTAAAAAAAAAAACCTTTGAAGTAATCATGGGAGAGAGTCCATATTGAATAGTTCACCAAGTTGTCCATATTCTCTATACAAAATGAAGTATGCAATGTAGACCAATAATCATTTGCACATGAATATACTTTGATTTACCATGAAGATGGCATAGATGAGGTTCTCTATTGAGACTCTTCCATTTGTATAATAACCTTGCAAGCATTCATGGGAGAGGGTCCATATTGAACAATTCACCAACTTTTCCATGCTCTCCTCTTCATGCTAGATTTATCATAACATGCCTTTGAGCTTGACAGGGATACCTCTACCTCAATGATTTCTCCTTTTTTGAGGGATTTGCAACCTCCTCATTATGTAATTAGTCAATTTGTTCTCTTAATAGTTAACTTGTCACTTAATGAGTGTAATTTATTCAATTTATTCCCAAGACATCCAAACACCAACTTGTGTTTTCCCTCAAAACTAATGTGGCATATTATGTGTAATGTCATCTCGTCTGAAGGTGTTGGAAATGAAGGATATTTCACTCATTTTTTTTGACTACCAATAATTTTTTTATACAAAGGAATTCATATTCCTATAGCCATAATACCTGCAAAATTGACTCTGTTTACTTGACTCAAATAGAGTATAGAAATGAGACTTTGGTTTGAACATAAAGAGAAACCTTTAATCAGTGTTTATGTATCAATGCCAATAACGACCATACTAACATATATGTAATTTAGTTAATTATGTTGGAACATGTCATGTTTCTTGTATAATGGAATTAATACCTTATTTGTTGCTTCTTATGTAGGAGTAGACCTCATAGTTTTGATAAAGAAACTTTTGGAGATGGGAAACTCATGTAACAGAGCAAGAACAACTAGAAGGAATATTCCCATTGAAAAGGAAAATGTAGCAAGAGAAAAGGCCAGGTTGGCAATGGAGAGAGTGAGACATGGTCTAGAAATTTCCACTGATACTGGGACCGATCCTAATAGATTTGATGGCATAACAACCTCTACTTCAAAACCACAGGTGAAGCGGTTGCATCCAACGAACCCAATTCAAGTTCCAACATCAAAACAGTCTCCAACAAACAATCCATCAATGACACATGTTGAAGATATTGAAGACATAAGTATATTGAGAGACGCTAACTATTAAGCATTGAACCTAGGAGCAATGATTAATTTTCAATCTCTCCAATAAGACCACAACCATGTCAAGAACACTCCCAATATGGACCGACATGTGAATGAAGCACCACAACAAAGAAGCCCTAGGATCCGTAGCTCATGTACACCTTCCCTACCTCAACTGTCTACTATAAGAAAAAGGACCCCTAGACATATCCATGTGGATGAAAGTTGTATGTCGTGCCTTGAAGGTAAGTTTCCCAAACTCACTATCGATTGGCCATGTAGAAAATTAATGAAGGAATATTTTGAATCCAAAGGCAATGTAGGTAAATGTCAATTAATACTATGTTTGTTAAAGTCAAATTATTTAGTTGTTATTAGGATAATTCTAGGCATAAATATGGCTAGAAGTTCAGAGGCTAACAACTATATTGTTAGAAATCTTCAATCTTCTTTTAATGCTATTGGGAAGACATCCCGTACTAACGATCTTTGGGTGGCTCATCGTGTGTTATCAGAATCAGTTGTAAGAAAGTCCACACAACAACCTATCCTCCTTTCACACACTTCTTAGATACTTAAATTAAATAGAAAAACTATTTTGAAGTACTCGGTTATAAGAGAAAATCTGCAGACTCCTGGTGCAAAAGATTGTTGGGATTTTGTCGACAGGTTTCGTCATCGAGATATGAAGATAATTGATGTTGTTAAAAACTTAGTACAAAATTTATGGCATGTTCATACCAGACCTTCATCTAATAAAAGAGATGTGCTAAATCTGAGAAAAGGATCTATTGAATGTGAACCCCACGTCAAACACTTCCTTGAAATAAGAGAGACTGAAATCTATGAGAGATTCAGGAATGAGCACACACAATTGAACTTGGGCCCAAGGTCCTTTGAGAAATGTAAACCATGGTACATTCATATATGCATTGATCAAAAAACATGTTGTTGTAGATACCATGTAGAATATGAATATTTTTATGACATGTATAAACATATATTTTGTGATTTGCATACTAACCTTGAGCAGGGCTGCAATGAATCTGTAATACCACTGAATGCATCAGCATCATGTGTCCAAGGCATCAAGGACAAAAATACAATGGAAAATAATGTCTATATGGGAATTGCTCCAGGTGCAGTGGGTTTGTTCTTTTAAACCACTGTATTCATGGAAGCGATGAGCATCAATTTGGAAATATGAGTGTGGAGATGCAGAGCTTCAAGTACGTAACCTATCAATCAGATAGTGTAAAGGAAAGTAAAAATATTGCATTTGTGAAGTCACAGGTGCAAATGATTATTGCATGTTTTCCTCTTACATGTTCAGTTTCTACATATACATTCTTTAAAGGTCACATTCTAATATGGCCATTGTTTTCATGGCAATAGGTATGGGTATGTGATTTTTTGATGGAGTTCTACAAGAAAACCGAGCAGTATGTTCAACATGTGCATGTAGGACGATGGTAGGATGAGCAGTACAGAAAATGCATGGACAAATTTTCCATTGGGACCATATTTTCAATTGTGGATTTTGTAGAAAACTACACCCTTCAGCAACAAAATGAAATTCAGATCCAATACTACCATTCTGACCAAGTCAGCATCATGGTACATATTATGTATAGGCATGTCCCTGAGAGCAGCATTAACAACAAGATAATACAGAAGGAGACAAAAATTTACATAAGTGATGACAGATGCCATGATCTTTATTATGTGCAACATTGTTTTTGAATTTTCTATGATCAGCTAAAGGAGGGAGATATATATATGGATCAACATTGGATATGGTCAGATGGTTGTGTGGGCCAGTTTAAAAATTCCTGACTCTTCCAATGGATGAGTATGTTACATAAGACTTATAATGTGCCTCATATATGGAACTAATTTGATACTGGGCACAGGAAATGTGAGCATGATGGGGACGGTGCATGCAGTAAGACCACACTACGAAGGGAGGATATGAGGTTTACCAGAAACCCCCATATCAAAGATGCAAAATCCATAGTTCAATGGTGCTCTGCAACAATGTCAAACAGAACTAAAGTGCAACATACATAAACAGGGGTAGGCAGGCTACTCAGAAATTTTTGTCATTGGTTGACATAGATCGATCACGTTTTTATAGTTTCATTAAAGTATAAGGAACACATGGATTGCATTTGGTTCGAAGTTCAAACAACTCCTTATTTGAAATATGGATAGGAAAACTTGCTTGCTTTTGTAGCCCTTGTAGCAGTGGTGAATGGGATGAATGCGAATGGATGGATTGGATTGATGATTGGGATCATGTGTCACTTGTAGTAGAACCACATGTAGTCAGTGAAACAGCCCACTTAGAGGAGTTTTAGTTAGTGATTTCGACATACTATGACCATATCTCAAATCTTGTACAATGAGGACACATATATGCAGTTGTTTCCCTGAAAGACAATGAATAGGGCACGGATTATTGGTTGGCACAATGCATTCGAGGTAAGCAAATCCTGAACGGATAATTGATTGATGATGAAGGAAAATAATTTCCTATTGGCTTGATGGTGGTTGAGGGTGAATATCTTACACTAGATGGGAAATCAAGAAGAACAAGTGGGCATGTATTCATAGATTACAGACTAGGTTTTGTGGCCTATCACTTCACAAACTTGATTGTTGGCATGAACATCCATCTACAGACAATGTCAACTAAGAACTCAACCAAGGTACATTACTTCTTCCCTCATTCAGAGCACGAGAGATTGATGGAGTAAATTAGCAACAAAGAGGATCCAGATGGCTATATTGAATGAGATTAGGTAATTACGCTTACACTCCACTTGGGTGAAACCCTAGTTTTCAAAATATGGCCTGGAGGACTGTCTAGCTTGTACGAAGTCAGGCGGGAGGCCACCCTAGCCACAATCTCGTGCCACAATAACAATGGAACCGACGGTTCGTCCATCGGATCCTCGGTCAACGTTCTATGGCGAGTTGTGCAAGAGGCTTAAGCATGTGAGTAAGTGTATTTGACTTGTGCATTATGCTTTCATCTCTAAATTTTAATTGCTATTATAGTAAGTTTTTATCCTTCTTCTATTTGAGTCAATAATTAGAATTGAATGTGAAAGTAGAAGGTATAACACAGAGAAAGATCAAAGATTTGTTCATGTTTAAGAGATACAGTTTCTATCATATACCATAGCTAAATACACCTATCTTAAGTCTTCTAGGACAACTCGGATTGTGTCTTTCCAAGTAACATTTCTTCTATATTTTTCTGGAGAAATATAGTTCCTTGCTTGATTGCATATTAAGTGTTCCAATTGGTACATAGGCGGTGGTAAAGATATGAGATAGTATAATTCCTTCCACATCGATGGAAAGCAAATCACATTCCAGAGATATGATAGTTGGACTTGCTCACTATGGAGTATGACACCTAAGTAGTATGACAATTTTTTGTTCCTTATGTCATGTATAATCATCATGCCCAATATTTGTTATGTTGGACCTAAATCCTTCATTTCAAATTGACTTCCCAAGTCCTTCAACCTTTTAATCATGCTCTTACCATGCCCAACAATTACCCTATCATCCCGAATCGAGAGTGACCAAGTGTCCCTGAACGACATTTTTATGCGACTTCCAACTCGACATAACTCAACAGCCAAATATCGGATCGATGAGTCGTTGACTCCATTGGTCTCTTGGAATGCCATTACCTCTAGTGGGCCCTCTCCACTACATTTTCATGGACCAGTGACTTCAATGTGCATCAGTTTTGTAAACTAAGGTTTTGCTAAGTTTCCTTCAATGCAACTCTTGCACTGGTGGGTCAACTATGTAAAACCCTCCACCGTGCAAGTGTTGGTGGTGTTCCCATATCGGAATTGATCATACACACCTCTCAGAGCCAAAATCATGCAATCTTGCTGCTCCATTAGGTTTTTTTCTCCTGGACCAAGAGTGACCAAGCGTCCCTGAACGACATTTTCATGTGACTTCCAAATCGATATAACTCATAAACCAGAGGTTGGATTGATGATCCTTCAACTCTGTTGGTCTCCTGCCATGCCATTAACTCTATTGGGCCCTCTCCACCATTTTTTCATGGCCCAGTGACTTCAATGTGCTTCGGTTTTGTAAACTAAGGTTTTTCTCAATTTCCTTCAATGTAACTCTCACATTAGTGGGTCAACTCTACAAAAACCTCCACTGTGATAGTTTTGGTGGTGTTCCCATATCAACATTGGCCATACACACCTATTGGATCCAATGACATGCAATATTTATGCTCCATTTATTTTTTCAACTTCGGATCGAGAGTGACCAAGTTTCCGTGAACGACATTTTCATGCGATGTCCAACTCGACACAACTGAGCAATCAGAGGTCAGATCAATGAGACATCAACTCCATTGGTATCCTAGCATGCCATTACCTCTAGTGGGCCCTCTCCAATGATTTGTCATGGCCCAATGACTTCATTGTGGTTTGATTTTGTAAACTAGGGTCTTGTTCAGTTTCCTTCAATGCAACTCTCGCATTGGTGAGTCAACTTTTCAAAACCCTCCACCGTGCAAGTCTTGGTGGTGTTCCCATATTAGCATTGGCCATACACACCTGTCAGAGCCAATGACATGCAATCTTGTTGCTCCATTTGGTTTTTCACTCCTGAACCGATATTGACCAAGTGTCCCTGAACGACATTTTCATGCGACTTCCAACTCAACATAACTCGACAAACAGAGGCAAGATCGATGATCCATCGAATGCATTGGTCTCTCAGCATGCCATTACCTCTAGTGAGACCTCTCCAGCATGTTTGCATGGCCCAATGAATTCAATGTGATTCAATTTTGTAAACTAAGGTTTTGCTCAGTTTCCTTCAATGCAACTCTTGCATTGGTGGGTCAACTCTGCAAAACCGTCCACCATGCTAGTCTTGGTGGTATTCCCATATTGGAATTGGCCATACACACCTCTGGGAGCCAATGACATGCAATATTGCTGCTCCATTTGGTTTTTCATTCCCAACCCAAAAGTGACCAAGTGTCCTTGAATGACATTTTCATGCGACTTCCAACTCGACATAACTCGATAACTAGAGGTTGGATCAACGAGCCATAAACTATGTTGGTCTCCTGGAATTCCATTACCTCTAGTGGGCCCTCTCCATTGTATTTTCATGGCCCAATGACTTCAATGTGCTTCAGTTTCGTAAACTAGGGTTTTTCTCAATTTCCTTCAATGCAACTCTCGCATTGGTCAGTCAACTCTACAAAACCCTCCATCGTGCTAGCCTTGGTGGTGTTTCCATATCATCATTGGCCATACAAACCTATTGGAACCAATGGCATGAAATATTGCTACTTTGTTTGTTTTTTTCACTTTCGAACCGAGAGTAACCAAGTGTCTGTGAACGAAATTTTCATGCAACTTCCAACTTGACATAAATCAGCAACTAGAGGTTGGATTGATGAAACGTTGACTCCATTGGTCATTTGGCATGCAATTACCTCTATTGGGCCCTCTCCACCATGCTTTGATGGCCCAATGGCTTCAATGTGCTTCAGTTTCGTAAACTAGGGTTTTGTCCAGTTTCCTTCAATGCAACTCTCGCATTGGTGGGTCAACTTTGCAAAACCCTCCACCTTGCTAGTCTTGGTCATGTTCCCATATCAGAATTGGCCATACACACCTGTCGAAGCCAACAACATGCAATCTTGCTGCTCCATTTGGTTTTTCTCTCCCGAACCGAGAGTGACCAAGTGTCCCTGAATGACATTTTCATGCGACTTCTAACTCGACATAACCTGACAACCAGAGGTACGATCAATGAGTCATCAAATCTGTTGGTCTCTTAGCATGCCATTACCTCTAGTGAAACCTCTCCACCATGTTTTCATGTCCTAATGAGTTCAATGTGATTCAGTTTCATAAAATAGGGTTTTGTTTAGTTTCCTTCAATGCAACTCTCGCATTGGTGGGCCAACTCTGAAAAACCCTCCACCGTGCCAGTATTGGTAGTATTCCCATATCGAAACTAGCCATACACACCTATCAGGGCCAACGACATGCAATCTTGCTGATCCATTTGGTTTTCGCTCCCAGACCAAGAGTGACCAAGTGTCCCTGAATGGAATTTTCATGCGACTTCCAACCCTACATAACTCGATAACTAGAGGTTGTAGAAATTCAGGCCAGCAGTAGATTAATTTTACCCACAACAATTATCAATTGATCATGCAAAATTGCTAACAATGGAGACTGAATATGGAGCTGTAACACAAAATTATATTAACTGAGTGTACAACAGCCAACCCTGTAATAACATAGGTTTATGAATATATATAATACTTTAAGAGGTCGAATGCATAAGGAGGCATCCAAAACTAGCATAAAGCAAACTTACTCAAAATAGGCAAATCCCCCATAGGTGTAAAAAGCTGATCCCAAATCTATCATGGAGCTCACGAATTGGCAAGGGCGCATGGGAAAGCTAAAGAGTAGTGGAATGGCAGCTCATACATGCTTTTGCATGGAGAAAAGAGTGGAGGATGAAGAGGACAAAAAACTAGTTCACCTCACCTAGTCTTGCTTTCCTATGTGCCTTAAAACACTGAAAAAGCAGGCAGTAAAGCAGAAAAAGTAGATAGGCACCTAGGAGGCCAGGAATAAATTAGATTTCATTCTTAAGGATTTCCCAAGCTCTACATGGGTCAAATATGGCAAGTTGGACCTTTGTGGATAGGCAATTAGCAACTTGCACAAGGTGGGACACATGAACTAGGCAAATAAGACAGAAATAATTAAATTAATGTCTAAGTGGGTAAACTATGGGTTGATTATTCTAACACCCCCCTTTAAGCCTGACTTTATGATTAATAAATAAAAAATATAGGGACTAGAAACAAGGATTAGTCACCCTTTTACATACTGTAAGTCCATACAACCAAGGAAAGAGGCAAAACCAACTTGAGAAAATACTCCCTTAAACATGGACTGTAAAACAAAATTGTAGAATCTTGTCTCCACTCATGCTTTTACAGCATGATCAGCAATCCCCAGCAGTGATTTGAGATTGCTGAAGGTCTTCTCACAAAATGCTTTGGTGAAGATATCAGCTACTTGTTCTGAAGATGAACAAAAGAGTAGGTGAATGGTGCCATCATGCACAAGCTCTTTGATGTAGTGCATGTGAATCTCAATGTGTCTGGTTCTCTGGTTCTGAACTGGATCTTTGCAGATTCGAATGGTACTTTGGTTATCACAGTAGATGGTATTTGAGTACTCAGGTTCGAAACCACACTCTCCAAGTAAACCATGCAACCATAAACACTGAGTTGCTGCATTCACAACTCCTCTGTACTCAGCTTCTGTAGATGAGAGTGCAATGGCACTCTGTTTCTTGCTTGACCAGCTAATTGGCCCTTCTGCAAGCATGAAAACATAACCTGAAGTGGACTTTCTGTCTGTGCTATCACCCGCCCAATCACTGTCAGTAAATCCAATCAAATCAAGATTAGATTTTGCCTTATAGAGGATCCCATGTGTCCTTGTTCCCTGAACAAAGTTAAGGATCCTTTTGGTTGCTTTCCAATGGATCTCATGAGGCTGATCCATGAATCTATAAGCCACACTTACTGCATAACAAATATCATGTAGAGTATGTGTCAGATACAATAAACATCCAATCAATTTCCTATACAGTGTATTGTTTACCATCGGTGGGGAATCATCTTCGTCCAGCTTCTCTCCTGAAAGGAAAGGAGTTTTGCTTGCTTTGCAATATTGCATTCTAAATTTGATCAGCAAATCCAAGGCATACTTTGATTGGTGCAACTTGATTCCAGCTTTGTATTGAGAGATATCAAGCCCCAAAAATTGACTTAAGAGCCCCAAATCTGTCATGGAGAAGGCTTGGTTCATAGCTCCTTTTAAGGAAGCAAACTCAACCTGTGAGCTTCCTGTAATGAGGAGGTCATCAACATATGACACAATGATCATTAATTAACCATTAACTAACTTCAGATAGACATTTGGATCTGATTTGCACTGAACAAAATTCAGAGATAGCAAGAAGCTATCTATCTTGGCATACCAAGCCCTGGGGGCCTGCTTTAGCCCATACAATGACTTTCTCAACCTGCACACAAGAGAAGGGTTAGAAGCAAAACCTTGAGGCTGCTGCATATATATCTTCTCAGTGAGATCTCTATTCAGGAAGGCACACTTTACATCCATATGATGTACCTCCCATTGGCTTGAGGCTACAATGGCTAGAGCTAGCCTGATGGAATCCATCTTTGCCACTGGGGAAAAGGTCTCATTGTAATCGATGCCATGAACCTGTGAGTAGCCTTTAGCTACCAATCTATCCTTTTACTTCAATGGTGAACCATCAGCAGAAAATTTGGTCTTATAGACCTACTTACACTGGACTAACTTTCTTCCTAGAGGAAGATCCACTAGCTCCCATGTGTTTCTCTTCTGGAGTGAGCTGAACTCCTCCTTCATGGCTGTTTTCCACCTTGGATCTCCTGCTGCTTGTTCATATTGTTGAAATACTGAGAGGGGGGTGAATCAATATTTTCCAATTATTAAAAATTCTGATCAAGAGAAAGTTACTAATCACCAATCATAGCAGCATATCATCAACAATCATGAAAAATAACAAGATGCACAGTACACAATATTTTTACATGGAAACCCAAGTCCTGGGGGTAAAACCACGGAAGCCTTTTTAATAATAGTTGTCTAGAAATAACTGGATGAAAAGAACAACAGTCTTATTATATAGACTTCAATTTGTCAGCTTCAACTGAAAGGAGGCTACGAACCCCTGTTTTACAGGCTGCAACTTGAAGGAAGCTACCACTCCCTAGTTTTCTGGCTTCTACTGGAAGGAGGCTACGAACACCTTTCCTTGCCCCATCCTGCCACCCTAATAAGAAAAATATTGCCGAACCTGTGGACCTGTCAAATATCAAACCCAGTACTCTCTGCTGAAATCATCTGCACTCTGATCACTGCCAAACTGTCACATCATTTCTCTGCTCATGTCATCACCGTCATGGTGATCAACTGCTCATCAATACTACTGGATTAGAACTTCTTGCTGTTGATAACCTCTATTCACTGTTTACTGCCAAGTCAGCCTTATTACTGATGCTGACAACCTCTGAACCATACTGCACAACCTATAGATCTGTCACTTACCAATCTCTGAATCTTCTAGTGCACACCATTCACTGCCATTCACAATCACTAAAATATTTCTGCTTCGCTAATGCTGAACATCATCATAGGTTATTATCAAATCATGTGTCATCAAATCAAAGTGCATAGAAGACTGTGCATAGCATGAAAGAGTATCCTCACAAAACAAACTGCCTTATTATTGACTGAGCATTCATATCAACTCGCTGTAAATTCATAAATACTGTCATATCATTGAGTAAGCATTCATATCATCACTGTGGCTGTAGATGATGATAAGAATGGACTATGTATATGCTGCTCTATATATCATATCACAACTAATATATTTGTTTACTGCTATACACTCACTGATATCTATACACAATCATCAGCATAGAGAATAGTCTCATACTTCTACTGTACATTCACTTGCACAACTACACATGCCTGTATATATTCACTTGTACACCTTTGAATGATAAACATCTACTCAATACTGAATATGCATTTTCTTAAATACCTTCTGTAATTTCAAGCCAATTTACGTTTGCATCATTGTATATTACATGTGCTGTTATACATACCTCACTTGTTAATGCAGAGGAAATCGGAACAACTGGGGCAGCTTGTAGTAAGTTCAACTTAGAGGACGCGATGCTCCGGAGCTGTTTGTAATCACCACGGAGCTGTTTGTAATCACCAAATCACCAGCAATAAGAGTGATATACTCCATGTCTTGGATGGCATCCAAAACCTGAAATTCAGAATTTACAGATCACCGGAACTTCACTTGATTTTTTTTTTTTTGACCAAAAAAATACTCGTCTTCACGATCCAGTAGAAAGATGGCCGGCTGGGAAGTTTTCTCTGATAAACCCTTCATCTGAATAGACCACTGAAAGGAAGGAATCCGTGATTAAAATGGTCGAAAAGAATAGAGGTATGAGAGATCACCTCCACCACCGTATGAATGCTTGGGTAATAGAATTTCTGTGATGATCGAATATAGATATACAAAATTCTTCACTCTCAAATTGCATGAGGGAACAGATTGGAGGACGCTGCCTCTCCATAAAAATACTTCACAGAAACCCTCAGCCTGTTCAGGATATTCTCGTCCAATTGGACAGCTAAAGAAGCCCGCAGAATTTCCACCTCTTAAAAAAATTGATGCGACTGTCAATTATCCTCAGCCCGTGAATAAAACCAGAAAATTACTGTGCAACGATCATCCCAAAAAGAAGTCGAGCTGTGTCTCCTTGGCTGGGCTTTACTTCAATTTGATGCCACTATTTATTTTCTTCTTCAATTTCCTTCAGCCCATGAATAAAACCAGAAAATTACTGTGCAACGATCGGCCCAAAAAGAAGCCGAGCTGTGTCTCCTTGGCTGGGCCTTAATTCAATTTTATGCCGATGTTTATTTGCTTCTTCAACTTCAGCCCATGAACATCCAAAAACTGTAGCCCATCAATTTAAAAAACTGTGTATATCCCGCGAAATTCCAAAAAACTGTATAGCCCGTGAATTTCCAAAGACTAATATGCCCGTGAATTTTCCAAAGACTAATATGCCCGTGAATTTTCCAAAAAGCTAATGTATCTTTAAGTTGTCAAATGTTCATATATTTATATGACACAATAAGATAATTAGTTTCCTTAATTTAATGAGTATATTTATCATTTTTTATTTTGAATGAACAATTTCCTTATTTTAATGAATTTAATAATGAATAAAAAGTTATTTTTAAACATTTAAAATTTATTATTATTATTATTTATTAAACTATTTTAATAAATAATTGTTTTATTTATTAAAACCCCATTTTTTAATATTTGATTCATTAACAAAACTTTTTAATTAAAGAAATTTATTTATTAACCTTAATATTTTGATTAAACCAACTTGACCACTCTCCATGAAGTTCAGGGCTTTTGCCATTGTCCCAAGGCCTCCAAGGGCTTCAGACTTGGGCTTGGGCAAAGTCAAAAGGTCTCATCTTGACACAGACAACCACAAACCAAACACTAACCCTTAGGGGCTCCACAAGGGGCACCGAGACTCAACTGTTGGCATCAATGACCAGGAACTGTTGGAATCAATGAAAACATAATTAACACATATGTTTGAGGATCAGACTCCACCATCAAATAGCATTTTTCAGCAAACATAGGATCCTTCATGCACAGACCACTCTCAAATTGAGATCTTGTCCTCCTTGGGTCATTGGGATCCCCAGCTAGCTCTCCTGCTGCATATAGTGTCTTGGCTGCCCATTTAGGCCTTGTGGGGCTGTTTGGGTCTGCAATAAACTCATCTCCATCAGACAAATCAGAATCATCATGTTCAACAAACTCTTTACTTACTTCTTGAGGTTCAGGTGGTGAAGAGGCTTCACCAACTTCCACTGCTGCAAGGGGTTATTCTTCAAAATGAACACACCTTTTAATGAAGGC
>LPNX010496543.1:82169-127324 GCA_001517045.1 Pseudotsuga menziesii | reverse complement strand
GGTTCTCTCATGACTAGCTTTCTCAAATTTGTGCTCTAGGTGTTTTCCTAGGATACAACCTTGGCAGACTCCTTTGGAAAATTTTATCTTGGGAAACCCTGTGACCATTTCTTTCTCACTAAGATCAGACAGATACTGGTAGTTTAGATGGCCAAATCTTTCATGCCATAGCTTGCTAGCTTCATTAGCATGGATAAGAAGAGCAGAGGGGTTTGAGTAAGGTAGGAAGTGTGAAAACATGTACACCTTTTGAGCATGATTCGCTACTCCTTTTGCAATGATTCTACCACTTGAGATTTATGTGATCTCAAATTCATCGGGGGAGAATATGAATTTCTTAGGAGACCCAGTGTGGGTCATCTGGTACACTGACAGAAGGTTGGAGGCAAGACCAGGGACATACAACACATTGTTGAACTGACCATGATCAAGATCTATCCTTCCTTTGCCTAAAATTTCAGTGAGAGAGTCATCTCCTAGTACAATAGATGATCCTTTCGACTTGTCCAGTGAAGAGAAGGCCTCCTTAGTCGAAACCATGTGTCTTGAAGCTCCAGAATCAATGATAAAACTGGGTGAGCTTTATGTGCCAGCAACTAGAGCATGAACTCTCTCTCTGTCATCTGAACTTGATCCTTCTTCTCTCTTCTTTGAGCTTTCTGGAAGGGAGATGCCATTCTTCTCCAGCAGTTGAGTTAGCACGTCTATCTGCTTTTTCATACAAGAGCTTTCAGTATGATTGCCCTTATTGCAGTATGAGCACTTGTTCATATCACTTTTGTTTTTCTTCTTCTGGGTATTTTTGTTGGGACCTTGTTGATCCTCTAGAGACTGCTTCTTGTCTCTCTTTTGCTCAGGTGGCTTTTTAGCTTTCTTTTTGCTTTTTGAATCCACCCTCGAATCTCCAGCAATCAAAGCTTGATCTTTGGATGGTTTGATGGTGCCCATCATCACCAGCTTGTCTTGTTCTTGTGTGAGAGATTCCATGAAATCTGCAAGGCTAGGAATCTTCCAGGTTCGAGCTGTGAGTTTTGTGGCATAGAAGGTCAAAACAAAGACTGAGTAGTCGGGTCCTAGCTTCGAGAGGATGGCCAACACAAGCTGATCATCTTTCTTTTCGATACCACACTGCTTCAGCTGCAAAACTAGTGCTTTGAACTTGGAGAAATATAGCTGCAGGGATTCAAAGCTATTGGGACTCAGATAAATCAGCTCATTCTCAATCTGATGTCCCCTCATCTCATCTGTATTTCCAAAAACATCAGAAATCTTCTCCCATACTTGATCCGGTGAAGTTAATCCATCGAGATGGAAAAGGAGGTCTTGGGAAATACTGAGACATACGAGGCCATAGGCCTCATCTCTCCAATTGTGCCATTTGATCTTCTCTACAGCAGCATTGGGCTCTGCTTCTATAGCCATAGTCACCCTGTAGAGGTCTTTCGCTCTCAACAAGATCTCCATCTCTACTTTCCATTCAAAATAGTTGAAGGGAGTCAAGATAGTTTTCTGTGAATCCATAGCTTCAGAAAATCTATCCCGGCTGTCAGTAGAAGGCTCCCAGTCTTGATGTCGAACCCGTAAATTTTTTTTTGAAGGAGAGTAACAACCTACAATGGCTCTGATAACATGTAGAAATTCAGGCCAGCAGTAAATTAATTTTACCCACAATAATTATCAATTGATCATGCAAAATTGCTAACAATGGAGACTGAATATGGAGCTGTAACACAAAATTATCTTAACTGAGTGTACAATAGCCAACCCTGTAATAAAATAGGTTGCTGAATATATATAATACATCAACAGGTCGAATGCATAAGGAGGCATCCAAAACTAGCATAAAGAAGGCTTACTCAAAATAGGCAAATCCCCCATAGGTGTAAAAAGCTGATCCCAAATCTGTCATGGAGCTCATGAATTGGCAAGGGCGCATGGGCAAGCTAAAGAGTAGTGGAATTACAGCTCATACATTCTTTTTCATGGAGAAAAGAGTGGAGGATGAAGAGGACAAAAAACTAGTTCACCTCACCTAGTCTTGCTTTCCTATGTGCCTTAAAACACTGAGAAAGCAGGCAGTAAAGCAGAAAAAGTAGATAGGTGCCTAGGAGGCCAGGAATAAAGCATATTTGATTCCTAAGGCTTTCCCAAGTGCTACATGGGTCAAATATGGCAAGTTGGACCTTTGTGGATAGGCAATTAGCAACTTGCACAAGGTGGGACACATGAACTAGGCAAATAAGACAGAAATAATTAAATTAATGTCTAAGTGGGTAAACTATGGGTTGATTATTCTAACAGAGGTCAAATCGATAAGACGCCGACTTTGTTGGTCTCCTGGAATGCCATTACCTCTTCTGGGCCCTCTCCACTGCATTTGCATGGGCTAGTGACTTCAATGTGCTTCGGTTTCGTAAACTAAGGTTTTTCTAAGTAGATTTATTGATGTTGTAATTTGTTGTAATAAAAGGTTATGGATAGGTTATATGCTTGGAAAGAGTTCCCTAAGGGATGCATATTCATGGTGTTAACGTACACTTGGACTAGGGTTTCTTTTTTTGGGTTTCCTTGCGATATTAGGATGAAGATAAGTGAAATATTGGACCATAGTGACCACCTTCACACACATGTTGAGGATAAGAAAATGAACATAGTAACCACCTTGGCACACATATTGAGAATAAGCCTTGGAGCATTGTAACCACCTCTGACACATATGTCGAGGAGCATTGGGAACAAGAAGATTTGGTACACAAATAAAGGAAGAATGCATTACATGAGGAAACTTGGATATGCATGAGGACACTAGGGTTTATATATGTAAGTAAACATTGGAGAAGGAGATATAATACTAGAGGAATTGATGGTTGTCTTACGGAATATATAGCTCTTGTTGTGAAGGAAAAGGAGGTAGAATTAGGGTTCCAACCCTGTAGAAGATACAAAGAAAAGATCTAATTTCTTTGGTGATATTGTAGTCTTGTTCTTATGTGATACATGGAGGTTAGGGAATGACCATGGAAAACTTAACTTGATAAGTCTCGAGCTTCTTTTCATTCCATGCTTAGAAGAAATTTTTTTAAATTTTAGTTGATTTTCCATGGAGGTCTTGGTGCTTGTGTTGATGCAATAGTCAAATACCTAGGGTTTGAGGTATCATCCTAGGATAGACATGTTGACGTCAAAACTGGTGCTAGACTTGCCTAAAATGCCATGTGCTTCTACGATGAAAGATGATTAGGGTCTCTAAACCCTAATGAGGAAAACAATTATAGTGTAGATACCTTAATGACAACAATGATAGTTTAGGGCTAGATTCACTTATGGTTTCCATATATATATACATACATATACGATTTCCAAATATACATATACATAAGAACCATTTCAGTTGTCCAAATATTGTGTACTTGGAGATTTGAATTTTAGCTTATATTGTCTTTCTGATTGGGTATTTTCTAGCATTGGTTATGCATGCTAATTTGAGATTTTTGGGTTGAATTTGTTAAGTAAAATTTAATGGTGTTTATTTAGATAGATATCCTAAGTGAAAACCTTTGGATAGGTCATCATGCACTTGTGTAGGCCATCAAGATGATGACTAAGGAAAATCATCTTAAATAAAAGGAACTTTCTAGCCAAAATGACCCTTGAAACCATGATTGCACACCCAAAGAGAACATGTCTCTACCAAAGGAAGGATGAATAGGGATGACAAGATAGGAAGTGAGTGGGTAAGATAGGAAGGCAAGGAAGTTACCTTAGGCTATGATAGGTGGGTAAGAAGGCTATTAGGGCTTCCCTAAATAGGATATTACCTGTCATGGTTTCCTCATTGATTATAAAGCCTAGTTTGTGCATGCTAACCTTTAAACTTCAGTTAGGGTTAGGGTTTTCTCATTTATTCTAAACCCTAGGTTATGCATGATAACCCTTAAATCATTAAAATTGAAACAATTACAATAGATCGTTAAAATTGCAAGTGCTCAATAGATCATTATAGAAGACAGATATTCATGAACTTGTTTCATTTTTTATTTTTCAAGGAAGAACAATTTTTATGGGACGTTTTCATTTCAATTATGCATGTGGTTGAAGCAAGTTAGCGGTGTTGATGGGACGTTATCATCATATCATAGAAATTCAACCTCTTTTACAACCAACATAGATTGACATAAACCCCAATCAATCCACTTTTCATGAAGATAGGATTTTCAAACTAAGAATGATTTCCAGCCAAGTCAAAATGATTATGATAGTTCAAAACGCTAATTTCCAGCTTTCCAAAATGAGGGTACAATCCCAAATGCAAGTACTAATGATAAACAAGAGCTGAAATGACACTTTGAATTAGATAAAGGTACCATTGAAAAAAAAGTATTTTCAACCAAGCATTTAGCATTATCATAGTCCTATATTTCACTTTTTAGCTCGTCAAGACAAAAGTACAATCTTTTTAAGTAAACATTAGTGATAAACAATTTTATAAGTGCCAAGTTTCCAAGAGAATGGGTCTCTTAAACCAAATCAAATTTATAGTCAAGTAAAATGTCTTATGACAGTCCAAGATGTAGTTTCCTTCACGCAGCAAGCAAAACCACTTGAGGTATGAAGCCTTCAGGATTTTTTTCTCATGTTTGGCAATCAAGATCCTTCATGTTTTGGGTTTTCCTGTGTGGATTTGTTTCTTTTCATGTTTTATCCAGTATGCTAGTCGTTTTCCTGAACATGAATGCCCTGAATATAATTTTGTGTCTTTGATTTGAATAACCAGCAAACGTTTTCATTTTGATACTTTGCAGCAGTTGGTCTGGCACCTACAATGTTTACAAATTTGTAAATTAATGTGTGGATGTGTAATTCCTTGGCTTCTTCTTACATTTGATAATTCCAATACTGATATCACTGCGTGTGCATCCTCGTTTGGCATCTGAACTAATTTGGGAAATGGAAATGGAGTCTAAACTTGCTTGATAAACCTAGTGTGTGAAGGCACCTCACAGATCAATCTGGAGGGCTGATTTTCTTCTTTGCATACACTGAATAGAACTAGAAAGGAATGCATGGCATGAGGGACTGTGTAGCATAGAAGGAAGTGCTTCCTTGTGTTGGGTGTGTAAATGTTTATAAGTTAGGATAGATTTGGTGTGGGTGTTCATAGCTCTGGATTGAGCTCACTATCTTCAAAGTTATCCTTTCTACCTCCTTGCCAGCCTAATAAACCCAACTAGCAGGATATCTTGGCTGGTAGCCTAATAAACTCATCTGTTGGCTTGGTTGTGTCTCATGTGAAATTGGTTAAGTGTAAATCATTGCCTGTGTAAGTCTGTTAAACCAAACTGTGTTGGCTTGATTGAGTTTTATTGTATCCTTGGCTATGGGGGAAGTCTGCTAGTGTTCCTTATTCCTTGGGGAAAATCATGCCCAACTCGGGGGTGGCAGTGTTGTTGAGAGATTAAATATCACACTAGCCTATGGTTGGGTGGAATGTTGTAGTGCAATAGATGGTTGCGGGATATGATTCTTTCAATGATAAGTATTCTCTTATATTTTATTTTCCACGATTGTAATTGTTTTATGAATTACTATGAACATGATGAATGCTTGAATAAATGATTTTGCTTCTGCTATATGTTAATAATTTATGCATCTATGTATTTTTTAAGTTCAATGCATTTATATATATATTATGTTCATGCAGCTTAGATTTCCTGTGTTGATAGATGCAGTCGCGTCCTCTCCACTGAGTAGAGGGTTGGGGATGTGACATAAACCATCATTTATGAGATCTCCATCAATAGTGATAAGTAACATCATTCCCGCAAAACAAATGAAATATAGATTTAAAAAAATACTATAGTTGATATAAAGAATAGATAAAAGATTAAAAACAAAAAATTCAAAGTCGCTCATCAGCAAAATTTCTCTATTTTAATTAATGAAGAAAATACACTTCATATAGGATTAGATATCTATCGAAGTTTGGAGACCCCCTTTAAGGATGCATGTCCCTCAAACACTAGAAAAATAATATTAGATGCACATGCACATATGTCAATGCTATAAAATGATGGCCTAGATAACTAACCCACACAAAAATTAATTAACCAATGCAATATTACCCTATAAGGTTGCACCGTGAAGGGTGTAGCATACCACATTCTTGAATTTGGCTAACTAAGATGGTTGTGTTGTCTTACATGGTTGAGCTGGGAAAAAATATGCACCCTCAAGGTAGGTGTACCCATTAGTCAATGGGTTGGATGGATGGATAGATAGATGATATTGTTAATATTTTTATAGGAATTGGATAAGAAGAAGATGACCATGTTTCATATCAATTCCTCCTATCTTATCTTTAAAGTTTCCCCATTTTCCTCTAAACTTGAAAACATGTCAATAAAATGGAAAAAAAAATGAATTTATAAATGACCAAGTTAAGAGTGGAGTTGTATAGAGAGTTTAAGTAGGTAATATCTATATAGGATAAATTACTATCTTCTTCAAAACTATTATGAAATACAAATACACTAAATATGTACTGGAGTGTTCAAATCTAAGTAGATAAACACTCTAGGGGGATTCCCAAGTATGTTCTATTGAGATCCTTTTCATGGAGGATCCTTGCAAGGTTGAGAGAAAGAATACAAGTGTTTATTTAAATCATGTTCCTTCTCGTTGATGAAAATTGATTAGAGGATGATATAAACTAGAATTACTATGCTATTATGTTGATAATTTAGATTCCCATGGTGTGCTACCTGGATATTTGGATTTGGCATAAACATGACTCCCTAGAATGGAAGTGTTTTTGTGGTGATAAATGTGGTGACTATAAATGATCATACACAACCTAATAGTAGAGTGAGAAGCTAATGTGTTTAATGTGTGGAAGAAAGAATACAAGGGTTTTGAAGGTGATGTGTTATTCATGTCATATTTTTTGTTGTTGTATTAAACTATAGATGTTTAGTAGGAATCCATTAATTTCTTATCATCCATATATGAGTGTGTGTTATATAATGGAAGTGTTTCATTTAGGATTCAATTCCTTTAATCCACCTATATATGTGATTTTATGGCATAGGGATGGATAATATATATTAGGAATATGAGAATGATGGTTTTGCATACCCATTGAAAAGAATAAGTTCATGAATTAAGCATTCCATGAATAGATATATCTTGAAAATGGATTGTAATATACAAAAGAAAATAATGTGATGTTATGAATATCCCTCCATATGAAATGAAGGAAAAAAAGAGGATAGATGCATTAGATCCTGGCATATCATATTGTAAGCCCGTGGACCCCTTAACTATATTGGATGCATTATGTGTAGTTGGCAAGTCAGATTTTAAAAAAGATAGTATCTACGCATTAAATGCCAACATGATTGCATGGGATTATAATTATGATGCACAAAGAAATGGATTAAAAAAAATGTATACCTATGATATGTTGCATCCACTACCTAAAGAGTAAAAGTGAAGCCTCAACCACTTGATGTATGAAGATTTGTCAATTCTATATGTCTTCATTGTTCATTACCTTAAATGGGAATACTAGATATTTATTCATATAAATTGGTAGATGTACATCACATTTCATAGTTGTAGTTGTTGATAAAGCTACAAAACTATGAGAAAAAGGAACTAGTAGAGAGCATGAAAGAGAGAAGTAATAATGATTGTAATGGAGATCAAGGATTGTATGTTGTATTAGGGTGAAAGAATTAAATAAGAATGGGGTTTTCCTATTGTGGATATATGATCTTTCTAGTTGCAGGTCTAACCGAAAATAAAGGGGGAGAAAAAGATGTTTGTGCAAAATATCCTTCTTGTAGGTAGTAGGATGAGAAAAATAAATGGAAATAGAAGTAGGTTGAAAGGTTTTGTTGTATTTCAAAACATGGTAAGCATGTTGTGACAATAATATGGATCAATCGGTTATTACTAATAATTTATTTCAAGGATTAGTTCTTAGAATTCAATGGGAGAGACATCACAATCTGTGGTGTCTTAGAAGGGTCTGATGAAAAACATTACACCAAAACATTTTCCAATCAAAAAATGAGGTACATCTTGTTGGACCCAATGTAGATTCCAAGGTGAAGGGTGTGGGGTGGTAAGAAGTTGTAGGTGAGAAAGGAATGTTTGACAGATGAAAATATTTTGTATTCCATTCACAAGGATAATGCAGCCTTATTGGTATTTCGATAGGAATTTATGGATGAAAGGAACTCTTGGAGTTCATTCAAATTGGGCATGTCTTAGCAGTGGTAAGGATGGGATGGTGGTAGTAAGAACTGGAAGACAAACACTTTCAAGAGGATAATAAGGTTCATTGGAAGAGGGGTTGTGATGAAATCACTTGTTTGATCATTAAAAAATAATTGTTTAGATGGCCTTTCCATCGTAAGCATCAATGTTCAACAACATCACAAGTTTGGCTCTTATGATAATGGAATCATCATGAAGTGTAGGAGGAATTAGGAAAAGGGATATGGATAATGGGTTTTTCATCTTTGCAAGGATAGAGCATTAGGGAAGGAAAAGGTGTTAGGGTTAAAGTTACTAAATTCTATAAATATATGTTTCTTGTTAAATATTTGTTCAATTTCTAAGGCATGGAGAAAATATTCATCTAAGGAAGTGATCTCAAACATATCTAATTTGATAACAATAATAGTAAGAAAAATAGATATGATATTAAGTGCAAGTAGTCATTCAATATCTCTGATTTTAAGTTGGAGATGAGTCTTGATGAAAAAAAAATGTTGGATAGATGTTTGGTCACACAAATGTTGTATTTTCATCCTATTTTCCCTTCACTATTCCTCACACTCATCTCTATTCATCACTCCACTAACCATTCACTATTCCATTCTCATAAATAAATATGGGTTTCCTTGTTAATTTCCAATTTATTTATTTTTAAGTATTTCAAGAGAATTTATGATTAAATATTAGAAAATTAACATGTTTTCATTTATATCTCAAAGTTGTGTGAGCTTTGTCATGAGTAGGAATGTTTGAAGATTTTCAACAAATGGATTATTCAACGTCTTCTCAAATATGTCCTCCACCTTTGCAAGATTTGGAGATGATTATTCAAGATAATTCCAAAGAGGAATATCATGAGAGAATTTGTGAGGATTTGAAGGGATAAATATTTTGTAATTATGGAATATAGGTTGAGAGAAAATTAGATCTATATTTCGAAGCATTCATGTATAAATAAGAGGGTTTTCTCCTAATTTGGAAGGAGGCATATTTAGTGGTGTGGAAGTATATAAATAGTTTATGTAAAGTCTTTTGAGAGTTAGTAATGGAGTTTATTATTTTGTAATGGATTTGATGTTTCCAAGTAAATACTTTGCTTTCTCCATATTGATTTTCATTTGTTTATTATGAATTAGTAGTGTTGATTTTATGTGAGCTCACATGTCAAATCTTGATTGTTTTAGATTAGTTTATTTAATGAAATTTCATGCTTTCATAGATTAGATTTATTTTCATATCATTTCATGCTTTCATAATTAGATTCAATTTAATTTGTGTGTTTTACTTCTAAGAATTAGATTAGATTTCTTTAACACAATTTATTTATTATCTAGATTTATAGTCGCATATGTGTTTCCTCTTCAAGCATTATAACAGGTTAGTGCCACTCTGATCCTGCATATATTTTGACTATGCCTCTAAGTTTACGCTCTTCCCATATTGATAATTTATGTCGAAGTAACTATCATCTATTTCACTCGACATTTTTGCCATCATTGTTGGAGAGGCACTAAAAGGGTATTATAGTTCAGATAAGTTGTTTTATTTATCTTACGCAACAAGTGGGATGGGAAACAATAAGATGCAAGGATGACTTCACTACAAAATTTATGTGTTGTAACATCCTAATGCATCCACTTTGGTGGGTCTCCCAAAATCCTTGGTGTTCCCTTTGAATATAAATATGTTTCCTATTTGCAAGCATGATTTACTTTTCATGTAAGAGTGCTTATCTTTTCTCAAATTGTTTACTTTTACTGCAATATAGAATATTTGTTTTTTGCAAATATGTTTTCATGCAAGTGTTCCTTAATCTATATTATTTTCAATTTACATTTTTGTAGTTGGAAGTTTGTCTTGATTTCAATATACACTAGTTTTGGTTTCTCCTGATTTCTAACTTGGTTTCTTTTTTATTTCAAGTGTGCTTCTCCTTGATTTTTTGACAAAAAGTAAAACCAGTTGGATGATTAATAGTTTTTGTTTTTTAAATACTTACTATATATAATAATATATTATAACTATTATTTAAATATAAAAAATATTTTTATTTATTTTTATAAAAATAAAATATTATATTACAATAAATTACTATATATATATTCTCATTGTAAAATTATAATATTAATATCATCATTTTTTTGAAATTTAGGTGTTATTCAAGGTTCATATTTTACTATCACCTTTTAACCTTTGAAACACCTGCATCTATATCAATATAAATTAGACACATACATTCAAGTTACAAAACCAAATACATGCAGAAAATCATAATGTAGTAGTTTGAACGAATTATTATATCATAATAAGATATTGTACTATTATATATAATAATAATGTTTATTACATACAATATCATTTGCTTAATATTAACTCAACTTTTTTGTGGTAGAAATTTGTGTAATATTCCTCCATCCCAATATTAACAATTTTTTTAAAATTTATTTTAAGGGTGAATCCATGAAGATGGGTCAACTTTGGATGAATGAAAGTGATATTTTTGTTTAGAATTTCACTTTTAAGTAAAAACAACACTTTTAGAGAATTATGTTAGCTTTCTACTCATAATTTTTTCAATTTTTTTTATTGATATTTGATATGTCGTTTTGGCAAATGTTTGACAGTGTGTCCTTATAAAATGAAAGGACTAAAAAATAGTCATGTTTGGTTGCGCCCGTAAAATCGTTGTTAAACTTGTGTTTTGCAAAAAACAAATATGCTATGACAATCTACACACAATATACTATTGCGATGACTATAAGTTTGTAACCAACGGATCTATATACTAATTATAATATTTTTTTGAATTAGATCAACGGGAAAATCTTGTTGGTTTTAAAAATGTTTTTGGTTGCACCACTTTTCTCTCAATTGACTATAAAACTTAAAAATATAAAAATACCCTTTTGAGGTAGACAATCCAATTAATCGCGCCATATTTGTTTCAATTTTTTGGTGGTTTATTTTTAAAGTTATATATTTTTCATTTCACCGCATTTTGAAAGAGATGAAACTAAACTCGACACATGTTAAGAAACAAAAAAAAAATATCGGATCTCACCTATACAAAACAAAATCTATACCTACGGAAAGTAGATTTAATGACAAAACTAAAGGTATCAAGTCCGATAGTCAATTTGTAGTGTAAGGTATCCATTTTACCTTCCGAAAATGGAGAAACCTGAAAACTGTGCAGGTTATAGGTCTCAAAGGTTATTCATCTAAACAATTATTCGGTCGAACAATTGTTCAACCAAATAATTCTTCGTCCAAACAATGTTTTTCCGTAATGGAGACATTACAAGCAAGGTTGTTCGACCAAAAAACTATCGCAAAAAAAATTTGACGGCCAGAAAAAAATCGTATAAATAAAATGAAAGAGCCTCCTTATTTCCACACCTCTTCATTTTGTATAAGTAAACTAAAAGAGCCTCATTATTTTTGCACCTCTTCATCTCGTATTTGTAAAATGAAAGAGCCTCAATATTTTCTCACCTCTTCATTTCGTATAAGTAAAAATGCCTCTTCATTTTTGAAAGGGTTTTCAAAAGCGATTTCTTTCGCGAAAGGATTTTTTTTACAAGGCATTTTTTTTCTTATGTATTTTCAAGGGGTACATTCAAAGAGTTTTTTCCCTAGGCACTTTTTCCAAAGATTTTGTGTTCTAAAGTATTTTTGGAACGAAGTTATTTCTTTGCAAGAAGCTTTTTCATAGATTTTTTTCCAAGATTTTTTTGCAAAGTAGGTTATTTCTTTGCAATGGGTTTTTTTCCTAAGAGTGTTTTTTGTCAAGGTATTTTTGCAAAGGAGTTATTTCTTTGCAAGGGGTTTTTTCCCAAGGTATTTTTGCAAAGTAGGTTCTTTGCAATGGGTTTTTTCCAAATAGTTTTTTTGCAAAGTATTTTTGCAAATGAGTTTTTTTTTTCCAAAATATTTATATAAGTTGTTTTTTCAAATAAGGTTTTTTTTCAAAGAGTTTTTTTTTCCAATTGTTTTACAAAGAAGATTTATTTACAAGGTGTTCTTATTTTTTTCCAAGGCTTTTTCAAAAGGAGATTAATCAATCATGGGAAATAAAAGAAACCGTAAAAAAAAAGTGATCGTAAACATGATGACGATCCTAATAGGGAAAAACAAAAACTCAGAAATACAACCAAAAGAGAAAGGGTTGCAGAAACGAAAGAAAGAATTGAAGATATAAGAATAGATTTACATGACACTGTTGATGAAATGGCAATTGAAAATAGGATACAAGAGGAACAAATGGAAGTTATCCATGAGATGTAGAATAGTTGGTTGTGGGGTATGGTTAAGATGCCCCCTAAGCTGAAAGGTCGTCGGTTCTAATTCTGTCGGATACCAAAAAATCCAACCATGTTAAGGGCTGGTGCGGTCCAGGCTGGGTGCGATCCTCGGGTGATTTTGACGGCTTATATGCCCCTGGTTCATGGTTTCTTAGCCAATGGCAACCCTGCTAGTCAGGGAGGTTCCACCACTTTGCCAACAAAAAAAAGAAGAACAAATGGAAGTTGAAGATGTAAATAGTGACTTACATGTTAATGTTGATGAAGTCAATATTGAATATCAAAACCAAGATCCAAAAATTGCACCTGGTATGTATATATCATGTATTTTTGAAATTCATTTTTTATAATGAGTTGTATTTTTGGACATATGTTAAATTAAATTTAACTTGATGCATAGGTACTTTCACCATTGATGATGATATGTTAGAATACAATGATTGCGAAAAATATGGAGAAAAATTACCCATACATGTTGCACGATATAGTGCTACAAAAATTTATGATGATATTCTCAAGGATTGTTCAATAGCAGGAGAAGAAAAAAATTTGAGATGTTTATTGGTGTCCAAGAAGTTAGAAGGTGCTATGTCGTTATTGGGTATTCACAAGGAGACAAAAGGCTTGAAACTAAAACATAATGTGATAAAAAATATAGGTGGCGCAATAAAAAATTTTGGAAAATCCAAAAAAAAAGATACCAATGCTTCACATAGAGCAATTCAGACAGCAATTGTTTGAGCTAGTACTAGACAAAAAAATTTAACAACACAACTAGCACAAGCAATTGGAACCTCAAGAAAGACATTATACAAACATAGGAAATTCAGAATGAAAATAGATGAAAATGATGAACTTGCTTGCTATCCAATTATTTGTAGACAACCTTACAAAGATAGAATGGGAGAAGGTGTTAAAGATATTGTACAGAAATATTGGTTGAAACATGCTCGTGTTTCGCCAAATTCAAGGGATGTGATACAACAAATAGTATCACGAAATGTATATGAAATCCGTCCAAAACATATAATGGAAATTACACAAGTACAATTGTTCAATAAATTCAAGGAGGATCATCGTGGAATTAATATGTTGATCACTACATTTGTGCAACAAAAACCATGGTATGTTAGACCTATTACTAGATGTGACACATGTTGTTTTCATTATAATGTGCAATTTCAATTATATTACGACACGTTTCTTGAATTTGGTAAAATATTTTGGACAAACTCACCATCTCTGCCCAAAGTACATGAATTTATATCTCAAACTCTATGTGAGAGAAATCACGATGAAGTATTTTATAATAAGAAATGTGTCCATGGAAAACATTGTCATGGTTGTGGAAATCTTGTTTTATTCCACAATAAATACCCTATCGATAATGATCAGTCGCTTTCAAATATAACCATTGATTGGAGAAAATATGAATACAACATTTATTCTACAAGTTCTAGTGATGCACATTCCAAAATAATTAAATTGCGAGAAGATAAAATATGTGTGAAATATTTTCTCAAGAAATTTGAAAGTGAAATTTATAAATACACCAAGCATTCATATAGAGTATGATGGCAAGGCCTTCAATTCAAACATTCCCGTGAAATTTTTCCAGCTGGAACAATTTTGTCTGTGGTTGATTTTACAGAAAACTACACATTTGCTACACAAAAAGAGATTCAAAGTGAATACTATCATTCTAACCAAGTTTTGATATTTCTCCATGTTCCATATAGAGATTCTCAATAAGATCTTGATGGCATTGAAAGCATGTGTGACAATCGAGATGTCATTAAAGAGTATCACATTTATATCAGCGATGATCGTACACATGATACACATTTTGTTCAACATTGAATTGAAATTTTTTTCTATGATTCACTAAAAAGTAGTAAAGTTAAATTCAATGAACATTGGATATGTTTAGATGGATGTGCGGGACAATTTAAATCTTCACGATCATTTTTTTTGTTATGTCAACTTCATAAAGCAATGAACATTAAACATCACTAGGATTTCTTTGAAACTGGACATGGAAAAGGTGAACATGATGGTGTAGGAGCATGCGTAAAAAGAGCACTTTGAAGATGGAAAATGAACCATTCTTCTAGATGATTCCATTTAGTTGCAGAGGTTGTCCAATGGTGTAAATAAAATCTAATCCATGATTGTAGTCAACAATCAAAAGGTGTGCGTAGGTATGTACACTATTTTTTTAATTTATATTGATTGTCAATTTAAAAAAATGTATTTACGAACAGCGAAGTATTTGTACACTAACATTAGAAGTTGTCATTTGTGATTTATCATTTATTATGTAGGCTATTTTGTGTTTTTGGGGTCCAAGATATAGATAGATCAATACCATACGAGGCTAGCACCATACATGGGACTAGAGAACTTCACTTTATTCAAACAAAATCCTTCCAAAATGTGTTTTCATTTCACAGTAGAAAGCAAACATTTTTTTGTCATATTTGCACTGAAAATGTTCAATCTATAGGAGTTTTTGAAAACATAATGAACAACTACGTAAAACATTGAAAACTCAAAGAGATTAATCCAAAAGGAAAAATGCCACTAGCAAGCATAGAAGAATTAGAATCATAAGAAATAAAAATATCATCTGATGGAGTTAGAATTTTAGATCTTGTTAGAGAAGGTAATGATGTTGTTGATTGTTCAATATTGTCCATCGCCTTATGTTTATATAGTCAATTTAATTCACTAAAAAAATCCAACACCAATTGTAACTTGCACTAGAGATATTTTTGTTTTGATTGCACCTTTAGACAACAATGAAAATGTAAAATATTATTTGATGCGATGCACTGAAGGAAAAATGATGTTATTGGAGGACTGTAATGACAATAGATTTACATACGAGAGCGGATCCATCATTTTGAAAGGCTATTTTTTGCAACAGACTCGTATGACTGAAAATTATGTCTACTTTTAGGATTATGAACATGATGTTATATGTTTTCAGTATAGTCATTTAGTAAGTGCATCTCAAATAAAATTCATACAAGTTCCATAAAAAAAAAAAAAAAAGGAAACTGTCAAAATATGACCATGAATGGATGATTGAGGAGGACATTCCATTGCGATGTTTTTAACTATATCATTTCTTGTTTTATGTTACGATTGACTATCATGCTTAAAGATGGATTGATGTTTTACAATTTAGAATAATTGTGTACTTAGTGATTTAGTATGTTACCTTATTAGAAGTCATTTTAATGTTACCATAGAAATCATTGAACTTTAATTTATTAAAATTCAAAATCAAGTTTCTAATATTACCTTAGTAATAAAAAAATATTCTAATTCTTCAAAATTAAGTTGCTAATGTTACCTTAGAAAATTTATGGATTGAACTAATTTATTAGAATTCAGAATCAAGTTGTTAATTTTACCTTAGCAATAAAAAATATTCCTATCAAAACTTCCTAACATTCCTAACATTTACTCATACATTCATATATTTACGCCTATGAAAACTTCCTAACATTACTACCATTTCCTAACATTCATTTCTAACATTCCCCACATTGATTTCTAACATTCTCGACATTGATTATTAACATTAGATTACATCTATCAAAACCTCCTAACATTCCTAACATTCCTAAAATTCTCAACTTTTCAACACTAAAAATATTTTACATATACAAACATATATAAATCTACTAATACATACATTCATATATTTGCACCTATCTAAACTTCCTAACATTTCCTAACATTCATTCTTAACATTTATTCCTAACATTTATATATTTGCACCTATCAAAACTTCATAGTTCCTTTCCGAACATTCATTCCTAACATTCATGTATATTTGCACCCATCAAAACTTTCTAACATTCCTTGGTGATTGATTCCTAACATTCCCCACATTGATTCTTAACATTAAAGTGCACCTATCAAAACTTCCTAACATTCATAACATTCCTAAAATTCTCAACATTCATATATTTGCACCTATCAAAATTTCCTAACATTACTAACATTTCCTAATATTCATGTCTAACATTCTCCACATTGATTCCTAACATTCCCCACATTCATTTTTAAAAGTAGATTGCACCTATCAAAACTTCCTAACATTCCTAAAATTCTCAACATTTATATATTTGCACCTATCAAAACTTTCTAACCTTTCATAACATCCATTCCTAACATTAAAATTCCCCAATCCCAAATTCACTCCTAACATTCCCCATGTTCATTCTTAACATTAGCATTCCTCATATATTCGTTCTCAACAAATTGGATTGCTTTCATTCTTAGCGTTAACATTTCCCATATTCGTTCTTAACATTAGCATTCCCCATATATTCATTCTTAACAAATTCTATTGCACCTATCAAAACTTCCTAACATTCCTAACCTTTACATATACATGTATATAATCCAAAAAAATATATATAAGATCAATGTGTGTATGTATATAATCCAAAAAAGCAATCATGAACATTTGAGTTCAATGTACATGCATATAATAATAAAAACAGTCATGAACATGTGAGTTCAATGTACATGTATATAATCCAAAAAAACAATCATGAACTTGGGTATAATCTTAAAATTAAGCTCCTCGATGTCTGAATCAAAGAAGTCCACGACTATTCTCCATTAGGGTCTTCCCTTGGACTCATAACAATCTGCAATATGTATAAAAACAAATTATGAATATCATAAATTATTTAAACAATTTTAAACTAAATCTAAAAAATTAAAACATTAAACTAATATATAGAAGAACAATACAATTATTAAAAAAATTACCTCAAATTCTCTATCATTCAATGGAGTTTTTTCTTTGCCTCTAAAAGGTGGAGGATACCAAAGATGAAACATGTATAAAAATTGTTTATAAATCTTACAAACTATTTAAACTATTTTAAACTAAATTCAAAAAAATAAAATATTAAACTTACAAATCCACCACTATCCTCCAATGGAGTCTTCCCTTTGCCTTTAAAGATTGAAGAGCCCTAAGATTAAACATATATAAAAGCAATTTACAAATGTCAAAAATTATTTAGACTATTTGAACTTATATATCAGAGAACGATTTGAGTAATAGTACATACCTTAAAGAAGAAACAAGTAAAAACATTACTACTTCTGCTTCCTCTAAATTTTATGTGTAGATGTGCAGATATCAGTCGTGGAGTAATTGGAGTCATAGATTTGATCAATCATATCTATAACTCCAAATAATCTATGACCCATATCTCCAAATAAATATAAATGAACCTTCTTTATATCAATGACACTGCGCCCATAGATGATAAGGGGGAATCATCTGTACCCCTATTGCCACGGCGATGATCAGATGAATGTGTACTATACAATAAGATTGAATCCCGAGGTGAAGTCGATAATGTTCAAATTTCATTTCAGACACCAACTCCCAAAAAATGTAATGACCTCCTATGCTTCTGTCTCAAAGTATACTTTCTTTCCATCGAATATGATATCTACAAGTTTACAGAAATATCAATTTCTACATGTTAATTAATCAACTTCAAAGACCTAACTACTATAAAAACTAAGATTCCAATAAGGACCTAGATATCCCTAATATTATCTAATAGTTCTTTAAATGATTATATCCAATTTATTATCTATTTCCATTTGATATGAAATCTACAAGATTACACAAATCAACTCATATCATATTCAAATTCTACATGTTAATTTCTCATCTTCTAAGACATAGCCACTAAAAAATAAGTTTATAATAAAGACCTATATGTCCTTAATATTATCTAATATATCAACTCATGACATATTCAAATTCTGCGTGTTAATGCCTCAACTTCAGAGAACTAGATACCATAAAAACTAAATTTTTAGTACCTAGATGTCCCTCATATTATCTAATAGTTCTTAAAATCAAAATAGCTCCACTATTGTTGGATGTCTGAGAAATTAATGTAGCAATCTGTGTGTTTTTTATGTGTTTTAGATTTTTAAAACTATGGCTTTAATAAAGACCTAAATTTCCCTAATATTATCTAATAGTTTTTAAAATGAAAATAGTTACACTATTGTCGGATGTATGAGAATTTAATGTAGCAATCTCTATGTTTTTGATGTATTTTAGATTTTTAAAATTAAAGGAACCAATATCATCAAATATGAAATTAAAGCTACATTTCTTTATGTCAACTACAAATGTTTTTATTATTCCATAAAATCATAAAAATATCCCTTATGCTAAGTAAACTGATCAGAGTCAAAGTTGATGAACTCTGAATGAACAGAATTCATTAACTCTATCCGCATGGATAGGGTTCATCAACTCTGTCCACATGGATAGAATTCATCAACTATGTCCACATGGACAAAGTTAAGTTCATCACTCCATGTGGACAGAGTTCATCAACTATATCTATGGATAGAGTATTCATTCATGAACTTTGTCCATGGACAGAATTAATACAAATATCTTCCTTATAATACCTACGAACTTAGATTAAAATTAAAAAAATGCACAATATCTTAATATAATAGTAAGTATAAATCGTAGCTAATAAGCATTATACAAGTTGTATGTTTCTTTTATGATTTAGATTAAAAATACATAAGATCAAATAGATCAGTAATCATAAAATTTGATGTTTTATGTGTATTAATGTCTTTTTTTTATGATTTATATAAAACCTTGTAAAATACATTTTGCTAAGTAAAGTTATGAGGGAAAGAGTCGATGAACTCTTCATGAACTATGTTTTGCTGAGTATAATCCTTTTTTTTGTCTATTTGGATAGAGTTCATGAACTGTCCATCTGAGTGTTCATCAACTTTGTCCAAATGGACAGAGCTGATCAACTCTGTTAATTTGGACAGAGTTCAACTCTGTACACCTATCTCCCCATTGTCGACCAGGTTTAAAGCATCTATTCATAATCAACCACTTTATAGTACCTTCTTTGTTACGAGTTAAATAATCACAGCAAGAGGCCTAGAGAGCTTCCATAATATTGCATTGGGGACAGGTAATTCCATTTTCATCTTGGTAACTTGGTAGATTACCATATAAAATACATTTTTAAAACTTTAATAAGGAGGGAAACACCCTTAAGGGCAGGGATTTTTGAACTGGTTTAATCAATTTTTTATTAAAGTCTTCTGAACTCTTTCCAAATGGACAGAGTTCATCAACTTTGTCCAAATGAACAGAGTTTATCAACTCTGTCCATTTGGACAGAGTTCATGGACACCTACCTTCATCATATACATATTAACTAAAATTAAAATTATATGAATTATACACTACTAACTAACATATGCAAACTTTAACTCTACAATACTATGATGAAAAACAAATATAAGCCATTGACTACAACAAGAGATAAATCACATATTCAACGTTTATGATTATAAGAGCAATTGCATAAACATTTATCTAACAAGGGGCAGCACAATAAGACCAGACCACAAACAGACCCTCTAAGAAAAAACCATGAACACCACCACAAAGTGACCTCCACCAACAAACCTCAATGCTGAACGGACCTGCACGCCGAACAAACCATCACAAAGCGACCTCCATGAATAGACCTCCATGTTCAGAGGAAACTAGATAGGTAGCGGGGTGCCAGGATGGTGGATGTACATGTCAGAAGGAACAATGACGTGGATGGGGATGACGAACAACAACCAACAAATCGGGTGGTGGAAAAAACACGACAGGATGAGTACAAATGACTGCAGGAGCAAACAATGAAAATGGGGCCCGAGCTAACCTTTTATGCGGAATAATTATTCAGCCAAATAATTGTTCGGCTGAACAATTATTCGACCGAACAATTATTTGGCCAAAAAATTGTTCGACCGAATAAGTATTGAAACGACCGTAAAAATTACCGTCTAGCTATGCGTTCCATCAAATTAAAAAGTTCATCGTTAAAGGTTATTTGGCCAAATAATGTTCGCTTTGTTGTCTGGGCACTCGATTCTCAAGGAAGTGCTACCCAACTTCGCGTTTTCACCCTTAATGATGTTATTAATTATTGCATTAAAAATTATATGTGATAGACATAATATTTATCATAAGAAACTATTAAAAATGAGTTTACACGTGTTTTTGAACGTGTATTAAAAAGATTAAAAGTAAATTTAATTTTTTTTTTAAATTTAGATTTTTATATTTATATTTTAAAATTAATTTTTTTTTTAATATATATATATATTTGGTTCAACATGGAATCCCAATTATGCACCATGGCTACATCCACCTGGAAAAATATCTTATACTCACTAGGAAAGTATACATGAACTTTGGCATCATTAATCACGATAAACGGCTCACCAACCTAATATTTCATTACATACAAGGCTCGCAAGGAGTAAATGTCCACGATGAGATTCAAACCCGAGTGGGGAGCGCAATAACCAAATATCCCAACCACCCGAGCTACGCCCATTGGACAGATATATATATATAATAGATGACAATTTATTCATTTGAATTTAACTTTATGTTTAAAATTCAAAATTACAAATACATGGTTTATAAACATATTTTAAATATTGAAGAAGTTACTTATGTTTCAAATTTAAAAATTAATATATTTAATTTTATGAGTACATTCATCATATCATATTCAAAAGTAAGTTATGTACTCAAAAGTACTTTACTTTTAATCATATCAAAGATAAAAATTTTATTGGTTTTATTTTAGACATCTTTTCAATTTAACTTAACCATAGTTGCATTTGTTACAGTGTAAGAGATAAGTTGTAAATATACCTTCTCCACAAAATGTCTAACTCATAATATTTTATTATATCTCTTATGGGGCCCATTTTAGAACTCAAAATTCCCCTAATGTATGAAGGTAGAGAATGAGAACTAAAAGAAGATTTAGAAAGAAAAGGATAAAAAAGAAGATTGTGAATGAAAGGACAAATATAGCGGTGAAAAAACGTCACCAAATAGTAGAAACAGAAAATTGAGTGTAAGGTGTGGTCATCCTCATGAATGGAAATATACTAGAAGGTCTGATGAATCCATTCTGAAGCATACTCAGACTGGACAGTTGGAGGATGTTATGGAAAAGAGACTCTGCAAACCACTGCCATAGAGGACAATAATAGTTTAAGGAGTAACTATCCGTATCTAAAGTACTTTGAATGTTAGGCTATCACACTTATTTTTGGATGTTTAAAGTAAGGTTTCATCTGTTCTTCCATTTAATGTAAGATATTATATATTGGTTTATAATGTCATGGAACTATAAGAATATAGGAGGTTACTGATGGAAGAAAAGAGAAAGCATAAATATTTGATTTGTGCAAACATTTTAGTTGTTCATTTTCCACTAGTGAGAAATGTGTCTCATTAAAATATTTTTTATGTCTTGGTGGAAAAATAGTTGACTGTCGACACACAAGAGGGAGGATGTACAAAACTTAAACTGTAGGGAAATGGATAAGGACAATAAAAATGGAAGATTCAATGTAGAAGATCAGGAAAGTGATTAGGAGAGAGACAAAGATCTGCATCACAGGGAAAAATATTTACTGAACAAAAATGCTTCTCTAAACAAGGAGGAATTCACAAACAAGCCAATTTCTGAGTTGAACCTATCGAATTATGAATATTTTACGCCTAGTTACCGTTTATTGCTCAAAAATGTAAGAAATCGATGATGTGGTGATATTTCCTAGGTCATAGTGAAATCTATTTTATTACTCGTGGAAATATGCATCTGAAATGTCATGACTATCAATATTATTAAAATTGGTTGTGAAAATATGACATTAATTTCGATGTTTTGAGTATAAGAAATTTGTTTCTAGTTATCAAGCTGATCTTGGAACCCAAGCATTGAATGATAATTGTGTGGTTGTGAGCAATGGTCATGAGGATTAATCCTTTAAGCATACATGCAAGAATAAATATGAGGAAATTATTTTTCATTGCAAAGATGATAGGTATTACCATGTTTATCAAGATAACACGTATAAGTTTTAGGATTGAAGGTATTTTATGTTTTTGATTAGTGAGAAAGTTGAACGGGATTAAAATTATAAATGTGAAAAAATAGAAGGTCAAACAAATGTTAGTTTTGGCATGCTATGTTGTGTACAAGGGAGTCAGAGATGATTCATTCTTCTTTAGTATTTATGCATCTTTGATGAGCTTATATATATTAATGAGTGTGTGTATTGTGAATTCTCAAATTTGAGTTCGATGTGCTCATAGAATCCATAGCGTCTACCATTACATCTGTAAAAGCGTTATTGGAAAATATGCAAAATAATATAATTAACCGATATGGACCTGTCCAAATAGAAGACTAATTAATAGGTTTTATTCTTATAACTCTAAGATGCAATAATTGTAGTGCCCCTCTTATACCTAGGTGCCAAAGTGTGCAGAATTAGTAAGATAATAGTAACATTTTCCAATTATCTTTTTACAGTATTACCTTCCTATACAAAATTAAGGATTAAGGAGCAATATTTCTTAAACAGTCGTTCTTAGATGCAATTCATACATAATAAGACTTTCTACAAACTCCTCATCATGAGGACAATAAAAAAGGTAATATATCAAAAGCACCTAAGATAACAATGTCAAGGACACTCAATTGTGACGTCCCAAATGAACTGGAATTGATTCTTAGAAGGAATGCAAAACTATTTCATTCTACATTAAGACGATTTAGTTATGCCAACTTAAACTCATTTTTACGTTTCTTGATCCTAAAACATCCTTAAGGAATACCAAAGATAACATACACATTCTTTATTTTTCCCCATGAGATCCTTATGCCATATTACCATCCTCCTAAACCAACTTAGTCGTAAAGGACAATCCATAATACAAATAACAAGAAAGAATAGGAGGTTATTATCATTACATCCACATGCAAATTACTTTATAACTAGATTAAATAGGAGACATACACGAGTACATGTAGATTATATTTATAATTTCCATGAGTTCATTTCTAATTACCTTGAGTTCTTGCCATTTTAGGATGATTCACTACTTGTCCTACAAGCATTTCAATAATTCTTATACAATCACAATTAGGAGATCTTTCTCGATTCATAAGTTATTCAATCATAGGCATGACAGATATAATGCTTTGTTCAACAATTTTCGTTATGCATGAATAAAACCATATCACCAATCTTATAGCAAGCATTGCTCTTCCACGCACAACAAGAGGCGAAGGGACAAGAATCCCCAAGGCGGTTTCGTCATTCACATCCTCATTACAACTCCTTCTCTGCGCTTCACAACTTAGCATTAAAATATTCAACAATTCAAAGAGGAAAATATAAACTCATTTTATAAATGCAGCTAGCCACTTTAACGACTAACACTAATAACTAGAAATTAAAACTAAAATACAACTTCCTTAAAAGACTGGATCGACTGAAAGCTTCACTTCAACTTTCCACCCAACCAACTGACTCTATCTAGCGTGCGTTATACCGCCTAGAGTCACCCCCGAGCTTGGGCGACGAACCCACTAAGGTCAAGGGAACATCCCCAAGTGTTCTAAACATGTTTCATGGTTCGACCGTACCACTTAGATGTATTAAACATTTATATAACCTTATATATCACAATCTCTATTTTCTTTTGGGATCTATCAAATGTTATATATATGAAACATTATATATAAACATCTTTATGATACATAAAACATTATATATCAGCATTTGTATTTTTTTGAAAGATTATATATAAAACCTTATATATAATATTTGGTATAAGAGATGATGTATATATATATATCACTGTCTTTATTTTTCTTTTGAGAGATATTAACCATTATATATAACCTTATATCATAATCTTCATTTCTATTTGGCATCTATCAAATGTTACATATATGAGACATTATATATAACAATTCTTTTTTTTTAATATTATGTAAAACATTTATATCACATTTAGATCAGCCTTTTCATTTTTCTAAAATAATATAAATAAAACCCTTTATATAGCACTTTGTATAAGACATTTTATACATATTGGTGGGTTTATTTCCTTTGAGATATATATTAAATATTATATATCAACATCTCCATTTATATCACATTTAGATCAGCCTTTACATTTTTCAAAAATAATATACATAAAACCGTGTATATAACACTTTGTATAAAACATTTTTTAAATATCTATGGGTTTATTTACTTTGAGATATATATTAAATATTATATATCAAAATCTCCATTTTATATCACATTTAGATCAGCCTTTTCAATAATATATATAAAACCTTGTATATAACACTTTGTATAAGACATTTTATACATATCGGTGGGTTTATTTCCGTTGAGATATATATATTAAATATTATATATCAAAATCTCCATTTTATATCACATTGGCAGGCTATCCAGATCTAAAACAGATTGTATGGACCGCTTCAGAATTAGACATAGATGAGGGTAGATTGGAATAGCTAAGACCTGACGGGTAAATATACAAGCGATATTTTAAGTTTTAGTAAAAAAAAACAACTTGATGGTAAATCACGGCAGGCTATGCAATACCTTGAGGATCCATATGTTTTCTTCTAGAACAAAGAAAAGTGGATCGGGTTCTAAAAAAAAAAACTAATACAGCACAGCCCCAAAAATGGGCCACCTCCCAAACAAAAGAACAACCGCTCTAGAGGATGTTGTTCTACCAATCTACAATAATATTGAATGTTATGATATTAAATCAAGCAAACATGGGATTTAAAACTACCAGCAAGGTAGATCAGAAAGGAACCCACACACACAAGTCACTTCAGAATCAATTAAATGGGAACCATAAGCATTCCTAAAATACAAGGTCGTCGGCACACCCAAAGAGTCGCATTTCATTATTTCCATAGCGACTACAAGCATTAATAAAATACAAGGACGTTAGCACACCCAAAGAGTCACATTTCATTATCCAGATCTATACAAAATGGCTGGTAATGGAGGAATAAATCTAGTTCTTAAAAAATGCAAATCCAGATCTATACAAAATCGGTGGCAACGGAGGAATAAATCCAGTTCTTAAAAAAATGAAAATCCAGATCTATACAAAATCGCTGGCAATGGAGAAATCAAATTTCAATATCCAAATCTATACAAAATCGATGGCAATGGAGATATCAAGTTTCAATATACGCTGGAAAAGGATAAATTAAGTTTCAATATCCAGATTTCTATGAAATCGCTGGCAATGGAGGAATCAATCCGGTTCATAAAAACACACTATGAAATTCGACCTCACAAATTTAATGTAGATAAATTTGAAAAGCCATTTCAGAAATTACATCCCATATTATAACTCTCATATTTGAAACTTATCCAAGAATGCAGACATATCACCATTCTCAGATCTAATGCCGATCTCAGCATCAACGCAGAGTTGGAAAACAATAATAATGCATATCCTTTTAGATATGAAATGAAATTTAACATAATACCATAACGGAAGTTCCATACCAGATTGATGGCACAGATGAATGGACATCGATTCAGAGTAGTTTGCTCCAACCCCATCATTCCCTGATCGCAAACATGGCCCCTCTCTTTACCCAAAAAACACCACTACTCTTACTATGCACCACAAATTTATATCGGGTGAAAGTATAAACATCCGGGCGACCTTCCCCAAAAGGGGTCCCCTTTACAACTTGCATTTCACTTCTATAAAAGGTCGCAGAGTTTTCCAATTCTTCTCTTCCCGTGCATGTGGGATAAATGCTTTTTCCTTAAACCGTCAATTCATAATCGGCAACTAACTTCACTTTTATCATATTTAACATTTCTAAATTATTTATCTTAGCTTTTACTTTTAATATATTCAACCTTTCTAATTATTCATCTTGGCTTTTTCTTTATTTGAATTGCCCTTTCCATTTAACCATATTACCCCTTTTTTAAATGTGCAGATCACTTGCGAAAAAAAAAAATTGGAACATTCCCATTTTTAAAATATAAAGCTCTCACATGACCCCTCCCCCTAAAGCACATAAAAAAAAACATTATTCTTTCTTCTTTTTAAAATAACGCCCAATAAAGTCAAACTTTACAAAACTCATGAAATTAAAACTATGCCCCTTCATTTAATATTGGTCGTGCATCATCTATTAAATGTTTTTCCCTTATAAATGTATCACATGGTGTTATCCTTTTTAATATATATAAATATATATCTCTTAAGGAGTAATTTTCATAAGAGCTTTGAATTATATCAGCATAAATATATAATGTGGTAAAAAAAAGAGCTTTTCAACTATGCACAAGGCATTATGTAAATTAATATATGAGTTAGATCTTCCTACTTCAACCATTGCACGGTTCCCTTTTTCTGGAAAGGTCCTTTCCCCCTAGTGGATTCGTCGCCACTTATCGTTTTTAGTCGAAGTGACGCTTTCAGTCGTTAACCTTATCATTTATAACCATATCTTGAAAGAGGTTTATAGTGGATACTTATAGTGATGCTTACTTACGTTGTGAGCTCTTGGTCGAGGTGGCGAGGGATGTTACATCCTCTCCTCCTTGAATTAACACCGTCCTCGGTGTTACCAATTTTCCCAGCCTTGTCTCCTTTTCTTCTTCAGGTTCTTAATGCTTGCTTTTATATTCTTTAGTCCCTCTTGACAAGTGGGAGTAGGTCATCAAACCTGCATTTTAAGCATATATATGCATGTCTACTACATTAACACTGTTAACAATGTAAAGCTCAGGAATCTAACACCATACAATTTTCATAACATGTCAGTTATATTGCTAATAAGGAAACATATAGATACCATTTTACCTGTATTGCACTTTCCATTACTTTATTTTCAAATCATAAGTCTATTGTTTAGTTATTACTTATTTACAACCTTTTGTTTCTCCTGGTGATATCAAGGGTGCCATGATCGTCTTCATGCCCTTCAAATATCCTGCTTTCCGTGGTGGGGAGTTAGTGCGATGTCTGAGACCATGTTAACTCAGTCCAATCCACGCTGTAGAGAGAATCATGGTTACTGAGGAATGAGGTCAACACCTCATTGCATGCCCCTCAGTTAATCCTCCTGAGTGACCGAGTCTGCGGCCTACCCTCACGGCAGCATGCCTCTTCCAGGTAAAATCCTCTCTCGCTTTTCAACCTACCACATGGAAAATATGTGCTCACCATACCGGTACTCTCCTTACCCAAGGACCCCCGAGCTAAATGGGGTTGCAGGAAGAAGTACCCAAGCACGATCAGAGTGTGTAGATTCACTAAGGGCCTCCCAAACCTGTTCACACCTGATGAACCAAACTCTCTACAGCCACCATCCACCTCTGCCTTCATCCGTCCATCATTAGGGTAAAAAGCATCCTATAACCAATCTTCTAATTTAGGATTTCTTGACTTAAATTCTATTCCTAGATTTTTGCTTTTTGATTTGCTATTTTTGTGTGTGCAATGTGTTAATATTTAGAATCTTATTTTATTTTGTTTATCATAATTTCTTTTTGTTTTTATTTTTATTTTTATTTTTATGTCATAAGGTTGCACTGTAGCCCAACTCCATAAGCAAATCTACTTTCATGTCCTTGAAAGATTTGTTTCTTACCTTGCGATTATGTATGAGAGATCGATAGTCTCTATGTTTGCATAGCCTGATTTCCTAGGCTTCTCTTGCATGCCCGATATTACATTGCATCTAACCACAATTTTTCCATTTGGTTTCTGCATTCACTTAGCACTCATTCAATAGTTAATGGAATCTAATTGGAGATTCTTTAAGAAAACCATATCCTACATTATAACAGATCGCAACATAGCATCTTATATCCTTATTCACCATTATTTCTAAAGCAAAGCGATAGCAATTCCAGGATAAGTTTTTACCTCATGTTTATGTTCATTTAGGCCGCAAGCTCAATTGCTATTGCTGTGCACACCAGTAGGGGAAGCATCAAGGGTCTGTTCATGTTGTTTTTATGGACCCAAAACTTGAGAAGTTCCCATGAATCCATTGTCCCAACCAAACAATTGTTCTTAGTTAACAGCAATTTATTCATAAAGGTGTTAGCAGTTGTGCCTTACTACTAACATTCATTTGGCATATTTTTGTACACCTGCATAATCCTAACAATATGCATTTTTAATATAATCATCCTTTCAACATCACTTATGTTCTTAGTTAGATTTGTACATAATGAATTTAGCTACACTTGCTAGGATTTTGGGAAAATATATTTACTCCTTTAAATGATTTATTTGTCAAAATTCATTGATAGCTACCTTGTCCCCTAAAAATGGTGTAAAGTCAAATTTTTGCTTCTTTACATGAAAAGATGGGACTTCTAAAAAGAGTGAAAACATTTCCTTATAAGTCACCTTTTATTCCTTGCTTATTAGCAAATAGAAGATACAGAACATTAAATTCCTATTTAGCAGTTCCTTACCAATAAGTATAAGTTCGTTAACAACCAATCCAACTATTAATGTAAGCCCTAAAGGTTGCTTCTCAAAATAATTTTATTTGTCTTGTGCGCATTTATGCAGACTTCCATATCTTTGCCAAAAAAATTTGTGCAACTCAAAATGAGAGGTTACGTTTGTCTTAATCGTGGATAAAAGGAAAAATATCTTCAAAATAAACAAAATATCAACATACCTCTGTACTTACCTTGTTGGGCATCACCTTGAAGTGGGAAGCCTATTCCTGCATAACTACAAGGTCAACCAATACATAATTACTTAAAGTTGCTGCACTTTACCGTACTAGTGTTGTAGATCAATGTGAGTCCATTGATTTCCTGTTATCTCAAGCCAACTTGATCATCAATTTACAAAAAAACAAATAGGCACAATCATTTTTGAGCCTAGATAGGCCAGAGTGTTTTAACCTCGCTCTGATACCATATGTAGTGCCCCTCTTATACCTAGGTGCCAAAGTGTGCATAATTAGTAAGATAACAGTAACATTTTCCAATTATGTTTTTATAGTATTACCTTCCTATACAAAATTAAGGATTAAGGAGAAATCTTTCTTAAATAGTCGTTCTTAGATTCAATTCATACATAATAAGACTTTCTACAAACTCCTCACCATGAGGACAAATAAAAAGGTAATATACCAAAAGCACCTAAGATAACAATGTCAAGGACACTCAATTGTGACGTCCCAAATGAACTGGAATTGATTCTTAGAAGGAATGCAAAACTATTTCATTCTACATTAAGACGATTTAGTTATGCCAACTTAAACTCATTTTTACGTTGCTTGATCCTAAAACATCCTTAAGGAATACCAAAGATAACATACACATTCTTTATTTTTCCCCATGAGATCCTTATGCCATATTACCATCCTCCTAAACCAACTTAGTCGTAAAGGACAATCCATAATACAAATAACAAGAAAGAACAGGAGGTTATTATCATTACATCCACATGCAACTTACTTTATAACCAGATTATATAGGAGACATACACGAGTACATGTAGATTATATTTATAATTTCCATGAGTTCATTTCTAATTACCTTGAGTTCTTGTCATTTCAAGATGATTCACTACTTGTCCTACAAGCATTTCAATAATTCTTATACAATCAAAATTAGGAGATATTTCTTGATTCATAAGTTATTCAATCATAGGCATGACAGATACAATGCTTTGTTCAACAATTTTAGTTATGCATGAATAAAACCATATCACCAATCTTATAGCAAGCATTGCTCTTCCACGCACAACAAGAGGCGAAGGGACAAGAATCCCCAAGGCAGTTTCGTCATTCGCATCCTCATTACGACTCCTTCTCTGCGCTTCACAACTTAGCATTAAAATATTCAACAATTCAAAGAGGAAAATATAAACTCATTTTATAAATGCAGCTAGCCACTTTAACGAGTAACACTAATAACTAGAAATTAAAACTAAAATACAACTTCCTTAAAAGACTGGACCAACTGAAAGCTTCACTTCGACTTTCCACCCAACCAACTGACTCTATCTGTCATGCGTTATACCTCCTAGAGTCACCCCCGAGCTTGGGCGACGAACCCACTAAGGTCAAGGGAACATCCCCAAGTGTTCTAAACCTGTTTCATGGTTCGACCGTACCACTTAGATGTATTAAACATTTTATATAACCTTATATATCACAATCTCTATTTTCTTCTGGGATCTATCAAATGTTATATATATGAAACATTATATATAAACATCTTTATGATATATAAAACATTATATATCAGCATTTTTATTTTTCTGAAAGATTATATATAAAAACTTATATATAATATTTGGTATAAGATATGATGTATATATATATATATATATATCACTGTCTTTATTTTTCTTTTGAGATATATTAACCATTATATATAACCTTATATCATAATCTCCATTTCTATTTGGCATCTATCAAATGTTACATATATGAGACAATATTTAAATTTTTTTTTTTTTTTTTTTTATATTATGTGAAACATTTATATCACATTTAGATCAGCCTTTTCATTTTTCTAAAATAATATAAATAAAACCCTTTATATAACACTTTGTATAAGACATTTTATACATATCGGTAGGTTTATTTCCTTTGAGATATATATTGAATATTATATATCAACATCTCCATTTATATCACATTTAGATCAGCCTTTACATTTTTTTAAAATAATATATATAAAACCGTGTATATAACACTTTGTATAAAACATTTTATAAATATATGTGGGTTTATTTCCTTTGAGATATATATTAAATATTATATATCAAAATCTCCATTTTATATCACATTTAGATCAGCCTTTTCAATAATATATATAAAACCCTGTATATAACACTTTGTATAAGACATTTTATACATATCAGTGGGTTTGTTTCCCTTGAGATATATATATTAAATATTATATATCAAAATCTCCATTTTATATCACATTGGTAGGCTATCCAGATCTAAAACAGATCGTATGGACCGCTTCATAATTAGACATAGATGAGGGTAGATTGGAATAGCTGAGACCTGACGGGTAAATATACAAGCGATATTTTAAGTTTTAGTAAAAAAAGTAACTTGATGGTAAATCACGGCAGGCTATGCAATACCTTGAGGATCCATATGTTTTCTTCTAGAACAAAGAAAAGTGGATCGGGTTCTAAAAAAACAAAAAACAAATACAGCACAGCCCCAAAAATGGGCCAGCTCCCAAACAAAAGAACAACCGCTCTCGAGGATGTTGTTCTACCAATCTACAATAATATTGAATGTTATGATATTAAATCAAGAAAACACGGGATTTAAAACTACCAGCAAGGTAGATCAGAAAGGAACCCACACACACATGTCACTTCAGAATCAATTAAACGGGAACCACAAGCATTCCTAAAATACAAGGTCATCGGCACACCCAAAGAGTCCCATTTCATTATTTCCATAGTGACTACAAGCATTACTAAGATACAAGGATGCTAGCACACCCAAAGAGTCACATTTCATTATCCAGATCTATACAAAATGGCTGGCAACGGAGGAATAAATCCAATTCTTAAAAAATGCAAATCCAGATCTATACAAAATGGCTAGCAACGGAGGAATAAATCCAGTTCTTAAAAAAAATGCAAATCCAAATCTATACAAAATCGCTGTCAATGGAGAAATCAAATTTCAATATGCAAATATATACAAAATCGATGGCAATGGAGATATCAAGTTTCAATATACGCTGGAAAAGGATAAATTAATTTTCAATATCCAGATCTCTATGAAATCGCTGGCAATGGAGGAATCAATCCTGTTCATAAAAACACACTATAAAATTCGACCTCACAAATTTAATGTAGATAAATTTGAAAAGCCATTTCATAAATTACATCCCATATTATAACTCTCATATTTGAAACTTATCTAAGAACGCAGACATATCACCATTCTCAGATCTAATGTAGATCTCAGCGTCAACGCAGAGTTGAAAAACAATAATAATGCATATCCTTTTAGATATGAAATGAAATTTAACATAATACCATAACAGAAGTTCCATGCTAGATTGAAGGCACAGATGAATGGACATCGATTCAGAGTAGTTTGCTCCAGCCCCATCATTCCCTGATCGCAAACATGGACCCTCTCTTTACCCAAAAAACACCACTACTCTTACTATGCACCAGAAATTTATATTGGGTGAAAGTATAAACATCCAGGTGACCTTCCCCAAAAGGGGTCCTCTTTACAGCTTGCATTTCACTTCTATAAAAGGTCGCAGAGTTTTCCAATTCTTCTCTTCCCATGCATGTGGGATAAACGCTTTTGCCTTAAACCATCAATTCATAATCGGCAACTAACTTCACTTTCTGCATATTTAACATTTCTAAATTATTTATCTTAGCTTTTACTTTTAATATATTCAACCTTTCTAATTATTCATCTTGGCTTTTTCTTTACTTGAACTGCCCTTTCCATTTAACCATATTACCCCTTTTTTAAATGTGGAGATCACTTGGGAAAAAAAAATTGGAACATTCCCATTTTTAAAATATAAAGCTCTCACATGACTCCTCCCCCTAAAGCACATAAAAAAAAACATTATTCTTTCTTCTTTTTAAAATAACGCCCAATAAAGTCAAACCTTACAAAAGTCATGAAATGAAAACTATGCCCCTTCATTTAATATTGGTCGTGCATCATCTATTAAATGTTTTTCCCTTATAAATGTATCACATGGTGTTATCCTTTTTAATATATATAAATATATATTTGTTAAAGAGTAATTTTCATAAGAGCTTTGAATTATCTCAGCATAAATATATAATGTGGTTAAAAAAAAAAGCTTTTCAACTATGCACAAGGCATTATGTAAATTAATATACGAGTTAGCTCTTCCTACTTCAACCGTTGCACGGTTCCCTTTTTCCGGAAAGGTCCTTTCCCCCTAGTGGATTCGTCGCCACTTATCGTTTTTAGTCTAAGTGATGCTTTCAGTCATTAACCTTATCATTTATAACCATAACTTGAAAGAGGTTTATAGTGGATACTTACAGTGATGCTTACTTACATTGTGAGCTCTAGGTTGAGGTGGCGAGGGATGTTACAATAATTGTATCACAAAACTAGAGGAATTATTCTTCTAAGTTATTTGACTTATTCCAATTGCTGGCCATGGCAACTATAAATTTACAATGCAATGAGTGCAACTATGGGGATCATGAACTTGATGTACGTGATCGTGTACATGAAGAACTAGTTGTTGCCTTGCGAGTAATATTGAGTCACTTTCAGCAAAAGCTACATGAATGGTGTAAGTCTCCTACAGAAATGAACAAAGTGTGGGATGAGGTTAATTCAAAGAACTACCATAAATCTCTCATAAATATTCGGATCATGAGGGCTTCAGTCTAAGCAACACAACAAAACAAATTTGAACCCCTGTAGTTTAGAATCTTGATCTCATTGTTATAACATCCATTTTTTCAATTTGTCATTGCCATTCTTATTTGAGTCCTTTTCAAGAGGCATGAAAAGTCAATTTTCTTTGTAAATAGGTGGAGAAGATAACTTGATGTGTGTAAAATCTGGTTAATCTATAAATTTTATATCTTTTCACTACCCAATTTGGTAAGCAATTAGAAATATTCCACTTTATTTTCTTCACCTTTTTTTAATTTTTCTTTCGAGAGTTTGTATTCAATTATTTCTCCATTTTATCCTGTTCATTTGACTCTTGAGAAAATAATCTGCATGTGTGAGAGTGAAACAGGGTGGTGACCGACTTATTTATAATTTTGTGGTACCATTCACAAGTAGTATTAAAGACAACTAAAACGCCCTTTTTTCACGCAAATATATGATAAAAACTTGTCAAACGTTTTCCTAGAAATTGTTATTTAATCGATTTCAACTATTATTATGCTAGTTAAATTTCCAATTTTAAAAGTATCTAGATCACCTAAATTATGAATTAAATAGCCAAAATTGAGATTTTAGCCCAAATTGGTCTGCTAGATTCAGTGGGTTGGGGCGTTCATGAAGAGCCGGTATTTTCATTATCTTCTTGTTAAAGCCATAACCCTCCCACCTTAGACCACTTACAGTATTTAGAATATAGGAAACCACCTCGTTGCTTGATGTTCCCATTGTTAGAATAATCAAACCCATAGTATTACCCACTTAGACATTAATTCATTTATTTTTGTCTTATTTGCCTAGTTCATGAGTCCCACCATGTGCAAGTTGCTAATTGCCTATCCATAGAGGTCAAACTTGCCATCTTTGACTCATGTAGCACTTGGGAAAGCCTTAGGAATCAAATCTTCTTTATTCCTGGCCTCCTAGGCGCCTATCTGCTTTTTCTGCTTTATTCCCTGCTTTTTCAGTGTTTTAAGGCACATAGAAAAGCAAGACTAGGTGAGGTGAACTAGCTTTGTGTCCTCTTTCTCCTCCACTCTTTACTCCATGAAAAAGCATGTATGAGCTGCCATTCCACCACTCATTAGCTTTCCCATGCGCCCTTTCCAATTCGTGAGCTCCATGACAGATTTGGGATCAGCTTTTTACACCTATGGGGGATTTGCCTATTTTGGGTAAGCCTGCTTTATGCTATTTTTGGATTCCTCCTTATTCATTCGATCTATTGATGTATTCTATATATTCAACAACCTATGTTATTACAGGGTTGGCTATTGTACACTCAGTTAATATAATTTTGTGTTATAGCTCCATATTCAGTCTTCATTGTTAGCAATTTTGCATGATCAATTGATAATTGTTGTGAGTGAAATCAATGTATTGCAGGCCTGAATTTCTACATGGTATCAAAGCCATTGTAGGTTGTTACTATCCTTCAAAAATTGTTTTGCAGGTTCGACATCAAGACTGGGAGCCTTCTACTAACAGCCGGGACAGATTTTCTGAAGCTATGGATTCACAGAAAACTATCTTGACTCCCTTCAACTATTTTGAATGGAAAGCAGAGATGGAGATATTGTTGAGAGAGAAAGGCCTCTACAGGGTGACTATGGCTACAGAAGCAGAGCCCAATGCTACTACAGAGAAGATCAAATGGCACAATCGGAGAGATGAGGCCTATGGCCTCCTATGTCTCAGTATTTCCCGAGACCTCCTTTTCCATCTCGATGGATTAACTTCACCGGATAAAGTATGGGAGAAGTTGTCTGAGCTTTTTGGAAAGACAAATGAGATGAGGGGACATCAGATCGAAAATGAGATGATTTCTCTGAGTCCCAGCAACTTTGAATCCCTGTAGCTATATTTCTCCAAGTTCAAAGCACTAGTTTTGCAGCTGAAGCAGTGTGGTATCAAAAAGAAATATGATCAGCTCGTGTTGGCCATCCTCTCAAAGCTAGGACCTGACTACTCAATCTTTGTTTCAACCTTCTATGCCATAAAACTCATAGCTAGAACCTGGAAGATGCTTAGCCTCGCAGATTTCATGGAATCTCTCACACAAGAACAAGACAAGCTGGTGATGATGGGCACCATCAAACCATCCAAAGATCAAGATTTGATTGCTGGAGATTTGAGGGTGGATTCAAAAAGCAAAAAGAAAGCTAAAAAGGCACCTGAGCAAAAGAGAGACAAGAAGCAGTCTCCAGAGGATCAACAAGGTCCCAAGAAAAATACCCAGAAGAAGAAAAACAAAGGTGAAATGAACAAGTGCTCATACTGTTCGAAGAGAAATCACATTGAAAGCTCTTGTATGAAAAAGGAGATAGACATGCTAACTCAACTGATGGAGAAGAATGGCATATCCCTTCGAGAAGGCTCAAAGAAGAGAGAAGGAGGATCAAGTTCAGATGACAGAGAGAGAGTTCATGATCTAGTTGCTGGCACATCAAGCTCAGCCAGTTTTATCATTGATTCTGGAGCTTCAAGACACATGGTTTCGACTAAGGAGGCCTTCTCCTCACTGGAAAATTCAAAAGGACCATCTATTGTACTGGGAAATGACTCTCTCACTGAAAGTTTAGGCAAAGGAAGAATAGATCTTGATCATGGGCAGTTCAACAATGTGCTGTATGTCCCTGGTCTTGCCTCCAACCTTCTGTCAGTGTACCAGATGACCCACACTGGGTCTCCTAAGAAATTCATATTCTCCCCTGATGATGTTGAGATCATAGAAATCTCAACTGGTAGAGTCATTGCAAAAGTAGTAGCGAATCATGCTCAAAAGGTATACATGTTTTCACACTTCCTACCTTACTCAAACCCCTCTGCTCTTCTTATCCATGCTAATGAAGCTAGCGAGCTATAGAATGAAAGATTTGGCCATCTAAACTACAAGTATCTTTCTGATCTTAGTGAGAAATAAATGGTCATAGGTTTTCCCAAGATAAAATTTTCCAAAGGAGTTTTCCAAGGTTGTATCCTAGGAAATCACCCAGAGCACAAATTTGAGAAAGCTAGTCATGAGAGAACCTCTGCACCTATCGAGCTGATTCACAGTGATGTTGCTGGCCCATTCCCTCATATGTCCATGATTCAGGCCAAATATGCATTGACCTTTATTGATGATTTTTCCAGGTATTGTTGGGTTCACTTCGTGAAACACAAGTCAGAATTTTTTGGCCTATTCAAAGTCTATAAGGCTTTGGTTGAAAACCAGTGTGGAAGGAAACTCAAGGCCCTTAGATCTCACAATGGTGGTGAGTATGTCAAGTCTGAGTTTATTAGCTATTGTGTAGATGCAGGTATTCGGATGCATCATTCTATCCCCTACACACCACAGCAGAATGGTGTTGCAGAGAGGAAGAACAGATCACTGAAGGAGATGGCAACATGCATGATGGAGGCCAAAACTTTGCCACCAAAGTACTGGGACGAAGCTATCAACTATGAAACTTATATCCAGAATAGGGTGCCTCACAAACAGCTTGATGGCATGACTCCCTTCGAATCATGGAGTGGGCACAAGCCAGATGTGACCCATTTCAGGATTTTTGGCTCAAAGGCTTGGGCTAGAATCCCGACAGAGAAGAGGAAGGATTTGCAGCCCCAAAGCCAAGAGTGTCTTTTTTTGGGATACTCTGAAGGTTCAAAACGGTACAAGTTGATAAAATTGAGCACAAACAAATCCTTCATTTAAAGGTGTGTTCAGTTTGAAGAAGAACCCCTTGCAGCAGTGGAAGTTGGTGAAGCCTCTTCACCACCTGAACCTCAAGAAGTAAGTAAAGAGTTTGTTGAACATGCTGATTCTAATTTTTCTGATGGAGATGAGTTTATTGCAGACCCAAATATCCCCACAAGGCCTAAATGCGCATCCAAGACACTACATGCAGCAGGAGGGCTAGCTGGGGATCTCAATGACCCAAGGAGGACAAGATCACAATTTGAGAGTGGTCTGTGCATGAAGGACCCTATGTTTGCTGAAAAATGCTATTCGATGGTGGATTCTGATCCTCAAGCATATCAAGAAGTAGAAGGAGATACAAGATGGCAAGATTCCATGAAGGAGGAGTTCAACTCGCTACAGAAGAGCAACACATGGGAGCTAGTGGATCTTCCTCCAGGAAGAAAGTTAGTCCAGTGTAAGTGGGTCTATAAGACCAAGTTTGCTGCTGATGGTTCACCACTGAAGTACAAGGCTATATTGGTAGCTAAAGGCTTCTCATAGCTTCAAGGCATCGATTACAATGAGACCTTTTCCCCAGTGGCAAAGATGGATTCCATCAGGCTAGCTCTAGCCATTGCAACCTCAAGGCAATGGGAGGTACATCACGTGGATGTAAAGTGTCCCTTCCTGAATGGCGATCTCATAGAGGAGATATACATGCAGCAGCCCCAAGGTTTTTCTACTAACCATTCTCTTGTCTGCAGGTTGAGAAAGTCATTGTATGGGCTAAAGCAAGCCCCCAGGGCTTGGTATGCCAAGATAGATAGCTTCTTGCTATCTCTGAATTTTGTTCGGTGCAAATCAGATCCGAATGTATATTTGAAGTTAGTTAATGGTTCATTAATGATCATTGTGTTATATGTTGATGACCTCCTCAATACAGGAAGCTCACAGGCTGAGATTGCTTCCCTAAAAGGAGCTATGAACCAAGCCTTCTCCATGACAGATTTGGGGCTCTTAAGTAAATTTTTGGGGCTTGAGATCTCTCAAACCAAAGCTGGAATCAAGGTGCACCAGTCCAAATATGCCTTGGATTTGCTGATCAAATTCAAAATGCAAGATTCCAAAGCAAGCAAAACCCCTTTCCTTTCAGGAGTGAAGCTGGAGGAAGATGATTCTCCACCGATGGTAAACAATACACTGTATAGGCAATTGATTGGATGTTTATTGTATTTGGCACATAATCGACCTGATATTTGTTATGCAGTAAGTGTGGCTTCTAGATTCATGGATCAGCCTCATGAGATCCATTGGAAAGTAGCCAAGAGGATCCTTAGCTTTGTTCAGGGAACAAGGACACATGGGATCTTCTACAAAGCCAATTCTGACCTTGATTTGGTTGGATTTACTGATAGTGATTGGGCAGGTGATAGCACAGACATAAAGTCCACTTCAGGTTATGTGTTCATGCTTGCAGAAGGGCCAATCGGCTGGTCAAGCAAGAAACATCGTTCCATTGCACTCTCATCTATAGAAGATGAGTACAGAGGAGTTGTCAATGCAGCAACTCAGTGTTTATGGTTGCAGGGTTTACTTGGAGAGTGTGGTTTCGAACCTGAGTACTCAACTACCATCTACTGTGATAACCAGAGTACCATTCAAATTTGCAAGGATCCAGTTCAAAAGCAGAGAACCAGACACATTGAGATTCACATGCACTGCATCAGAGAGCTTGTGCATGATGGCACCATTCATCTACTCTTATGTTCATCTTCAGAACAAGTAGCTGATATCTTCACCAAAGAATTTTGTGAGAAGACCTTCAGCAATCTCAAATCACTGCTGTGGATTGTTGATCATGCTGTGAAAGCATGAATGGAGACAAGATTCTACAATTTTGTTTTACAGTCCATGTTTAAGGGAGGATTTTCCCATGTTGGTTTTGCCTCTTTCCTTGGTTGTATGGACTTGCAGTATGTAAAAGGGTGACTAAGCCTTATTGCTAGGCCCTATATTTTTTATTTATTACTCATAAAGTCAGGCTTAAGGGGGGCTGTTAGAATAATCAAACCCATAGTATTACCCACTTAGACATTAATTCATTTATTTTTGTCTTATTTGCCTAGTTCATGAGTCCCACCATGTGCAAGTTGCTAATTGCCTATCCATAGAGGTCAAACTTGCCATCTTTGACTCATGTAGCGCTTGGGAAATCCTTAGGAATCAAATCTACTTTATTCCTGGCCTCCTAGGCGCCTATCTGTGTTTTCTGCTTTATTCCCTGCTTTTTCAGTGTTTTAAGGCACATAGGAAAGCAAGACTAGGTGAGGTGAACTAGATTTGTGTCCTCTTTCTCCTCCACTCTTTCCTCGATGCAAAAGCATGTATGAGCTACCATTCCACCACTCATTAGCTTGCCCATACGCCCTTGCCAATTGGTGAGCTCCATGACAGATTTGGGATCAGCTTTTTACACCTACGGGGGATTTGCCTATTTTGGGTAAGCCTGCTTTATGCTAGTTTGGGATGCCTCCTTATGCATTAGATCTCTTGATGTATTCTATATATTCAGCAACCTATGTTATTACAGGGTTGGCTATTGTACACTCAGTTAATATAATTTTGTGTTACAGCTCCATATTCAGTCTCCATTGTTAGCAATTTTTCATGATCAATTGATAATTGTTGTGAGTGAAATCAATCTATTGCAGGCCTGAATTTCTACACCCATTAAGTGTTTTCATATAAGCTTTATTAACATATGATTATGAGCTCTACATTCGTTGGAAGCTCATGTGACCACAAGAGGGTTTGAGAGAATCTCGAGTATCATCATCAATTAGACATTAATTCATATGTATAGAATGAACCTGAAGAGTTCAAGGGTGGTTATCATTTGGCACAATTGAGAAACCACTTTTACTTCTTTTCTCTTTAATATATGAATGAGTGAAATACAGTGAGTATTTCGGGATTTTTGTGATTATTCCTCAAAAAATATCTAAGAAATACAAATATTAATTTTGATTATATGAAGTTGTAGGGTACTAGCTCAATGGTAGAGCAGTTGCATTATATAATGAAAAATGTTGGTGATTCGATTCCACCGTATCCTATCATAAATATTTACAATCTATAACTACTACATCGAGGGGTATTGAGACAATATTTTTGTAATTTGTATTAACTTAAGACAAAAAAAGCAATGTATTGTCTTAAATATTTTCTTTAACTCGGTGTCTTAAACTATTGTCTTAAATTAAAGACAATTTGGTATCTTAAATTAAAGACAATAGTTTAATACAATCATTTAAGACACTATTTTAAGACACCTAGTTAAAGACAATACACAATTTTGTTTTTGTCTTAAGTTAAGACAATTTACAAAAATATTGTCTTGATACCCCCCTCCATGTAGTAGTGTGCAAAAGCTGGCACAATGGGAATGAAGTTTGGTCTAGTGGCGTTTGGTAGAAAACATGTCAATTGCTCTAGTAGATCTGGATGAGCATACAACAGTTTTTCCATTTGCATACGATCAAATACAATTTAATTGATTAAGGAATAGCAGTGAAATAGAATTAAAATCATGAAGGAATAGAATAGCTTAAGAGAACCAGAAAAACACATTGATATTCCCATTTTTGCAAAATAATAGAAAGTACCTCTCTGTATACTTCAAGGTCTGGTTTTTTCCCTCTACGGTACATAGTTAGTATGCCCAAAAAGGCCTCGTATACTATTTCATCATTTTGAATCTCTCTTTGAAATTGATAAACAAAAAGTGTAAGTACATTATTTAATACATTATACATGGATTAAGACAATTTAGTATTTAATACATGGGAAATGTACTGTTATTTAACTCATGCATTTATATTATGGCCACCTTATGCTTCACTTGGAATACAAGTATTTGGATTCCTTTGTTTGGTGATTGCTAGTTCTTTTAAGTTGGTTGGACCAAGATAAACTTATCAAGATGGACAGAGGGTTCACTCGTTGGAACATGTTTCTTTAGTTATTATTATTTATTATTTATTATTTGATTTTCTCAAATGTTGGAGAAGAGCTAAGAGTCTTCAGTTGGACTCAGGGTGTGAAACCAAGTGAGTAGTGTACAATCTATAGTTTTTTGCACTTATATGTTTACACATTAATGCATCTAGGACATGCAATAATATCTACTTAAATGACTATTTTGGACACTTTGGTGTATTTAATTGTCCTTTTCAAATTTATGGGGTGCCCTTACGAGTGAGTAGATTGTACGTTACTACTTGGATCCAAACCCTTAGTCTAACTGAAGATTCTTAGCTCTCCTTCAATGTTTCAGGAAATCAAATAATAATAATAAATAATAATAGCTAAAGAAATATGTTCCATCCTGTGAATCATTAGTCCATGTTGATATGGTTAGCTTGTTCCAACTAGATTAAAAGAATTAGAAATCACCAAACGAAGGAATCCAAATACTTGTATTCCAAGTGAAGCATAAGGTGGACATAATATAAATCCATGAGTTAAATCATGTACATTTCCCATGTATTAAATACTAAATTGTATTAATCAATGTAAATTGTATTAAATAATGTACTTACACTTTTCTTTATCAATTTTAGAGAGGGTTTCAAAATGACGAAATAGTATACAAGACCTTTTTGGACATACTAACTACATATGGGAAAGGGAAAAAATTAGTCTTTGAAGTATACGGAGAGGTACTTTCTATTTTTATGCAAACATGGGAACATCAATGTTTTTTTCTCGTTCTTGTAAGCTATGCTATTCATTCTAGATTTTAATTCTATTTCAATGTTGTTCCTTAATCAATTAAATTCTATTTGATCGTATGTAGATGGAAAAAATTTTGTATGCTCATCAAGATTTACTAGAGGAATTTACACATTTTCTACCAAATGTCACTAGAACAAGCCTCATTCCCATTGTTCGAGCTTCTCCAAAACCATCTTTTGGACAAATGTCCAGAGAAACTTGCATTCGGTATTCACAAAAAGAAATCGTGGTCAATGTAATGTATCATGTTCTTTATTTTTGGTTGGTTTGTGTTGTTTAGTAATGATTTTGCATTTTTTTACTGGATTCCCTGAGATTCGTGTGCTTCTCCTTGATTTTTTGACATAAAGAAAAACAAGTTACTTTACAAGATAATTTCCCTCAAAGCACAAATGCACAAATGTTAAAGATGAAAGAACATCCATGAAGGTAGAGAATGAGCACTGAAAGAAGGTTGAGAAAGAAAATGATAAAAGGAATATTGTGAATGAAAGGAGTAAGATAGGGGTGAAAAAAGATCACCATGTAGTAGAAAGAGGAAATTGAGTGTAAGGTATGGTCACAGTGAAATCTCTTTTATTACTCATGGAAATGTGCATCAGAAATGTCATGCATAACAATATTATTAAAATTGGTTGCGAAAATATGACATTAATTTCAATGTTTTGTACTATAAGAAACATGTTGCTAGCTATCGAACTAATCTTGCAACAAAATTACTAAATGATAATTGTGTGGCTGTGAGAAATGGTAGTGAGGATTACTCTTTCAAGCATATGCGCGAGAATAAATATGAGGAAATTCATTTTTATTGTGAAGATGATAGGTATTTTCATGTTTGTTAAGATAACACTTATAAGTTTTAGGGTTGAAGGTATTTTCTGTTTGTAATTAGCGATACAGTTGAATGGAGTAAAATTATAAATTTGAAAAAATAGAAGGTCAAAGAAATGTTAGTTTTGGGATGCTATTTTATGTATACGGGAGTCAGAGATAATTCATTCTTATTCATTATTTACGCATATTTGATGACCATATATATATTAATTAGTGTGTATTGTGAATTTTCAAATTTGAGTTCGATGTGCTCATAGAATCCACAACGTCTACCATTACATCTACAAAAGAGTTATTAGAAAAGACACAAAATAATACAATTAAGTTAGATGGTCCTATCCAAATAGAAGACTAATTCATAGGTTTTCTGCTTATAACTCTAAGATTTCATAATTGTATCACAAAACTTTGGGATGCTATTGTATCTAAGATTTCATAGTTTTGGGATGCTATTTTATGTATAGGGGAGTCAGATATGATTCATTCTTCTTCATTATTTACACATATTTGATGACCATATATATATTAATCAGTGTGTGTATTGTGGATTTTCAAATTTGAGTTCGATGTGCTCATAAAATCCACAACGTCTACCATTACATCTACAAAAGAGTTATTAGAAAAGACACAAAATAATACAATTAAGTTAGATGGTCCTATCCAAATAGAAGACGAATTCATAGGTTTTCTGCTTATAACTCTAAGATTTCATAATTGTATCACAAAACTTGAGGAATTATTCTTCTAACTTATTTGACCATGGAAACTATAAATTTGTGATGCATTGAACACATCTATGGGGATCATGGACTTGACGTACATGATCCTTTACGTGAAGACCCGGTTGTTTCCTTGCTAGTAATATTGACTCATCATCATCAAAATATAGATGAATGGTGTAAGTATTGTGCAGAAATGAACAAAGTGTGGGATGAGTTCAATGCAAAGAGATACCATAAATATCTCAGAAATCTTCGGATCACGGGATCTTGAGTCTAAGAAAAATGACAGAATAAATTTGAACCCCTAAGGTTTAGAATATTGATCTCATTGTTATAACTTCCATTTTTTTTTTAATTTGTCATTGCCATTCTTATTTGAGTCCTTTTCAAGACACTAGTACATGTGATCAATTTTGCCACGGAAAAAACGTGGCAATATCCACGGATAAGCGTGGATATTGCCACGTCTAAGTGTTTTTTTTCCCGTGGCAACTTTTGTGTCGCAATAGCGATGACCCCTAATTTGCCGTTGATACAGAGACAATGTTCTATATTTATTTAGATGTCTAAGTCGTCGCTATAGCGACGGGGATGCTATACCTGCAACGGTCAAACTTGGAAAAGTTCCACGGCACGCCGTCGCTGTATCCACGCTCTGCCGTCGATATATCCACGGCTGTGAAATTTTTTAAAAAATTGCCGTCGGTGTATCCACGGCTATAACTGTTTAAAAAAAATAGAAATGTTTTAAGACCAATTCCATGTGGAAGTAGGTCATAATGCCTAGTGAACTTCGCAGTAGACCAAATCATATGATTTGGGGATCCATAGTTAATAGTGGCACTGGCCTGCACAACATCCATCCACTTCACAACTCGTCCAAACACTGTATGCTTATTGTCTAGCCATGGAGTAGCTACAGTCGTGATAAAAAATTGAGAGCCATTTGTATTTGGACCAGCATTTTCCATTGACAATGTAAATGGTCGATCATGTCGTAAACTATAATCAGAAAGAAAGCAAAATAAGGTCTTTTATAAATGGCCAGCAACATGGGTAAACGAAATGCAAGAAAGCATTGAAATTCTTCAAAAGTAATTGATAATAAAATTTCAAATTTCAAATCAAATCACAGTCCAGTGGAATGAAATCATTTTAACAA